>JACBWV010000730.1:17630673-17645855 GCA_013435795.1 Chlamydomonas sp. ICE-L
GCCCTTCACCCACACCCCCCACCCCCCCAATCCGAACCGCCCCGTCACACACACCGACCCACAACACACCGACACCCACCCAACCTCCCACAACCTACCCACACCATCACGACCCACACACAACCGACCCGAGCCACACACCGACCCTACACCTACACCGACCCACACACGCTCCCCGTGCCCCACCCACACACCCGACCCCCCACAACACACCCGACCCACCACACAACGCCCCCCACCCACACACACCCTGACCCCCCCCACACACACACCGACCCACACACCTGACCCGCATCACACCCGACCCCCCACCACACACCGAACCCCCCGCACACACGACCCCGCACACAAAAAAAAATCCGGACCCCGCCCCCCACCCACACCGGACCCCCCGCACCAACCGACTCCCCCGCACACACCGACCCCCCACACCACACCGACCCCCCACCTACCACACCAACCGCACCCCACACACCGACCCGCATACAATCCGACCCCCCCCACACAAATCGACCCATCCACACACCGAAACCCCTACACACTACCTAGTCGACCCCATCATCACACCTGGACCCAACCCACCGACGCACACTACACATCACCGGACCCCCCCACACCGAAACCCCACACACCAACCGACCTGATCTACACACACACCTGACCCAACACACACCGACCCCACACACACAACCGACCCACATCCACCGACCCACACACACAACGACCCACACACACACCGATCCCACCACACCTCGACCCCCCACACACACACCTACCCACACACCGCCGAACCCCACCACACCCACGGACCCACCACACCGACCCACACACACCGAACCACACACACCGAACCCCACACCATCGCCACAACACACACGACCCACACACACTACCGACACACTACAAACGGACCCCCACACACCGACCCCACACATCACACGGACCCACCTACACTACTGACCCACACCTCACACCGCGGCCACCCACACCGACCCAACACACACCGACCCCCACCCCACACCGACCAACCACACACCGAACCGCACACCCACAACACCGACCACACACACCGCCCCACAACACCGACCCACACCATACCGACCCCACCACCACCGAACCCCCACCACACCGAAACAACACACCGACCCCCACACACCCGAACACAACACAACCGGACACCACACACCGACCCCACACACACACCGACCCTCCATACACCGACCCACGCCCATCCCCGGACCACACCCAGTCGACCCACACACCACCGATCCCCCCACACACCCGCCCCCCCACACAACCGGACCCCCACACACACACCGACCCACACACCGACCCCGCCCACACACACCGACCCACGCCCACCGACCCACCACCCAGCTACCCCCACACACCGGGGACCTACCCACACACCTACCCACCCCATCTACCCAACACACGCCTACCCCACACTCACTCCAAAACTTCCCCACATACCCACCTCCCCACCCCACCCCCACCTGTGCCCACCTCCCCCTACACACGACCTACCTACACACACACACACCCTACCCACACCCACCTGCCACTCCCACCTACCCCCCCACACACACTACCCCCCCACACACACCTACCCACACCCACCTGCCCACTCCCACCTACCCCCCACACACACCTACCCACACACACACCTATCCACAAAACACACCTACCCACACCCATCTACCCACACACACCTACCCACACACACCTACTGACACCCACCCACCCCAACTCACTCCCCCCCGTCCCCCCCTCCTTGTGTTTCCCTTTCCTCAGCGAATCGAGATACTGAGCAGCTATTGGTACCGCGCACATGGCCCACTACACCTGTTCATCGAAGGTACAAAAGGTAACCGAGGAACATGGCCACTAGTCTCGAATATTATTATTTGTATTATGATTATGATTATTATTATTGTTATCATCATCATCATCATCATCATCATCATCATCATCATCATCATCATTATTCTTGTTATTGTTATTATTATTATTATTATTATTATTATTATTATTATTATTATTATTATTATTATTATTATCATTATTGTAGAATTAAATGATCACTGTAGCACGAACTCAGGGCCCCCGTAAGCTTAATCGATTGTTTGGGGTTCAGTTCATCAGTGCTATTTTTTTTAAAGCCCTTCCTATCACCGTTGGAAAAGTCTTATAAGGTTATTTGGCCTACCCCTGGACTATTACGTACATGCATAGTCTTCAAGTTGAACAGAGACTCTATGTTGACAAGTCCTAGGTAGCGTCGCAAGCGCCGCGGAAAATCCGCGGATAGTGATATCGGAGCAACAGTTGGCAACAGAGTCGAGCGATTCGAAGCCAGTTAGTTATGAGACAGTTGGCTGGCGTGCCAGGCTTTGTCTCGGTCGCACGTTGGTCGCACAAACAAACAAATAAAGAAACAAGAAAAAGAAAAGAAAAACATACAAACATACAAACAAACATAACGAACAAACAAAAACGGACAAACAAACAAATGGACAAACAGACAAACAAAGAAACAAAGAAACAAAGAAACAAAGAAACAAAGAAAGAAACAAACAAACAAACAAACAAACAAGCAAACGGACAACGGGGTGGCCCTGGGGTTAAACAGATACTCTATGTTGAACAGAGTCTGTATATCCCGGTTCGGTGAATGGTTCAATGGATCATTTCACTGGACTGAAGAAGGTGCTGGGTTCGAATCCCTACTGGTGTGCTTTAGTGCTCGCTGTTGCTGTCAATCACCATGGTAGCACTGTGTGGGGGAACGAAAAAACTACAGTTCAATTTGGTCCAGCTGGCGATTGTAAGCCATTGCTTGGTCGTATCGCTGACAATATTGCGATCCCCTGAGAGGACCAGACCTGTTGGGGTTGGGGGCAGGGTAATTCAAAGCGCGCGCTTTTGCGCTTTTGAGCGCTGACTTTTTGACCCCCTCTGCGCTTTAAGCGCAGTTTTTTCCGCTGTGGACGCAGCAAGCAATTTTTGCGCTTTTTGCACTACAAAGCGCAGTTTTGTTTGTTTTCAAGTGCGCTAAAGCGCTAGCCAATTTGGCCATTTGAAGTACCCTGCCCCTGAGAGGGCCAGACCTGTTGGGGTGTGCGTGTGGGTGCAGGGGGGTAGGTGGGTGTGGGTAGGCGACAAGTGGGTGTGTATGTGGTTTGTGTGTGTTGGGGTTGTGGGTTGTGGGTGTGGTTAGGGTTGTGGGTTGTGGGTTGGGGTTGTGGGTTGTGGATTGGGGTTGAGTTTAAGGTTGTGGTTGAGGTTGGATTGGGGTTGGTGGTTGGGGTTGGGGTTGGTGGATCAGACCAGTGTTGTTCAGGACGCTGCGTTCTCCGTTGGAGACGCAACGCAGCAGGGTCCGATGCGTGGCAGGACGCAACGTGGGGAGGGTCCGTTGACCAGAAGGAAGGGTCCGTTGCATCGCAGGATGCAGGCTATACAATTGGTTGCGTCTCAGGCAGCAGAGCTGGGGTCCTCCTGAAGTACCATGGGCCAGATTTCCCCCAGCCTTACAAAACAAAATGAAAAAGAAAAGAAGAAGAAATGAAAAATTAAACATACATGAGATGTCGCAATGACCTCTAAGGACGTGCCCAGTGGGATTAAGGGAACCGGATCATGAGTATGCGCTGCTCGAGCCAACATCGCATCTAGATACCAGTTACCGTGCCAGTCGACGACCCTCCTGACGGACCCACGCACACTCAAGGGGGTCCAAACCCTGCACCTGCCTCGATATTTCCCCTTTGCTCTCCACTGAGCCATTCGGTTCTGATCGGCGATCCCAGCCTTCCAACATGTTTTCCACCCAGGCGATGTTGGTTACAGTGTGTGTGTGTTTGTGTGTGTGGGTAGTAAACACATACTACAAGTACCAGACTTCCCCCAGCCTTACATCATGTTTTCCACCCAGACGATGTTGGTTACAGTGTGTGTTTGTGTGTGTGGGTAGTAAACACATACTACAAGTACCAGACTTCCCCCAGCCTTACATCATGTTTTCCACCCAGACAATGTTGGTTACAGTGTGTGTGTGTGTTTGTGTATTTGTGTGTGTGTGTAGTAAACACAAACTTTAAGTACCAGACTGGTGGAGATGAGAGTATGTACAAACTGTCTAACTTCTGTCCTCCCCATCCACTTGCCACCCACTCCCATCCACTCATCCCCCAATCGTCTTGCTGAGCTCAGAATTCAAGAATGAAATGGTGGACATGAGAGTGTGTACAAACTGTCTAACTTCCGTCCTCCCCATCCACTTGCCACCCACTCCCATCCACTCATCCCCCAATTGTCTAGGCTCAGAATTCAAGAATGAAATGGTGGACATGCGTGTGCGCTTTCACGACCTTGAGATTGACTTACTGGGTGTTACCCCCCCCCCCCCCCCCACACACACACACACACACACACACACACACACACACACACACACACACACACATACACACACACACATCATTTTTCTATGCTCAGAATGCAAGAATGAAATGGTGGACATGCGAGTACGCTTTCACAACCTTGAAATTGGTATCCAGAGGGCTCGAGACAAGTGCCTACCCAGCTAGATTGGATTGGGTTGGGTTGGTACATGGTTTTACATCCAACTATTGGCTGCACAGCGCTTGATAGGCCCCCCTGGGCTCAGGCCCCCCTTTGTAGGACCCCATCTGCTCCGGCCCCCCTTGATAGGCCGCCCTGGGCACAGCCCCCCCCCTTGATAGGAGGTCCTCGCTTCTCCTTGGTAGGACCCCCTCTGCTCCGGCCCCCCTGGGCTCCGGCCCCCCTAGGTAGGAGGTCCTCGCTTCCCCTTGGTAGGACCCCCTAGGGTAAAGCCTCCTGTGGTTTGACCTTTAGTTCAACCGCTGGTATCAACTGGTGAATGTTCGTTTGGTCGTGGGTTGGTATCTCTCACCAACCCTAAGTGCGCCTACTTTGCATATTGTAGGAGTGGCACCACCATTCGAATAGAATCCTGTTGCTGGTTTGTGTCGGGAGACTCGCCTCCTGGGGTGAAAGGCAAGAGCAGTTGGCTTGGGACCAAACTGGCCAGGCCTGGGTTGCTGGTTTGTGTCGGGAGACTCACCTCCTGGGGTGAAAGGCAAGAGCAGTTGGCTTGGGACCAAACTGGCCAGGCCTGGGTTGCTGTTTTGTGTCGGGAGACTCACCTCCTGGGGTGAAAGGCAAGAGCAGTTGGCTTGGGACCAAACTGGCCAGGCCTGGGTTGCTGGTTTGTGTCGGGAGACTCACCTCCTGGGGTGAAAGGCAAGAGCAGTTGGCTTGGGACCAAACTGGCCAGGCCTGGGTTGCTGGTTTGTGTCGGGAGACTCACCTCCTGCGGTGAAAGTCCTTTCACAACTTAAAAAAAAAAACTACCCTACATTACCAGATCAGGGTACTTCAAATTGCCAAATTGGCCAGCGCTTTACCGCACTTGAAAACAAACAAAACTGCGCTATGTAGTGCAAAAAGCGCAAAAATTGCTTGCTGCGCCCACAGGGAGTTGCAAAAAACTGCGCTTAAAGCGCAGAGGGGGTCAAAAAGTCAGCGCTCAAAAGCGCAAAAGCGCGCGCTTTGAATTACCCTGTACCAGATATGCAATCCAGAAGTTGAAGGTCGAGCGAAGCTTCCTCTGCTTATCCATGAATGTATAAAGAGATTGGATCAAGTTTTTTTAGATAGGTGCGACTGTTTTCTTCTGTTTTTATCGTTCTGAAGAAGAGGAGGGGGAAATGAATAGGTGATTAGGTCGCGTTTACATTTGCCTGGTAATAAGTTTTTTACTGCCGAAGACGGCATCCAGCCAAATTGCTGGCTGAAGCTATGTAACCAAGTTCAAGTTCAAGTTTGCATTTTCCTGGTACCGTATGCGCCTAAGAAAATGGCGGTAAATAGGTTTGGCGGGAAATCCCCCAAACGACTGAAATAATTTTACACCGTTAAAGTTGGCGGATTTTTCGAAACTGGGGGGCTCCATAAATTGGCTCTAGTTGCATATTGGCGGAATCCTTTTAAATTGCTTTCTTTCCATTCAAACCAGATTCATGTGTGAGTCAAAAGGAAACACAGAGCAGACCAGAGTTGGATGAAAATAAATGTTACAATCAAATTCAGAGTCTGGTGTTGAAGATTTTATACCACCTAGGTTTACTCAACCAACAAGCACTAAGCCTCAAGGCCCATCGACCGTACGATTCAAACCAGATTCAGGTGTGATGCAAAAGGAAACACAGAGCAGCCCAGAGTTGGATGAAAAGAAATGTAACAATCGAATTCGGAGCCAGTTACTGAGGTGCGGTAGATTATTTTACGGTACCACCTAGGTATATTATGCCAGCAAACACCAAGCCTCAAGGGCGATCGCCCATGCGATTCAAACCAGATTCAGATGCAAGACCAGAGTTGGATGAAAACAAATGTAGCAAAGGTGTTCGATGGTCTGGTAGTCGTTTGACTATAATTTGAACCTTGGGGGTGGTACAGCAATACACTGTATTGAAGTGAACCCCGCCACGATGTTGACGGACGGCCCTAGTTCCAGGGGCTCCCAGTTTTGGCCCAGGCGCCAAGCCCCACCAGAATTGGAGGGACCCATCCGCCAAATCATACGCCATTTTCTTAGGCGCATACGGTAATAAGTTTTATACTGCCGAAGATGGTGAGCGGCCAAATTGCTGGCTGAAGCTATGTAACCAAGTTCAAGTTTACATTTTCCTGGTAATTCGAACCCCAACCAAGCCCGGTGTGCGACGACCTTCAATGTACAAAGGTGTTTTCTTGTTCTTCTTTGTGCATGAAATTGAAACTGAAATTGTTACATCCGAGTAATGCGCCACTCTCAGGACGTGAAGTTAAGAACACCACTGCGTAAGCCGGAGCTAGCAGTAGTCACCATTGTGCATGACGTTTATACGCCCGACGAACAAGTTCAAGTTCATACGTCCCACTTGACCCCGCCAAGCCGAGGGCACATTTGGAGTTCAGTAGGGCACCGATAACAAGTCCTATACAGCGTCACAAGCAACGCGGAAAATTGGCGGAGTGTGTTGGCAACGGAGCAAAGGGTGGCAACGATGAAGCTGACCGAAGCCAGTTAGTTAGGACAGTTGGCTGACGTGTCAGGCTTCAATTTATCTGTCGGCTGGTTGCCGGTCGGTCGGACAAATGGACAACGGGGTAACCCTGGGGGCTCCCGCCCCCTTGAAGAGGGGGCTCCGCCAAAAAATGTAATCATCATCATCACGATAGTTAGTGGTATCAATTATAAAGTCAAATACCCTAGGGCCAAGCTTCGTGGTGGAAGACCTTTTTAACAACAGCGTATCTGATAATGATAACGCCTGGTGGGGCGTGGTGTTAAGGGAACCCGTCCTACGCAGGTAGGGAGCGGTCTTCTACCTCAACTGGACAAGCTACCATCGCGGTTGACGATGACCTGCAACGCCAAGAGATCGAACCCCGACTCTTCATCCTCAAAGTGATCTGGTCTACCTCTAGACCAATGTATATCACTGAAAGGGGCTTTTGCTTATCTGAACTCTCTTGCCGTGGCATGTGTGCGAGCATCAGCAGCCCCTCCTTGATTGGAGGTCCTCGCTTCCCCTTGGTATGACCCCCTCTGCTCTGCCCCCCCCCTGATAGGCCCCCCTAGGCTCCGGCCCCCCTTGGTAGGAGGTCCTCGCTTCCCCTTGGTAGGACCCCCTCTGCTCCGGCCCCCCCTGATAGCCCCCCATGGGCTAAGACCCCCCTTGGTAGGAGGTCCTCGCTTCCCCTTGGTAGGACCCCCTAGGCTCAGCCCCCTCTTGTTTGGAACCCCTAGACTCAGCCCCCCCTTGGTAGGACCCCCTGGGCTCTGCCCCCCCTTGGTAGGACCCCCTGGGCTCAGACCCCCCTTGGTAGGAGGTCCTTGCTTCTCCTTGGTAGGACCCCCTATGCTCCGCCCCCCCTTGATAGGACCCCCGGGGCTCTGGCCCCCCTTGGTAGGACCCCCCGGGCTCAGGCCCCCCTTGGTACAACTCTCTGCTAGAGCTTGTGTGGGCTGCAAGGGTGGGGGTCTGACCTACGGCAATTGTAGCTTGGGGTGTGCCTTGATAAAGGCTATTGGAACCAAGGTGGGGAGAGGTAGGGGCATGCTGTGATGGATGGGCCGAGGTTGATGCAGTGTGGGGTGCGAAAGAAGTGCGCATGGATGGTGTGGCACTGCTATCGTATGAAGACCTGCGTTGGGATGGGTTGGGGTGTGGAGGTGAGGGGAGAGGTTGGGATGGGATGGCACGGGTTTGGTTGGGCTAGGATGGGTTTGGTTGGGATGGGGTGCGTTGTGATGGGATGAGATGGGATGGGTTGGGATGGGTTGGGGTGGGTGGGAAAGGTATCGTAGGTTGGGGTGCTTCTAGGGAGGGGCTATTGGCACCAAGGTGGGGAGGGGTAGAGGCATGCTGTGATGGATGGGCTGCAGACGATGTGTGCATGGATGGTGTGGCGTTGCTAGCGTACAAAGTGATGGGAGGTGAGGGGTTGGGTTGGGTTGGGATGGGGAGGGATGGGATGGGAAGGGATGGGATGGAGAGGGATGGGATGGGGAGGTGAGGTGTGGCGAGGGGATGGGATGGGAAGGGATGTGATGGGTTGGGTTGGGATGGGTTGTTTGTGTTAGGATGGGTTGGGATGGGTTGGGATGGGTTGGGAGGGAAAGGTATTGCAGCTTGGGGTGTTTCTTGATAAAGGTCATTGGGACCAAGGTGGGGAGAGGTAGAGGCATGCTGTGATGGATGGGCCGAGGTTGATGCAGGGTGGTGTGCGAAAGAAGTGCGCAGGGATGGTGTGGCGTTGCTATGCACCTGCACACTAGGCACAAACACCCTTTAGATACACACACACAACCTTCATACACCCACCTGTGCACTGGTATGCTGCCAGGCACTTGGCACAGACACCCTTCCCCCTAGAGGGGAGCCAGCATCTGCAGCCAGCAAGCTCCGCCTCGCCCGACCATACACACCCTTCCCCCTACAGGGGAGCCAGCATCGGCAGCAGCCAGCTAGCTCCGCCTCGCCCTACCACACACACCCTTCCCCCTAGAGGGGAGCCAGCATCGGCAGCAGCCAGCTAGCTCCGCCTCGCCCTACCACACACACCCTTTAGACACCCACCCACACACACACTGTGCACAAACACACAAACACCCTTCATACACACACAAACACCCTTCATACACCCACCTGTGCACTGGAGTGCTGCCAGGCACTTGGCACAGACACCCGTCCCCCCAGCCAGCAGCCAGCATCGGCAGCAGCTAGCTCCGCCACGCCCTACCACACACACCCTTTAGACACCCACCCACACACACACTGTGCACAAACACACAAACACCCTTCATACACACACAAACACCCTTCATACACCCACCTGTGCACTGGAGTGCTGCCAGGCACTTGGCACAGACACACGTCCCCCCAGCCAGCAGCCAGCATCGGCAGCAGCTAGCTCGGCCACGCCCTACCACACAAATCCTTTAGACACCCACCCACACACACACTAGGCACAAACACCCTTCATACACACACAAACACCCTTCATACACCCACCTGTGCACTGGAGTGCTGCCAGGCACTTGGCACAGACACCCGTCCCCCCAGCCAGCAGCCAGCATCGGCAGCAGCTAGCTCCGCCACGCCCTACCACACACACCCTCCAGACGCGCATACCCTTGAGACACTTCCCCCCCCCCACACACACAAACACCCTTCATACACACATCTGCGCACGGGATTGCTGACAGGCCTTAGCACAGTCACCCTTACCCCAGACAGAATCAAGCATCAGCAGCAGCTAGCTCCGCCACACACTTTAGACACCGACCCACTCACTCACTAGGGACACGCACACACTAGGCACACACGCACACACACCCTTTAGACACCCACCTGTGCACTGGTGTGCTGCCAGGCCGTAGCACAGACACCCTTCCCCCTAGAGATAAGCCAGCATCAGCCGCAGCCAGCTCCGCCACGCCCCCCCCCCCTTCAGACAATCAGCCCCCCCCCCCCCCCTTCAGACAATCAGGCCCCCCCCCCCACACACCCACACACCCTTCAGACAATCAGGCCCCCCCCCCCCCCCCCCCAACACACACACCCTTCAGACAATCAGGCCCCCCCCCCCCCCCCCCCCCCCCCAACACACACACACACACCCTTCAGACAATCAGGCCCCCCCCCTCCCCCCCCCCCCCCCCCAACACACACACACACTTCATACACCCACCTGTGCACTGGTGTGCTGCCAGGCCGTAGCACAGTCACCCTTCCCCCTAGAGAGAAGCCAGCATCAGCAGCAGCCAGCTCCGCCTCGAGGGCCGGGTAACTGTCCCTCATAGGAAAGGTGTCACGCTGGGAGCCCATGACTGCCTCATTCGCCTCGAGCTCTAAAACTGCGATGTCAGATAGCTTGTTCTTCGGACGGGGACCTGGACGAGGGGTTGGGTGGGTGAGGAAAGGGGTGGTGGTGGTGTTGGGGGGGGAGTTTAGGTGTGTGTGTGTTGGGGGGGTGTAGGGCAGGGTAAGGTGTGTGTGTGTGTGTGTGTGTGTGTGTGTGTGTGTGTGTGGGGGGGGGGGTAGGTGTGTGTGTGGGGGGGTGTAAGTGTGTGTGTGTGTAGGTGAGGTAGGGTGAGTGGAAGAAGGGAAGCTGTCCCACAGGGGAATGTTGTCGCGCTGGGAGCCCATGACTGCCTCATTTGCCTCTAGCTCTAAAACTGCGATGTCTGATAGCTTGTTCTTAGGACGCGGACCTGTGTGTGTGTAGAAGGGGAGATTGGGTGGGGGTGGGTGTAGAGTGTGTGGATGGGGGTAAGAGAGGTTGGGTGTCCCTCATGGGCATGGTGTCGCACTGGGAGACCATGACTGCCTCATTCGCCTCTAGCTCTAAAACTGCGATGTCAGATAGCTTGTTCCTCAGACGGGGACCTGGGCAAGGGGGTGGGTGGGGTGAGGTGGGGTGAGGAAGGGGTGTGTGTGTGGGGGGGTAGAGTGGGAGGTTGGGGGTGGGTGGGTGTAGGGGAGGTTTGAGTGGGAGGTTGGTTGGGTGTGGGTGTAGGGAGGGTAGAGTGGGAGGCTGGGTGGGAGCCCATGACTGCCTCATTCGCCTCTAGCTCTAAAACTGCTATGTCAGATAGCTTGCTCTTCGGACGGGGACCTGGTCAACGAGTGGGGTGGGGGGGTGGGGGTGGGTGGGGGGCTGGGGTTGATGAAGAAGGGGGGGGAGTGGGAGGTTGGGTGGGTGTGGGTGGAAGGGTGGGCGGGTGGGGGGTGAGGGGGGAAAGACAGGGGGGGAGTGGGAGGTTGGGTGGGTGTGGGTGGGTGGAAGGGTGGGTAGCTGTGGTTAGGTGTGGGTGTGGGTGTGGGGGGAGGGTAGAGTCGGAGGTTGGGTGTGTGTGGGTGGAAGGGTGGGTGGGGGGGAGAAAGGGGGGAACTGGGAGGTTGGGTGGGTGTGGGTGGGTGGAAGGGTGGGTAGCTGTGGTTAGGTGCAGGTGTGGGTGCGAGAGAGGTTGGCTGGGAGTGGGTGTAGGGGAGGGTAGAGTGTGAGGTTGGGTGGGTTTGGATGGAACGGTGTCGCGCTGTAAGCCCATGACTCCCTCATTCACCTCTAGCTCTAAAACTGCAGTAGCAGATAGCTTGTTCTTAGGACGCGGACCTGTGTGTGTGTAGAAGGGGGGATTGGGTGGGGGTGGGTGTAGAGTGTGTGTGTGGGAGTGAGAGAGGTTGGGCGTCCTTTATGGGCATGGTGTCGCGCTGCGAGCCCATGACTGCCTCATTCGCCTCTAGCTCTAAAACTGCGATGTCAGATAGCTTGTTCTTTATACGGGGACCTGGGCAAGGGGGTGGGTGGGTGAGGTGGGGTGAGGAAGGGGTGTGTGTGGGGGGGGCAGAGTGGGAGGTTGGGTGTGGGTGGGTGTAGGGGAGGTTTGAGTGGGAGGTTGGGTGGGTGAGGGTGTAGGGAGGATAGAGTGGGAGGTTGGGTGTGGGTGGGTGTAGGGGTGGTTTGAGTGGGAGGTTGGGTGGTGTGGGTGTAGGGAGGATAGAGTGGGAGGTTGGGTGTGGGTGGGTGTAGGGGAGGTTTGAGTGGGAGGTTGGGTGGGTGTGGGTGTAGGGAGGGTAGAGTGGGAGGCTGGGTGGGAGCCCATGACTACCTCATTCGCCTCTAGCTCTAAAAATGTGATGTCAGATAGCTTGTTCCTCGGACGGGTACCTGGGCAAAGGTTGGGTGGGTGAGGAAGGGGTGGGTGGGAAGGGTGTGTGTGTGTGTGTGTGTGTGGGGGGGGGGGGGGTAGGTGTGTAGGTGAGGGCAAGGGGGGGAGGGTGAGAGGTGGGTTGGGTGGGTGGGTGGGTGGGTGAGAGGAAGGGAGGGTGGGTGAGAGGAAGGGTGGGGTGGGGTGGGGTGGGGAGGTCGGGGACCTGTGCGAGGGGTTGGGTGGGTGATTAAGTGAGGGTGGGGGTGGGTGGGGGTGGGGGATGATGAGGGGAGGTTATGTGGGTGTGGGAGAGGTTGGGTGAGTGTGGGTATGGGTGTGTTGGTGTCGTTGTGGGTTACTAAGGTGTGTGGTGGGCTAGGTATATTGGTATATTAGTGTGGGGTTTATGTTTAGGTTTATATATCTATGTGTGAAATATATTAAGCCCGTTTAAGTATATACCGTATATTAAAGGACTTGTACCGCTTTTGCCTTTTTTACTGGAAGGAGTCACATTAAAGTGATATCCGGAAAAATCGAGCAAAGCGATTGACAATATAATTTGAAATACGAGCGTAGCGAACAGGGGTTTTAGAGGCCATATTTAGAGAGAGTGTTTGCAAGTGCTCTCTCCTAAACATGGTACATAAAAAACCCTTGCGACTGCCTAGTGGGCCCTCACCTATTGCGGCTGCCTTCCCAAAGGGAATGTATATTTTATATATGTTATATAAATAGATTACCTGAGGGAATACCCTGTAGTGGATCCCCGCGCCGATATTCTGTATCTTGAATGTGTTGCCACTGCCTTCGCCAAACTAGGTCTTGGACTAGCAAAGTGTGGGTGTGGGAGGTGGAGGTGTTGTAGAGGTGGTGGGGTGAGTGTGGGTGGCGGTGTTGATGCGTGGGTGGCGGTGTGGGTCGCGGTGTGGTGTGATGTGGTGGGTGAGGTGTGGGTGGAGGGTGTGGTACATGTGGTGGGTGGAGGTGTGGGTAGAGGTGTGGGGTGGCGGTTGTGGAGTTGGTGGTCGATTGGGTGGCGGTGTGGGTCGCGTGTGTGGTGGGTGTGGGTCGCGTGTGGTGGCTGTGTGGGCGTCCGGTGTGGGTCGCGGTGCGGTGCGTTTGGGTGGGGTGTTGGGTGGAGGTGGGGTGCGGATGTGGGTGGTCGGTAGTGGGTCCGGTGGTGGGTGGCTGTTGGTGGCGTGTGGGTCGCGGTGTGTGTCCGCGGTGTGGTCGCGTGTATGGGTCGCGGTGTGGGTGCGGTGTGGGGGCGCGTGCGGTGGCGGTTGGGGTCCCGGGGTGGGATGGCGGTGGGGTGGCGTGTGGGTGCGGTGCTGTGGGGTCGCGGTGTGGTAGGCTGTGTGGGTGGCGTGTGAGGTCGCGGTGTGGGTGGCGGTTGGTTGGCGTTGTGGTGGCGGTGTGGGTGGCGGGTTGTGGGGGGCTGTGTTCGGTCGAGGGTGTGGGTGGAGGTGTGGGGGTGGAGAGTTGGCTGCCTGGTGTAGGTGTGTGTGGAGGGTGTCTACGAGGTGTGGGTGGAGGTGTAGTCAGAGGTGTGGGTGAGAGGTGGATGCGTGGTGGAGTGTTGGGGTGGCGTTTGGGTGGAGGTGTGGGTAGAGGTGTGGGTGGAGGAATTGGATGCGTGGGTGGAGGTGTGGGTGGAGGAGTTGGATGTGTGGGTGGAGGTGTGGGTGGAGGAGTTGGAAATGCGTTGGTGAGTTTGTGTGGAGGTGTGGGTAGCGTGTGGGTGATGAATTGGCAAAACAAACAATGCGTGGGTGGAGGTGTGGGTGGAGGAGTTGGATGCGTGGGTGGAGGTGTGGGTGGAGGAGTTGGATGTGTTGCCACTGCCTTTGCCAAACTAGGTCTTGGGACTGGAAAGGGTGGAAGCCAGGTGAAGGTGTGGGTAGAGGTGTGGGTGGAGGAGTTGGATGTTTGCCACTCCGTCATTGCCAACTATGTCGTGGACTGGAAGGGTGGAAGCCAGGTGGAGGTGTGGGTAGAGGTGTGGGTGGAGGTGTGGGTGGAAGTGTGGGTGGAGGTGTGGGTAGAGGTGTGGGTGGAGGAGTTGGATGTGTTGCCACTGCCTTTTCCAAACTAGGTCTTGGGACTGGAAAGGGTGGAAGCCAGGTGGAGTTGGTTTGGTGTTAGATGGTGAGGTGGGGGTAAGTATGTGTGTGGGAGGAGGTTAGGGGGAGAGGAGTTTGAGAGTCTATGTGGGGGTGAGATGAGGTGAGTGAAGTCGGTAGTGAGTACCGTGTTGACGCCACTGCCGTCGCCAACGTGTGGTGGGGGTGGAGGTTGGGGGGTGAGGTGGGATGAGGTGTTGTGGGGTTGGAGGGGGGGGCATGAGTGTGGTGCGGGGGTGGAGGTGGGGTGATGTGGAGGTATGTGTGTGTGAAGTGGGGTTTGGGGGGTAATGTGTTTGTGGGGGTGGGGTGGGGGTGAGGTGGGAGGTAGGTGTTTGTTGTGGGGTGGAGGTGTGGTGTAGGTGGAGGTAAGCGTTTGTGTGGGGTGCGGTTGTGTGCCGGTGAGGTCGTGTGTGATGGGGGTGGCGGTGGGGGTGCGGTGGCAGGTCCGGTGTGGGTGCCGGGGGTTGGGGTCGGTTGTGTGGCTGGGGGTGGCGGTCGGGGTCGGTGGACGGTCCGGTGTGGGGTGCCGGTGGGGTTTTGGGGGTCCGGGTGTGTGTTTGGGGGTGGCGGTGGGGGTGCGGTGGCTGTACGGTGTGGTTGGCCGTGGGTATGTGGGTCCTTTGTGTGTCGGGGTGGCGGTGTCGTTGTGTGCCGTCCGGTTGGGTCACGGTGGGGATTGGGGGTCCGGTTGTGTGTGGGGGTGGCGGTGCGGTGCGGTGGGTCGGTGTGGGTGCGGGGGTTGTGGGGTCAGGTGTGTGTGGGGGTGGCTGGTGGGGTTTGGGGGTCCGTGGTGTGTGGGG
>JACBWV010000730.1:17647793-17751278 GCA_013435795.1 Chlamydomonas sp. ICE-L
GTGGTGGACGGTAAGGTGTGGGTGAAGGGGTGTTTGGGGTAGTGGTTGTGTGGGGTGGCGGTGGGGGTGGGTGGCGTGATACACGTGTGTGGTGCTGGGTGGAGGTGGGGGCTGAGTGGAGGTAAGGTCGTGGGGAAGGTGGGTGGGGGGCAGAGTGTGTGTGTGGGGATGGATGTGAGGGGTAGGTGGGGGTTGAGGTAGGTGGGGTAAGATGTGTGTGGGGATGGAGGTGAGGGGGGGAGGTGACTATGTTGAGTCTATGTGAGGGGTGCAGATGAGTTGAGGTGATCGATGTGACGCCACTGCCGTCGGCCAAACGAGGTCTTGAGACAGGAATGGGTGGGATGCGAGGTGGATTTATGGGTGGTGGGGTGAAGGGGGTGGAAGTGTAGATGGGGTAGGGGTAAAGTGGGAGTTAGATTGGGTGGAGGTGAGGTGGGGGCGGGGTTGGAGGTGAGGTGGGGGGGTGGGTTGGGCGTAAGGGTGGGGAGAGGTGAGGTGGTGCGGGGGTTGGGTGAGGTGGTGGGTGGAGGTGGGTGGGGGGGGGGGGGGGGAGGTGAGTGGGGTGGAGTGGGTTGGGGGTTGGAGTGGTGGGGTGGGGTGGGGGTGGGGGGGTGGAGGTTGAGGTGGGGTGGAGGTGGGGGTAAGGTGGGGGTGGAGGTGGGTGATGGGGGTGGGGATGGAGTGTGAGGTGATGGGGGGGTTGCCACTGCCTCGCCAACAAAGAGTTGAGACGGGGTGGGGTGGCAGGTGATGCGGTGGGGGTGGTGTGGAGGTAGGGTGGTGGGGTAGGGGGGTGGAGGGGTAAGGGGCAGGGGGGGGGTGGTGGGGTGGCGTGTGGTTTGGGTGGAGGTATGGTGAGGTGAGGTGTGGGTGGAGGTGGGTGAGTTGGGGGAGGCGGCGGGGGCGGTGAGTGGGGGGTGGGGAGGTGCGGGTGAAGGGATGTGGTGGGTGGGTGGAGGTGGGGATGAAGTGTGGGTGGAGGTGAGGTGTGGGTGGAGGTGTGGGTGTGGTGAGTGTGCTGTGGGGGTGGAGGTGGGATGGAGGTTTGGGGGAAGGGAGTGAGGTGTGGGTGGAGGTGAGGTGGGTGGGTGGGTTGCCACTGCCAGGGGTGGCACCCCACACCACCCACACCAGGAGTTGAGACTGGACAGGGTGGGAGCGAGGTGGGGGTGAGGTGGGGTGTTTGGATTGTGGAGTGGAAGTGATGGATGTGTGGTGCTGGATAGCCCATGACTGCCTCATTCATCTGTGTGTGTGGAGTTGAGGTGTGGTGGGGGTGAGATGAGGTGAGTTGGAGTTGAGGTGATGGATGTGTGGTGTTGGATGTGACGCCACTGCCTTTGCCACACAAGGAGTTAAGACTGGACAGGGTGGTGTGGAGGTGGGGATGAGGTGTGTGGTGGGGGGTGGAGGTGGGGGTGAGTGAGGGGGGGAGGAGGTGTGGGGGCGGAGGTGGAGGGGGGGGTGGGTGGGGGGTTGAGGTGAGTGTGGTGGGGGTTGGAGGTGTGGGTTAGGTGGCGGTGAAGGCGTGGGGTGAAGGTGTGGTTTGGGGGTAAGGTGTGTGTGGGGGTGGATGGTGGGGGCTTGAGGTGGAGTTAAGTGTGGGGTGAAGGTGGGGTTGGGGGTAAGGTGTGTGTGGGGGTGGAGGTGGGGGTGAGGTGGAGGTAAGGTGTGGGTGAAGGTGGGGTTGGGGGTAAGATGTGTGTTGCCAATGCTCTCGCCATACCAGGTCTTGACACTGGAAAGGGTGGGAGCGAGGTGGACTTGGGGGTACGGTGGGGGTGGAGGTAGGTTTGGGGTTTAGGGTAATTTGTGGGTGAAGGTGGGGTTGGGGGTAAGGTGGGGGTGGAGGTGAGGACAGCTCGAACCTGGCCGACAATTGCGAGCCCACTCTCCACCCTTCCGAACCTCGGACAGCTCGAACCTGGCCGCCAATTTCGAACCCACCCTCGGCCAATTTTCTGAAACCTTGCGTAGGGCCTAGGACTAGTTGTCTTGCAGGAACCAAAAATAAAATGTAAAATAACATATATGTAACATAAATATAGCATAAATATAACATATATAAATATACATATAAAATAATGTAAATATAGCACATATAATACATAATTATAAAATGTGAAATAACATGTGTAATATAAATATAAATATAAAGTTCACATAAAAAGCACAGCCCCATAGACACCACCCACCTGCCACTTTTCTGCGTCTTCAGCGAGTAGGCTATCTTGCACGCGTGTGTGGTTAAGCAGCTTAAGGGCCCGCCACCACCTAGTGCCAACACGAGCTTCTGCCAGCATCATTGCGTGGGCAAGGTTGGCATTCTCCTGGAGTACAAAGAGCGGTACATGTTGAGGTGAAGGCAGTACAAAGAGCTGTACAGTTGAAGGACGCAACAATGTGCTTTGTCAGCAATAAATGTTACATTGCATTGTCATAGCCAGGCGATTGTTGGCCCAAGACAAGCCCGCTCCCCACCCCCACCCACATTCACCCCCACCTACTACCCCCACCCCACCCACCCACACCTACTGCTCCACAACATCCGGGAAGGGTCTTCCAACAAATCCTCAGAAAAACATGGTGTGGGTGGGGGGGCGTGACCTATCCCCCCCCCCCCCCCCCCCCCCCCCCCCCCCCCCCCCTCCCCAAACATCCAGAAAGGGTCTTCCAACAAATCCTTAAAAATAAGCAAAGCACACAAGAAACACAGCAGCTAAGCTGGCAATTCCCCACCCACCCCACCCCCACTTCCCAACCACCCACTTGCCCCCCCACCCCACAACCATCCCCCCCAACATCCAGAAAGGGTCTTTAAAAAAAATGCAGCAAGCAAGCAAGCTAGCATCCTTATCAGCACCAGGGTACTACAAAGTGCGTGCGGCAGCGCGATTTCGCAATGTAATAATATATAATAGAATATATGATCATTCAGGGGAGTGACCTAGCCCACCCAGGGACCCAACTCAATTACAATTAAAACTGACAAACAAAAATTGACTCAACTATCCACTGTGCTGTGCGTGTGTCACGTAAACTCTCAGAGGACTTTGCATACCCCTAGGAAAACAATAACTTCCCCCCCCCCCCCACACACACACACCACCACCACCCCACCCCAAAAAAGTCCTATGCATCGTCGCAAGCGACGCGGAAAATTGGCGGAGTGTGTTGGCAACGGAACGAAAGGTGGCAACGATGGAGCTGAGCGAAGCGAGTTAGTTACGTGACCGTTGGCTGACGTGTCAGGCTTCAATTTTTCGGTCGCTCGAACAGATAAATAGGTAAACATGGGGGCTCCCGCCCCCTTGAAGAGGGGGCTGCGTCAAAAAATATTTCCAACACCTTAGGGTGTGTGGATGGTCCTGTGGTTCACAATCTGCAGGCAGCTCATTCAGGGGAGTGATGGTAGACAACTTGCTATAGATGCCAACCACAACATCAGACGGTACTGACCACTCACCACCCTCCCAACCCAGCCACCAGTCACCCACCATTCTCTCTGACCCCTTGGGTGGGCGTGGGTAGTCCTGCGGCTCACAATCTGCAGGCAGCTCATTCATGGGAGTGATGGTAGACAACTTGCTATAGAGGCCATCTGCAACGACAAACGACATTTGACGCTGCTTGGTTGCGGCTACTCGGTTGTCGCCGTCGGCATGATAGTCATGGAGTAGCTCCTAGGTAATGGGAAGAGGGGGGGGGGGGGGGGGGGGTGAGGTAGGGGGGTGGATATGTGGGTGGGTGAATGGTGGGTGAATGGAATGGTGGGTGAGTGGGTGCTTGGTTGCGGCTACTCGGTTGTCGCCGTCGGCATTTTAGTCATGGAGTAGCTCCTAGGTAATGGCTGGATTTTTTTGTTAATGGAATGGTGGGTGGGTGGGCGGGGTGGTTGGACTGGGTAGGTAGGTGGGTGGGTGGAAGGGTGGGCAAGTGGGTGGGCGGTTGGTTGACTGGGTAGGTAGGTGGGGGTGGAAGGACGAACGACATTTGACGCTGCTTGGTTGCGGCTACTCGGTTGTCCACCGTCGGCATGATAGTCATGGAGGTAGCTCCTAGGTAATGGCAAGAGGGGGGGGGGGGGGGGGGGGGGGGGGGGGGGTATGTGGGTGGTGTGGTATGTGGGTGGGTGAATGGTGGGTGAACGGTCGGTGGGTGAATGGAATGGTGGGTGGGCGGCTGCCTGGTTGCGCCTACTCGATCGTCACCGTCGGCATGATAGTCACGGAGTAGCTCCAAGGCAATGCCAAGAGGGGGGGTAGGTGTGTGGTGTGGTAGGTGGGCGGGTATGTGGGTGGGTAAACGGTCGTTGGGTGAATGGAATGGTGGGTGGGTGGCTGCCTGGTTGCGCCTACTCGGTTGTCACCGTCGGCATCATAGTCACGGAGTAGCTCCTAGGCAATGCCAAGAGGGGGGGGGGGGTAGGTGGGTGGTGTGGTAGGTGGGTGGGTAAACGGTCGTTGGGTGAAAGGAATGGTGGGTGGGTGGCTGCCTGGTTGCGGCTACTCGATCGTCACCGTCGGCATGATAGTCACGGAGTAGCTCCAAGGCAATGCCAAGAGGGGGGGGTAGGTGTGTGGTGTGGTAGGTGGGCGGGTGTGTTTGTGGGTAAACGGTCGTTGGGTGAATGGAATGGTAGGTGGGTGGCTGCCTGGTTGCGGCTACTCGATCGTCACCGTCGGCATGATAGTCGCGGAGTAGCTCCTAGGCAATGCCAAGAGGGGGGGGTAGGTGTGTGTTGTGGTAGGTGGGTGGGTGTTGTGGTAGGTGGGTGGGTAGATAGGTGAATGGTGTGGTAGGTAGGTAGGTAGGTAGGTAGGTAGGTGGGTGAATGGTGGGTACGTGGTCGGCTGCCTGGTTGCGGCTACTTGGTTGTCACCGTCGGCATGATAGTCACGGAGTAGCTCCTAGGTAATGCCAAGAGGGGTGGGGGGGGTGGTAGGTGGATGGGTGAATGGTGGGTACGTGGTCGGCTGCCTGGTTGCGGCTACTCGGTTGTCACCGTCGGCATGAAAGTCACGGAGTAGCTCCTAGGTTATGCCAAGAGGGGTGGGGGGGGGGAGGTGGGGGGGTGGTGGGTGGGTGGGTGGGGGGGGGTAGGTGGATGGGTTAATGGAGGCTGGCTGGCTGGCTACTGGCTACTTGGCTACTGGCTACTTGGCTGTCCCTGTTAGTATGATAGTCATGGAGCAGCTCCTATGTAAGGATAAATACTCACAATAGACACAAGGTTGGTTGTGTGGTTGGTTGGTTGGTTGGGTTGGTGGGTGGATGGGTAGGAGATTGTACAAAGGCAGGTAAGGATAAATACTCACAATAGACACTAGGGTGGGTGGTTGGTTGCGTGGTTGGTTGGTTGGTTGGTTGGTTGGTTGGGTTGGTGGGTGGATGGGTAGGAGATTGTACAAAGGCAGGTAAGGATAAATACTCACAATAGACACTAGGGTGGGTGGTTGGTTGCGTGGTTGGTTGGTTGGTTGGTTGGGTTGGTTGGGTTGGTGGGTGGATGGGTAGGAGATTGTACAAAGGCAGGTAAGGATAAATACTCACAATAGACACAAGGGTGGTTGTGTGGTTGGTTGGTTGGTTGGGTTGGTTGGTTGGTTGGTTGGGTTGATGGGTGGATGGGTAGGAGATTGTACAAAGGCAGGTAAGGATAAATACTCACAATAGACACAAGGGTGGTTGGTTGGTTGCGTGGTTGGTTGGTTGGTTGGTTGGTTGGTCGGTTGGCTTGGTTGGGTTGGTGGGTGGATGGGTAGGAGATTGTACAAAGGCAGGTAAGGATAAATACTCACAATAGACACAAGGGTGGTTGTGTGGTTGGTTGGTTGGTTGGTTGGTTGCTTGGTTGGGTTGGTTGGGTTGGTGGGTGGATGGGTAGGAGGTTGTACAAAGTCAAGTAAGGATTTAAACTAAATGTGCAATCTATATTGTATATTCTCCTCTGTACAATCTGTATTATACATAAATATAATATAATAAAAAGACAGTTTAAATACGTCGTACCCGCATGCGAAGGTCTGTTTCTCTGCGGTCCTAGTAACGAGACAGCCGGCTGATGTGTCAGGCTTTATCTCGGTGACTCGGTCGTCAGTCAGGCGGTCGGACAAACGGACAAAGGAGTGAACCTGGGGACTCCGCAAAAACAAAAAACATATATATATATATATATATATATATATATATATATACACACACAGATATACATATGGATATGTCGTACCCGCATGCGAAGGTCTGTTTCTCTGCGGTCCTTGTGATGGTGCTTCGGCTGTCTCTTGTACGCGGCGATGTTGTCCTCTACTTGACGCTCAAGGTCCTTGTACCTGCGCCGACAACCATGGTGGTAGGAATATGTGAGTGCATGTGTGCATGTGCGAATGTGGAAATATGTAAGTGCATGTGTGAATGTGTGGGCGTATGATTGAGTTAATGACGGTCCTTGTGATGGTGCTTCGGCTGTCTCGTGTAAGCGGCGCTGTTGTCCTCTACTTGACGCTCTAGGTCCTTGTACCTGCGCCGACAACCATGGTGGTAGGAATATGTGAGTGCATGTGTGCATGTGCGAATGTGGAAATATGTAAGTGCATGTGTGAATGTGTGGGCGTATGATTGAGTCAATGACGGTCCTTGTGATGGTGCTTCGGCTGTCTCGTGTAAGCGGCGATGTTGTCCTCTACTTGACGCTCTAGGTCCTTGTACCTGAGCCGGCAACCACGGTGGTAGGAATATGTTAGTGCATGCCTGAAAGTGTGAATGTGTGCATGCATGTAAGTGAAATGTCGTCCTCTACTTGCCGCTCAAGGTCCTTGTGATGGTGCTTCGGCTGTCTCTTGTAAGCGGCGATGTTGTCCTCTACTTGACGCTCTAGGTCCTTGTACCTGCGCCGGCAACCATGGTGGTGGGAATATGTGAGTGCATGCCTGAAAGTGTGAATGTGTGCATGCATGTAAGTGAAATGTCGTCCTCTACTTGCTGCTCAAGGTCCTTGTGATGGTGCTTTGACTGCCTCTTGTACGCGGCGATGTTGTCCTCTACTTGACGCTCAAGGTCCTTGTACAAGCGCCGGCAACCATGGTGGTGGGAATATGTGTGTGCATGTGTGAACGTGTGCACGTATGAACCAGCCAATGAGAGGTCAATGATGGTCCTTGTGATGGTCCTTCGGCTGTCTCTTATACGCGGCAATGTTGTCCTCCACTTGACGCTCAAGGTCCTTGTACCTGCGTCGGCAACCATGGATGTGGGAATATGTCAGTGCATGTGTGAATGTGTGCACGTGTAAATGCATGTGTATGAAATATTGTCCGCTTGACGCTTACAGTCCTTTTACCTGCGCCGACACCCATGGATGTGGGAATATGTCAGTGCATGTGTGCACTTGTGAATGCATGTGTGTGAAATATTGTCCACTTGAGGCTTACAGTCCTTTTCCCTGCGCCGAAACCCATGGATGTGGGAATATGTCAGTGCATGTGTGCACTTGTGAATGCATGTGTGTGAAATATTGTCCACTTGAAGCTTACAGTCCTTTTACCTGCGCCGACACCCATGGATGTGGGAATATGTCAGTGCATGTGTGCACTTGTGAATGCATGTGTGTGAAATATTGTCCACTTGAGGCTTACAGTCCTTTTACCTGCGCCGACACCCATGGATGTGGGAATATGTAAGTGCATGTGTGAACTTGTGCACATGTGAACGCATGTGTGTGAAACATTGTCCACTTGACGCCAACAGTCCTTGTGCCAGCGGCAACACCCATGGAGGGGGGAATATGTAAGTGCATGTGTGAATGTGTGCATGTGTGAATACATGTGTATGAAATATTGTCCACTTGACGCTCAAGGTCCTTGTGCCAGCGCCAACACCCATGGTGGTGGGAATATGTTAGTGCATGTGTGCATGTGTGCACGTGTGAATGCATGTGTGTGAAATATTGTCCTCTACTTGACGCTCAAGGTCCTTGTACCTGCGCCGACACCCATGGAGGTGGGAATATGTAAGTGCATGTGTGAATGCATGGAAGTGTGAATGCATGTGTGTGAAATATTGTCCTCTACTTGACGCTCAAGGTCCTTGTGCCTGCGCCGACACCCATGGAGGTGGGAATATGTAAGTGCATGTGTGAATGCATGGAAGTGTGAATGCATGTGTGTGAAATTTTGTCCTCTACTTGACGCTCAAGGTCCTTGTGCCTGCGCCGACACCCATGGAGGTGGGAATATGTAAGTGCATGTGTGAATGCATGGAAGTGTGAATGCATGTGTGTGAAATTTTGTCCTCTACTTGACACTCAAGGTCCTTGTGCCTGCGCCGACACCCATGGAGGTGGGAATATGTAAGTGCATGTGTGAATGCATGGAAGTGTGAAGTTATGAACGGGTGAGTATGTTGTGCTCTACTTGACGCTGTACGTCTTTGTACCTGCGCAGACAACCATGGTGATGGTACCTGCCCATCCACCCAGCCCCTTTCAGTGATATTCAATGGTCTAGTGGTAGATTACATCGCTTGAGGATGAAGAGTCGGGGGTTTGACTCCCCCTTCGGTCCCTCTTGGCGTTGCAGGTCGTTGTCACGCGCAATAGTAACTTGTCCAGTTGAGGTAGGAGACCGCTCCCCACCCGCGTACGACGGGCTCCCTTAACACCACGCTCTACCAGGCGCTATCATTACCTTTTGCCCATCCACCCACCCACCCACCTACCTACCTGCCCACCCACCCACCCACCCACTAATCCACCTAGCGATTCACCCACCTACCAACCCTCTCACCCATCCACCAACCCTCTCACCCATCTACCAACCCACTTATTGCCAACCCACAGCAGTACATCACCCAAAACCTCTCACCTCTTACTGCTCATGTACTTCGGTGGAGGCAGTACATGAGCAAGTCCAGGTGTGCCTGGGGGCAGGTGGGGCGCAGCCCCCCCTTGGGCAGGCTTCTCAGGGCTGCCAAACAGTACATCAGAGCTCTGGTCTGGGCGCAGCCCCCCTCCCATTTGCATCTGCCTGAACGCATGCTGGATTTGTACCGCCGCCTGTATAAGGGTCATAGGGTGGTGGGTATGATTTGTACCGCCGCCTGTACAAGGGTCACAGGGTGGTGAGGTGATGTACGTTGGGGTAGGGGATGTGATAAGGGTGTGTGGTCAAGGTCAATTGATAGGTGTGTGGTAGGTTGTAACTGGAATGTGGTAAGTGGTGTGTGGTGTGTGGTCAGTGTTTACGCTAGAGGGGGGGTGCGGTGCTGTACTTTGGGGTATGGGATGTGATCATGATGTGTGGTGAATCTAGTGGTGTGTGGTAGGTTGTAGCTGGAATTTGGTAAGTGGTGCTGGGAGAGATGGGGGATTGTGTGGGATGTAGGTAATATAAAGATAGAGGGGGTGCTGTGGCGATTGAAGGGGGGGGTGCGGGAGGTGTGGGAATAAGGGTGGGCGGTGAAGGGGAATTTGTGATGAATTTGACTTGAATTGGGTGGGTGAGTGGTTCATGTTGTTTGCGGAATGTGTGGTGTGTGGTATGTGGTCAGTGGTCAGTGTATAAGCTAGAGGGGGGGGGGGTGAGGTGGGGGGTGAAGGTGGGTGAGTACTTTGGGGGTATGGGATGTGATCATGAGTTGTGTGGGGAAGCTAGGGGGTCTCTGGGGTTTTGTAGTGGAATTTGGTATAAAGTATGGATGTGTGGTATGTGTATGTGGTCAGTTGTATAAGCTAGAGGAAGGTGTTTTTTGGGGGTGCTGGTGCTATGGGTACTTGGGTATGGCATGTGGTAATGATGTGTGGGGGTGGAATTGTGTGGGAGTGGGTCCTTCTACTATGGGGATGGTGGTCAGTGGTGTGGTGTGTGGTATGTGGTCAGTGGTCAGTGTATGAGCTAGAGGGGGGGGTGGATGATGAAGGTTGGGGTCTGGGATGTGATAAGGGTGGGCGGTGAATTGTGTGGTGAGTGGTATGTTGTTGCTGGAATGTGGTGTGTGGTGTATGGTCAGTGGTCAGTGTATAAGCTAAAGGGGGGGTGAGGTGATGTACTTTGGGGTACGGGATGTGATCATGATGTGTGGTGAATCTAGTGGTGTGTGGTAGGTTGTAACTGGAATTTGGTAAGTGGCGTGTGGTGTGTGGTATGTGGTCAGTGTATAAGCTAGAGGGGGGGTGAGGTGATGTACTTTGGGGTATGGGATGTGATCATGATGTGTGGTGAATCTAGTGGTGTGTGGTAGGTTGTAACTGGAATGTGGTAAGTGGTGTGCGGTGTGTGGTGTGTGATGTATGTGGTATGTGGTCAGTGTATAAGCTAGAGGGTAATGTGGCGATGTACATTGAAGTATGGGATGTGATTATGGTGTGTGGTGAATTGTGTGGTGTGTGGTATGTGGTGAGGGGTCGGTGTATAAGGATCAGAGGGTTGCTCACCTTCTTCCTCTGCAACCTCATGGTGACCTCTGTGCAAATCTGCGCCGCTGCACCAGCCCCCTCCAATGCGCTTGCACACCCCCACGCCCACACACCGCCTGTCCCCCCCACCCCCCCACCCACCTTCTCCCTCTGCACCCTCTCGGGTGACCTCTGAGCGAATTTGCGCCGCTGCACCAGCCCCCTCCAATGAGCTTGCACCTTAGTGGCGGCCCTCATTCGTTTCAGCTGCCAGTCATCGAGATCCTCTGCGGGGCATGCCTCTATAGCGCGACGCTCCCCCTCCATGACCTGGATGTGTGGGGTGGTGGTGGTGGTGGTGGTGGTGGGCAGGGAGGTGTGTGTGTGTGTGTGTGGATGCACCTTAGTGGCGGCCATCATTTGTTTCAGCTGCCAGTCGTCGAGATCCTATGCGGGGCATGCCTCTATTGCGCGACGCTCCCCCTCCATGACCTGGATGTGTGGGGTGGTGGTGGTGGTGGTGGGCAGGGAGGTGTGTGTGTGTGTGTATGGATGAACCTTAGTGGCGGCCATCATTCGTTTCAGCTGCCAGTCGTCGAGATCCTATGCGGGGCATACCTCTATTGCGCGACGCTCTCTCTCCATGACCTGGGGGAGATGAAGGGGACGTGGTGTGCGTGTGTGGGTGGTGGGTGGTGGGGGGTGGGTGGGGTGGTGCGGGGTGGGGGTGGTGCGGGTGCTGGTGGGTGCTGGTGATGGGGTGATGTTGGTGGGTAGGGCGGGAAGAGGCTGTGGTCAGTGTGTGTGTGTGTGGGTGGGGGGGGGGGGGGGGGGGGGGGGGGGGGGGGTATGTAGGTGTGTGTGTGGAGCACCCTTAGTGGCGGCCCTCATTCGTTTCAGCTGCCAGTCGTCAATGATCCTCTGCTGAGCATGCCTCTATAGCGCGACGCTCTCCCTCCATGACCTGGGGGGGATGAAGGGGACGTGATGTGTGGGGGGTGGGTAGGGAGGTGTGAGTAGGTGTGTGTGTGTAGGTGTGTGTTTGAGCAGGGAGGCGTGTGTGTGTGTAGGTGTGTGGATGCACCATGGATAGGGGGAGATGAAGGGGACGTTGGTGAGTGTGTGTGTTGGTGGGTGAGTGGTTGGGTGAAGAAGTAGCTGTGTGTGTAGCTATGCGTGTAGCTGTCGCCCTCCCTACAAGACCTGAGGGACAGAGGGGGTTGTGGGTGGGTGGGGGTCGTGGGCACACAATCCCCCCCCCCCCCCCCCACACACACACACACACAAACACACACACAAAAATGTACAAAATCCCCCCCAACCATCACCACACACACACACGAACACAAACACACACACACAAATGTACAAAATCCGCTCCCCCCCACCACCACCACCACACAGACACACACACACAAACACACAAACAAAAATGTACAAAATCCCCCCTCACACACACACAAACACACACACAAAAATGTACAAAATCCCCCCCCCCCCCCCACACACACACACACACACACACACACACACACACAAAAATGTACAAAATCCCCCCCCAACCCAACCCAACCCACCCACCCACCCAAAAGTACCCCCCCCCCCAACCCAACCCAACCCAAACCCCCTACCCAACCCAACGCAACGCAACCCACACACACACACACAAATGTGCACAATCCCCACCCCCCCAACCCCAACCACCCCGACCGCCTTCTCATACATATAGCCTCTGCCTGTGCTTGTCCATTGTCGCTTGAAAGCGCTCGTCCATATTGTCCCACTCTCGCTCCTCCGCAAGCTACACGACAGTGACACACACAAATGTAAACAATCCCCCCACCCCCACCTCCACCCACCCCCCTCCCAAACCCCAAACTCACCCCCCCTCCACCCCAACCCCCAACCACCCCAACCGCCCTTCTCTTACATATAGTCTCTGCATGTGCTTGTCCATTGTCGCTTGAAAGCGCTCATCCATCTTGTTGCGCTCTCTCTCTTTTACACACAAATGTACACAACCTCCCCCCCCCCCCCCCACCACCCCACACACACACACACCCTCCCAAACTCACCCACTCACCCCCCCCTCCACCTCCAACCCCAACCCCAACCACCTAAACCGCCCTTCGCTCACATATAGCCTCTGCCTGTGCTTGTCCATTGTCGCTTGGAAGCGCTCATCCATCTTGTTGCTCTCTCTCTCTTTTACACACAAATGTACACAATCTCCCCCCCCACACACACACACACGTCCACCCCCTCCCAAACCCCAAACTCACCCCCCCCTCCAACTCCAACCCCAACCCCAACCTCAACCACCTAAACCGCCCTTCTCTCACATATAGCCTCTGCCTGTGCACGTCCATTGTCGCTTGAAAGCGCTCATCCATCTTGTTGCTCTCTCTTTCTCTTTTACACAATGTACACAATCCCCCCACCCCACCCCACACACACACACCCTCCCAAACCCCAAACTCACCCACTCACCCCCCCTCCAACTCCAACCCCAACCCCAACCACCTAAACCGCCCTTCTCTCACATATAGCCTCTGCCTGTGCTTGTCCATTGTCGCTTGAAAGCGCTCATCCATCTTGTTGCTCTCTCTTTCTCTTTTACACACAAATGTACCCCCCCCACCCACCCACACACACACACACCCACACACCCCCCCCCCCCCCACACACACACACCCTCCCAAACTCACCCACTCACCCCCCCTCCAACCTCAACCCCAACCACCTCAACTGCCTTCTCTTACATATAGCCTTTGCCTGTGCACGTCCATTGTCCCTTGGAAGCGCTCATCCATCTTGCTCCGCTCTCACCCACCCACACCCACACCCACACACAAATGTACACACCCACACCCACCCACGCACACACAAATGTACACACCCACACACCCACACACACAAATGTACACACCCACACCCACACACAAATGTACACACACACACGCAAATGTACACACACGCACACAAATGTACACACACACACACAAATGTGCACACACACACACAAATGTACACACACACACACACACACACAAATGTACACACACACACACACAAATGTACACACACACACACCCACAAATGTACACACACACACAAAGTAATGTACACACACACACAAACAAATGTACACACACACACAACCCCCAACCCACCCCAGCCACACCACCCAAACCGCCCTTCTCTTAAATACAGCCTCTGCCTGTGCTTGTCCATTGTCGCTTGGAACACAGTCCCCCTCCACACCACACCCTCCCACACACACCCCACCCGGCCACACACACCCCCCACCCCCACCACACACACACAAATGTACACAATCCCCCCCCCCATACACACACACACTCATACCCACCCACACAAGCCACCCCACCCCAACAGTCCTTCTCACATTCATCCTCTGCCTGTGCTTGTCCATTGTCGCTTGGAACATAACCCCCCCACCCACCCCACCCCCGCCACACACACACAAATGTACACAATCCCCCCCCCCCCCACTCTACCACTCCCCCCCCCACCCAAGCCACACCACCCCAACCGCCTGTCTCTTACATATGGCCTCTGCCTGTGCTTGTCCATTGTCGCTTGGACCCCCCCCCCCCCCCCCCCCCCCCCCCCCCCCCCCCCTCCCACATCCCAACCCTCCCCACACCCCACACACACCCATACACAAATGTACACAATCCCCCCCCCCCCCCCCCCCCCAAGCCAAACCACCCCAACCGCCCTTCTATTACGTTTGGCTTCTGCCTGTGCTTGTCCTTTGTCCTTTGAAAACGCTCATCCATCTTGATCCGCTCTCACAAACACCCACACCCACACATACGTACCCCCCCCCCCCCCCCCCCCCCCCCCCCTCCCTCCCCAACCCCAAATCCATTCCCACCCCACCCCACCCCACCGCCTTTCTCTCACATATAGCCTCTGCCTGTGCTTGTCCATTGTCGCTTGGAAGCGCTCATCCATCTTGTTCCGCTCTCGCTCCTCCGCAAGCTGCACAGCAACCAGAATCATGTAATTATCAGGAACAGGGCAACAGGTGGGTGGGTGCGAGCTGGGTTGTATGGTGCTGGTTTGGCTTGTTTTGGTCTCCCCTGCAAGCTGCACAGCAACCAGAATCATGTAATCATCAGGAACAGGGCAACAGGTGGGTGGGTGCAGGCTGGGTTGTATGGTGCTGGTTTGGCTTGGTTTGGCTTGGTTTGGTCTCCCCTGCAAGCTGCACAGCAACCAGAATCATGTAATTATCAGGAACAGGGTAACATGTGGTTGGGTGCGGGCAAGGTTGTATGGTGCTGGTTTGGCTTGGTTTGGCTTGTCTTGGTCTCCCCTGCAAGCTGCACAGGAACCAGAATCATGCAATTATCAGGAACAGGGCAACAGGTGGTTGGGTGCGGGCTAGGTTGTATGGTGCTGGTTTGGCTTGGTTTGGCTCGTTTTGGTCTCCCCTGCAAGCTGCACAGGAACCTGGAACATGTCATCACCATCGTCACAATAGCGACACACACATGGGTGGGGGTGGTTGGGGTGCGGGCTGGGTTATACAGTGGTGGTTTGGTTTGGCTTGGCTTGTTTTCGTGGTGGTTTGGTTACGCTCCTTCTCTTCCGCAAGCTGCACAGGAACCAGAAACTGGTTATCATCAGGAACCAAAAAACCATTAGGAAACCATTAGAAACCAGGGCAGCAGGAGCATGTAATCATCATCATCATCATCATCATCATCACAACAGCGACACACACAAATGGGTTGGGGGTGGTTGGAGTGCGAGTTGGGTTGCATGGTGTTTTGGTTTTGGTTTAGTTTGGCTAGTTTTGGTGGTGGTTTGGCTTAGATTGGTTAAGTTTGGTTTTGGTTTAGTTTGGCTAGTTTTGGTGGTGTTTTGGCTTAAATTGGTTAAGCTTGGTTTTGGTTTAGTTTGGCAAGTTTTGGTGGTGGTTTGGCTTAGATTGGTTAAGTTTGGTTTTGGTTTACTTTGGCTAGTTTTGGTGGTGGTTTGGCTTACATTGGTTAAGTTTGGTTAGGGTTTGAAACGTAGATCCATATTGTTGCGCTCTCGCTCCTCTGCAAGCTGCACAGCAACCAGCAACCAGAAACATGTCATCATCACCATCAGCATCACAACAGCGACACTTATGGTTGGGGTGGTTGGGTTTGGGCTGGGTTGCATGGTGGTGGTTTGTTTTGTTTTTGATTGGTTTGGATTGGTTAAGTTTGGTTTAGTTTGGTTTGGTTTGGGAATCGTTGGGTTGGGTCGGGTTGGGTTGGGTTGGGATGGGTTGGTATGGATTGGGTTGGGCAGGATTGGGTTGGGTTGGTCGCGGTTGGGTAGGATGGTGGTTTAGTTTGGTTTGGGATAGTTTGGGAATCATTGGGAGGCAGGCTGGTTTGGGTTGGGTTGGGTTGGTTTAGGGTTGGTTTGGTTTGGGTTGGTTTAGGTTTGGGTTGGTTTGGGTTGGCTTGGTTTAGGTTTGGCTTGGCTTGGTTTAGGTTTGGTTTGGTTTGGCTTGGTTTAGGTTAGGTTTGGGTTGGTTTGGTTTAGGTTTGGGTTGGGTTGGTTTGGTTTGGCTTGGTTTTAAGTTTGGTTTGGTTTGGCTTGGTTTAGGTTTGGCTTGGCTTGGTTTAGGTTTGGTTTGGTTTGGGTTGGTTTGGTTTAAGTTTGGTTTGGTTTGGTTTGGTTTGGGTTGGCTTGGTTTGGTTTGGTTTGGCTTGGTTTAGGTTTGGTTTGGTTTAGGTTTGGGTTGGGTTGGTTTGGTTTGGCTTGGTTTAGGTTTGGTTTGGTTTGGCTTGGTTTAGGTTTGGCTTGGCTTGGTTTAGGTTTGGTTTGGTTTGGTTTGGCTTGGTTTAGGTTTGGTTTGGGTTGGGTTGGTTTAGGTTTGGGTTGGGTTGGTTTGGTTTGGCTTGGTTTAGGTTTGGTTTGGTTTGGCTTGGTTTAGGTTTGGCTTGGCTTGGTTTAGGTTTGGTTGGTTTGGTTTGGCTTGGTTTAGGTTTGGTTGGTGTGGTTTGGTTTGGTTTAGGTTTGGTTTGGCTTGGTTTAGGTTAGGTTTGGTTTGGTTTGTCTGTTTGTTTGCCTATGTATTTGGCCGTTCGGGAGAAAGGAGGGAGGGAGGGAGGGAGGAATGCATCAACTAATCAAATTCAAATTCAAATTCAAACCCACCTTCTTGCGGATGTACCATCCTCGGAGATGAGCTTGGATCTTCCAGTAGCTGCCTCTGTACAAGAGGAGGGAGCAATGCTGGTGGGGGGGTGTGCGGTTGTAGGGTGGGGGGGGGGGGTTGGTGGGGGGAAGGTGGGTGGGTGTGGGTGGGGGGTGGGTCTGTAGGGGGTGGGGGGGGCGGTAGGTGGGCAGGTGGGGGTGGGTGAGGGGTGGGGTGGGTGAAGTGGTGGTGCGGTTTTTCTTTTCTCGTGAAGGTGAGTGTTGCGGTGTGGCGTTTGTAGTGCGGGGTGGGGGGCTTTCCGCTTCACGGGGGTGAGGTGGGGCGGGTGTTGTTGGGTGTGGCGGGGGGTGAAGGTGGTGTGGGTGGGGGTTGTAGGCTGCGTGTGGCGGGGTGGGTGGGGGTGCGTGAGTGAAGGGTGGTGGGTGTGGGTGTAGGTGGGGGGTGGTGGGTGGTGGTGGGAAGTGTGGGTGGTGTGGGTGTAGGTGGGGGGGGTGGGTTGGTGGTGGGGAAGTGGGGGGTGTTGTGGGTGTGTGGTGGGTGGGTGGGTTGGTGTGGATGGGGTGGAAGGTGGGATGGGTGTGGGTGTAGGGGGGGGGTGTAGGTGGGTGGGTGTGTGTGTAGGCGGGTTGGTTGGGTTGGTGTGGGGTAGGTGTGGGTGCCGGTGCGTGTGGGTTGTAGGGGGGGGAGGGTGGGTTGGTGGGGGTTGAGGGGGGGGTGGGGTGGTTTGGGGATGGGTGTGGGTGTGGGTTGTGTGTGTGTGGTGGGGGGGGGGGGTTCTGGTGGGAAATACTGAAAGGAGATTGTTTTGAAATATTTGTAATTAAATAAATAATATTAATAAATTATATATAAATAACATTTGTAATTAAATAAATTATACTTATAAATTATAAATAAATAATAGTTGTAAATAAATAAATAAATAATAATCGTACTGAAATAATTGTAATCAAGGTCATCTATAGGTCTTCCCAGTTGCTGCCTGGACAAGGGGAGGGGGCAACTTGGGGGGCAAGTAATGAAAGGATTGTTTGAAACATTGTTTACCACATTACAATATAGAATAAACTATATTTCAAACAATAAAAATAATATGCTGAATGAATTGTTTGAAACATTGTTTACCACATTACAATATAATGAAAGGATTGTTTGAAACATTGTTTACCACATTACAAAATTTGTATCTCAGAGATATTCAAATAAATAATATGCTTAATGAAATCCCGATAAAATACTTTAATATAAATTATAATACATGTATTATAAAGGATTGTTTGAAACATTGTTTACCACATTATAAAATTATTTTGTTAAGAGAATAATTGTAATAAAAACATAAACAAACATACCATAATTATAACAAACAACAAACTTGGTACACAATAATAAACAACCAACTTGGTACATAATAATAAACAGCAATCAACCAACTTGGTACATAACAATAAACAACAAACAGCAATCAACCAACTTGGTACATAACAATAAACAACAAACAGCAATCAACCAACTTGGTACATAACAATAAACAACAAACAGCAATCAACCAACTTGGTACATAACAATATACAACAAACAGCAATCAACCAACTTGGTGCATAATAATAAACAACACAAACAACAAACGACAAAACTTGGTACATAACAACAAACAACAAACAGCAATCAACCAACTTGGTACATAACAATATACAACAAACAACAAACAACAAACAACAAACTTGGTACATAACAATAAACAACAAACAGCAATCAACCAACTTGGAACATAACAATATACAACAAACAACAAACAACAATCAACAAACTTGGTACATAACAACAAACAACAAACAACAAACAACAAACTTGGTACATGATAATTAACAACAAACAACACACTTGGTGACCCACCTGCAGCTTCGTGTATGCTCGCCTGGCAAGGAATAAAAACATAAACACTGAATTAAAACAACAACACACAACGAACAACAAACAATAAACAATAAACTTGGTCACCCACCTGCAGCTTCTTGTATGCTCTCCTGGCAAGGAATACAAACATAAACAGTGACTTCAAACAACAACAAACAACAAACAACATGCAACAAACAACAGGCAACAAACATGGTAACCCACCTGCAGCTTCTTGTATGCTCGCCTGGCAAGAAATCCCCTAAAGAAGGCCTGAGGTAAGGTGTGTGGTTGTCAGGTACCAGGGTGAGAGGGTGTGTCAAGGTGTGTGGTTGAGGGTGTGTCAAGGTGTATGTCAAGGTGTGCCTGGCAACACATTCCCTGTAGAAGGCCTGAGGTAAGGTGTGTGGTTGACAGGTACCAGGGTGAGGGGGGTGTGTCAAGGTGTATGTCAAGGTGTGTGGTTGAGGGTGTGTCAAGGTGTGCCTAGCAAGACATCCCCTGAAGAAGGCCTGAGGTAAGGTGTGTGGTCGTCAGGAATCAGGGTGAGAGGATGTGTCAAGGTGTGTGGTTGAGTTTGTGTCAAGGTGTGCCAAGCAAGACATTCCCTGTAGACGGCCTGAGGTAAGGGGCACGGATCAGGACTCAGATTCAGGGCTTGAATTTTAGGTTTTGGGGCTTAGTGGGGGGGGAAGGGGGGGGGGGGGGGGGGGGGGGGGGGGCATGTTTGTGAGTGCTAGTGTGTGTGTGATGTATGTGTGTGTAGTGTGTGAGCGTGTGTGATGTGTCTGTGTGATATTTGTGTGTGCGCAGTGTGTGTGATGTGTGAGTGTGTGTGTGTGTGATGTGTGTGTGTGAGCGTGTGTGATGTGTGTGTGTGTGTGCGTGTGTGTGTGTGTGTGTGTGTGTGTGTGTGTGATATGTGTGCGTGATGCGTGCCTGGCGTGCGGGCGTGCGGGCATGTGTGCTTTATGTGTTTCTGTGCGTGCTTGATGTGTGCTTAGTGTGTCTGATGTGTGTGTGTAGTGTGTGTGTGTGATATTTGTTTGTGTACCTGTGTGTACATGTACATATGTGCTCTGCTTGTTCCGCCTACTTGGATCAGAGTGTGTGTGTGTGCGTAGTTGTGTGCGTGCTTGATGTGTGCCTGGTGGACATGTGTGTAGTGTGTGTCTAGTGTGTGTGTGATATTTGTGTGTGTGTGTGTGTGTGTGTGTGTGTGTGTGTGTGTGTGTGTGTGTGTGTGTGTGTGTGCGTGCGTGTGTGTGTGTGTTTCTGTGTGTATTTGTACAAATGTGCACTGCTAGCTCCACCTACTTGGATCACTGCAGCAGCCCTCTGCTTCTTCTGGAATTGGTCCACATTCATGTTGGCCAGTAGATGCAAATAGCAATGCTCAGAAGGGATTGGCTGCTAGGGAGCTGTGGGCAGCTCCAAGCTGGAATGACTAGTCTGTTGCTCAAATCCAGGAAGAGGGTGTGAAATGCCCTTCTCAGCTGGAAGTACTAGCTGAAATGCTCTCCTCAGCTGATTTGCTCTTGCTCAGCTGAAATGCCCTTCTCAGCTGGAAGTACCAGTATGTTGCTCAACTCCAGGGCAAGTATTTGAAATGCCCTTCTCAGCTGGAAGTACTAGCTGAAATGCCCTTCTCAGCTGGAAGTACCAGTATGTTGCTCAACTCCAGGTCAAGGGTGCGAAATGCCCTTCTCAGCTGAAAGTACTAGCTGAAATGCTTTCCTCAGCTGATTTGCTCTTGCTCAGCTGAAATGCTCTTGCTCAGGTGAGTCTACCAATCTGTTCCTGAACTCAGCGACAAGGGTCTGAAAGGCTCTTCTCAGCTGTGAGTACCAGCTGAACTGCTCTTGTTCAACTGAACTGCTCTTGTTCAAATGAGAGTGCCAGCTGAACTGCTCTTCTCAGCTGAAATACTCTTGCTCAGCTGAAAGTACCAGAAAGCAGAACGGGAGGCAGAAACTCTAACGGCTTACAACGGTCTGCAACTGTCTGCAGCGCTCTTCTCTCTGAGGAAGAACTGCTGACGATCGCAGAGGTGAAGCAGGTAGCCGAAGGCTAGTCAATCGGACTTCGATTTTTGCCCGCGCGTGCGCTAATGCGCGCTGCGTTTGCTCCAGCTGTCGGGGATATAGTCGCTGGCCATGCTCTAGCGAGCAGCTTTTGCAGGTGCTGCTGGGGCTATCACGGCTGGAGTAGTTGCTAACGTATGAGCTGTAGCTGTGTAGATGAAGAAGTTTGGTGCTGCTTCTGCTGTAGGGGCACCACTGCGATTTATCGGATGGAACCTTTCAGCTTCGCTACAGGACAGAAGAAGTGATAAATGATATGATAATGGATGGATCGGTTGGAAGAGAGCAGCGGCGGTAGTGTGGAGTGCGAACCCTGCGACTCGTAACTCAGTAACCCGGCACAGCTGGGAAGATTTTGAATTTTGTCTTTGATCAGGTGGCGTGGCGCAGTACGACAGCAACCGAGCATTCTGGCAAGAGCTTGTCGAAGTCAGCATCGAAGAGGAAGTTATCTATTAGATAGTGTGACTGTAATTTTGTTGTTAGGATAGTGTGACCGGAAATTAGGCAATAGGATTGAGTTATCAGAATAGTGAGCCCGGGATTGAGATACGAGATTTTTGTATTTTTGAATGGTAAAAATCCCGGTTTTAATTGAAGGCAAATCGTGCAGCCCGATACAATATTTGTGTGCTTGTTTGTCTGCCAAATATAAGCAAAATCGCGTGCGCCATGTACTTCATGAGTTCATGTTTATGCCTACCCAAATGTATGATTGTATGTTGCAGTCCAGGGGTAGGTTTCAGTCGTAATAGTTTACACAGTATAAGACTATAAGGGAAGATAGCTAATACGCACAACAGGCGCGAACATATGGGAGAAGTGGGATGCGTACTGCAAGGTACTGCAGTCGCGTCCAGGCCACAGCTAGTCTATGGCCTGGCGGCAGGCAACACGGGACCTGGAGGGAACAGGCGCCGGTGTGCATAATGCCAACTCAGTAACAGACGTATGCCGGATAATAACATCCCCCCCAATTCAGGGTATTCATGAGGTCAAGAATTCCTGGAATTAACTGAGGGGCATAAGAAAATATAATGGGATATAAACTTTGAAAACTGGAGACAGTGCAAGTTAGGAACTGTAAATAATAAATTATTTAGGTCAGAAACTGAAGGTGGCATATTGCACTAGGGAGGTCTCAAAGTAAATTTATAATTCACTCGGGTAGCTTGACTATGGTAAGACTGCAGAAGGCTGCAGGATCAATCTTGACTGCAGAGTTTGGGGATCTGCAAAGGATCTAGAGGAAACTGCAGAGAGGCTGCAGGCTAGGTTGCAGGGAAGCTGCAGGGAAACTAAAGAGTACACTGCAGGGAGACTTTTAGAAGAGAAGCTGCAGAGAAGCTGGGCTTTTAAGTAGGCTGTAGAAGGAGGGCTGTTCAAAGGGACGTAGGGAATTGTAGCAGACAGGATGTCAGGACCAGGGTACCTCAAATGGCCAAATTGGCCAGCGCTTTAGCGCACTTGACAACAACAAAAACTGCGCTTTGTAGTGCAAAAAGCGCAGAGGGGGTCGAAAAGTCAGCGCTCAAAAGCGCAAAAGCGCGCGCTTTGAATTACCCTGGTCAGGGCTAGTCCCCCCATGATTGGAGAATGAGGTCTGCAGACTGAAACGAGAATCAAAGAGAAGACATAAAGTTCACTGTCTGCACTGATAAAAAAAAACTTTGGAACATTGAGGATATACAAGATGAAGGGGCAGGCCATAAAGGATTCCTAGAGTGTTCATTGCTAAATTAATCAGAGAGGTTAAGGAACTATATTCACATCATGAAGTGCCAGTTGCTGGGTATCCATCCAGCTCCAGTTGCTGGCGGACAATGGCCAGGAAGTTATCAAAATATTTCTGAAACATCTTCGGGGTGTGCAGCATGCTCATGAAGAGGAAGTCCATAAGGTTCCAATGCATGCTCAGGTTGTTGATACAGATGAATTTCCCCCCAGGGTACACACAGCTCTGGGGGTCCATGAGCATTTTGGGCCAGTAGGTCAGAACTGAAGCATGGGCTGTGACTAGAGCTGCTTGTAGACAGATGGCCCACTGAAGAGTAGGTCTGTCAGGGTTTGAGACTGTTGGAAATGAGTGGACCATGTACTGCAGCCTGCTGGTATGCTTGAGTATGGGGGCACAAACTGTTGAGGGACCTGTGTGCATGACTCTGCTTGGTAATTTGAGAAGCTTCTTGGTAATGGAAGCTGGAAGCTGCTTGGTAATTTGAGATGCTTGAGTATGGGGGCACAAAGTATGTATCAGCTTGAATACACTCCAGAGAGTGGACAAAGATGCTTGCGTGAGCAGACGCGCCAATCTATATATGCGGAGACGAGAATAGCATTACAAGCACAGGAGACCCATCAAGGGGCACCAGTGGTGAACGTAAGGGGCGGCAGCCAGGAACCTAACAGGGTACAGGCTAGACCGGTGACGCAGCCAACAGGAAGCTGTCACTGAGTCACTCAAGGATGACACAGTTTACGGGAAGCTGTCACTACGGGAAGCTGGCACAGGACTGGCAGAGCCGATAGTTCTAAGGAAGTACAGAAGTAGTCACCAAGTCATAAAACGCGTGAGAGCACCGCAATTCAAGCTGACACTCCACCTATGACACAGATGACATACAATACTACTTCTCCACCTATGGCACCGGTGACATAGAACTATATGGAACAGATTAAAAAAAAATCAAAGAACTCCGAAAAAATCGAGAGAACTTCAAATGGAACCCAGAGGGGATAGGAAGGAATGAAACAAGGCAAAAACCAAAAATTTGCCAAGGTAGAAAAAGATGAAAACCGAATATCAAAGATGGGAAACAACGGTATAGAAAAACCGATCCGGGAATAGGAACTATCAGCTAGAAAGCACTTCGAAGAGTGGAGAGAGATGTATGCAGCGGAGACAGACGCGCCAATCTATACACGGAGACAAGAATAGCGTTACAAGGACAGGCGGTCGCCAAAGAACACCAGCGGTGGGAGAGGCAGATGCCTGTAACCTGACTAGACCCTAAGGCAGGAAACTTAAGCCAGGCACCGGCTATACAGAGTGTGTCAGTGAGAGACCGATGACGCAGTCAACAGGAAGCTGTCACCGTGTCATGAAGGATGACACAGTCTACGGGAAGCTGACACAGTACAGACAGAAACACTGTCTGGGCCGATAGTTCTAAGGAAGTACATAAGTAGTCACCAAGTCATAAAACGCGTGAGAGCACCGCAATTCATGCTGACACTCCACCTATGACACAGGTGACATACAATACTACCTCTCCACCTATGGCACTGGGGACATAGAACTATATGTAACATATATAAAAAAAAAAAAATCAAAGAACTCCGAAAAAATCGAGAGAACTTCAAATGGAACCCAAAGGGTTATAGGAAGGAATGAAACAAGGCAAAAAATTCGAAAACAATTTGCCAAGCTAGAAAGAAAGGAAAAACTAATATCAAAAATGGGTAACAACGGTATAGAAAACCCGATCCGGGAATAGGAACCTAATGCCAAACTTTGATAACGAAAAGAAACTAATATGACCAAATGCAAGGATGACCCTAAGAAGAAGCGGTCATACCTAACATGCGGACAAACCTCCAGAACACAGCAGGATCAAGGGGCTTGGTGAAGGGGTCAGCACAGTTATCCACGGTGTTAACATAGGCAACATCCAGTGAACCATCCTCCACCAGCTCCTTGATGTAGTGATGAATAACATCAATGTGCTTGCTGCGAGGCAGGAGCTGCCAGTCTTTGGCCCAACTTAGAGACCCTAAGTTGTCACCCTGAATGGTAACCAAAGCACAAGGCAGACCCAGATCCACCCTCAATTTCTTCAACCAATGTACCTCCCTGGCAGCCTGGGATAGGGCCTGATACTCAGCCTCACTAGAGCTAATGGCAACTGTAGGCTGCCTCTTGCTCATCCAGTTCACTATGCACCCCCCAGCTAGCACAGCAAAGCCAGTCTGAGACCGCCTGTCAGACCCATCATCAGCAAAGGATGAGTCACTAAAGACAGTAAAAGAGAACTCAGGGTTGTGGGTGTAAGTGAGACCCAGGTGGGAATGTGTTCTCAAATACAAGAGCAACCGCTTGGCAGCCCCCCAGAGAGGGACGGTAGGGTGAGCAGAAAACCTGGACAGGTAGCTCACAGCAAAAGAAATATCAGGCCTGGTGCAAGTAGCCAGGTATAGCAAAGCACCCACAAGAGAGAGGTACTGGCTATTAGACGGCAGGGGTTCTCCAGGGGCGTCAGAAACGGTGGACTTGGCCATGGGGGCAGCAAACCTGGGTGGGGCAGCATCAGTAAGACCAAACTGCTCCACCAGATCAACAATGTAGGTGTGCTGAGAGATGTTGATCTGAACACACCTGCCTTCAGAATCAAGTGTAACATGCATGTCCAAAGAGAGGAACTGAACCGGAACACCCATCTCTTTGACCTCCCAGCCAGCCTTTTCCATAGCCTGGATAAGCAACACATACCTATCCAGCTCACTAAAAGCACAGATAAAATCATCAACATAGGTCAGAACATAGCTCCACCCACCATCAGAATCCTTCCTAAAATACAGAGCAGGTTCAGCCTTGCACATAGTGAAGCCGTGTGCAACCAGAACCCGCTTGACATCCATACTCCAAGCCCTGGGCGCCTGCTTCAATCCATAAAGAGACTTGAGCAGCTTGCACACAAGGGGAACACCGTTGGGACCAAGGTGCTGAAAGCCCTCAGGCTGGCGGCAGTACAGGTCCAGACCAGGTTCCAGCTTAGCGTTCAGAAATGCAGTTTTGATGTCCAGCTGCCGAACAAACATCTTTCTATGAGTGATGGCAGCCAGGAGCACCCGAAGACCTGCTTTAGAGGAGACAGGGGCATATACGTCATGAAAATCCAGCCCAGGACGTTGCAGAAAGCCACGTACCACAAAACGTGCCTTGAAGCGTATAGAACCATCAACCCCAATCTTCTTCACAAATAACCACCTGCCTGACAGGATCTTTTGCTTACGAGGCTGTGGAGTGAGTACCCAAGTACCATGGGCATGTAGGGAAGCCATCTCATCCTTCATAGCAAGAAGCCATTGCTCCCTGTCAGGGTTGGTAGGGAGCATGGCAGCTTTATAGGTTAGTTCAGTGGAGGGGGCAACAGATGCTCCCACGTACAAGCAGTTTACTTGTACATGAGCAGCGGGGATATCAGCAGTATCAGCAGTAACCGGTAGTAGAGCCCCCAGTGCAGAACTACTGCCTGGTTGAACAGGGCCGGCCTTATTTGCCTCTAATTCAACGAAGCCTGGGTCGACCGGAACACCCCAGCCATACGCAGTATCGGAGCCTGACCAATGATCAAGATCATCACTTGCACTATCGGCAAAGGCTACATCATCACCCGGGCTCCCGATTAATCTATCAGGAACGGCAGGAGGCGAAGCGCTCACCAACCCCTTCGAGCCATCCAAGATGATTGGAGCAGGGTGACTATTAGACAATGGACCTATAAGAGGCTCCACTATGATCTGAGATTGTCGTAATCCTAGAGCTTCACCGACGGAATTTGACGCAGAGGAGGGCCTGGCGACCCCCTGAGATTCGGCTAAGATTTTATCCGTAGGAACTGCAGAAACTCGCCCGCCCAGTGCATTCTCACGCAATACAGTACCAGCAGCCCCTGACCTGGGACGCAGAATCATCCTATGACCAGGACAGTGGTCAACAATTGGGGAAAGAAAAGGATCTAGGGAATGGACCGCAGCCTCAGGCATGTGTCCGTTGATAGCGGCAGGGATGCTAGAAACATACGGCGACCCGTCATAGGGAGGAAGCCCAGGAATACAGTTATAGCTAAACTGTTCATAGAAGAGTACATCACGACTCTCTACTACCTGGCGCAACTTAGGAACCCAAATAAAATAACCCTTACTCACCAGAGAATACCCAACCAGTCTACCAGATAACGCCCTTTCGTCCAGCTTGTTACGTTTCTTCCCATTGACTAACGTGACATAGCAGGGGCATCCAAACACACGTAACAACGACACATCAGGCATCACCCCATAAAACAACTCATAAGGTGTCTTGCGTCCCTGATTGGGCAGTCGGTTACGAAGGTAACAAGCAGCTAGGAAGGCATAAGGCCAGAAAGACTTAGCTAGCTTTGATTCCAGGTGGATACTCCTAGCTATAGACTGCAAGACCCCATTATACCTTTCCACAGTTGCGTTCTGCTGTGCAGTGTACACCAACGATAACTCATGTACTGCCCCAACCGATATCAGCCAATCCTCGAACCATTTAACTATAAACTCCTTGGCCCTGTCAGATCTCAGACACTTAAAGGCAACCCCCTGCAGCTGATTTGACCATCTGAGGATGATAGTTTGGACTGCTAAGGGAGCTTCATCCCTGGTCCTCACGCACAATACTTCAGCAAAGCCAGAGAATTGGTCTATGAGGCACAGGATGTAAAACTCCCCACGCAGACCCCTAATATGAACTGGTCCCATTATATCCAAGTGAAGTCGTTGGAGAGGTGCACGGATCTCAGTTTTGCTTTCTTTAGGAAAAGGAAGACGTTTGCCCTTAGCCTTGTGACAAGCATCACATGGGATCTTACCCAACTTTTGCACTTGACCCAGACTGAGGGGTAAGTTCTTAACCATACCACTCTTGACAAGTTTGTGTAAGGCACTATAGCCGGGATGACCCAACCGCCTATGCCACAACCATGCAGGAGTGGTAGGGAGAACAACTCCACCGTCCTCATCAACATCAAGTGCAAACGCTGGATAATTGTCAGCAACTCTTAAACAACGACTGGAGGTGTGACAAGGCCTACATGCAAACTTGTACACACCATCACTGGAGGCAGGGAAGGACCAGAGAACAGAAGAGTCCTGAGTGGCAGTGCAACTAAGACTATCAAAAGAAACCTGGCAGTGGAGAGAATGAGCCACAGCATTTACTGACAGGAGATTCACCGGACAGTGAGGGATATAAAGAACATTGGTTAGAGTGATTGATGTTGGTAACCAATCACTACATAACACAATGGATCCCTTACCCTCTGACCGTTGAATCACCCCGTCACCAAATCGAACCGTAGGCCCAACAGCAGAAGATTCAAACACAGTGAACAAAGACTTATCACCCGTGATTGACATTCCAGCTCCAGAGTCCACATGCCAGACACCCTCAGAAAGACTAGGGCTACACACGTTAGAGAACTTCGTAGTGCAAGAGAATAGGACAGAGCGTACCTCCTAGTTCTTGGACATGGCGTACCCATCAATCTGAGCCTGCAAGGAGGACAACTGCTTGCGAGTCAGCGAACCTGGAAGGGCCAAGGCAACGGGCACGGGTTCAATGCCCGGTGCAGCAGCCTTGGCCTTTCGCAGGTGCGGATGTTTCGTCCAGCAACGGTCCTCCGAGTGGCTCGTTTTGGAAAGACAGGGGCCCCAAGTGCAATCCAAGCGCCTCTTGGTAGTCCCGGAACCCTGAGGACCAGGTCCCCTGCCACGCTGAAAAACAGCATTGGCAGGGACTTGGGGAGGATCGCGGGACCAACCAGGATGCCTCGGATCAGACTTAGGGAGAGACACGTTCAAGAAATCTAATGATCTATATGCTGCCAGACAGGTCCAGTAATCAACAGGCTGGTTCTGATGCAGTGCGAGACCAAACTGTAGCCGCAGAGAGTCGAAGCGTGGGTGCATGATGCCATTAATAATAGTATGCATGGCATGGCGCTGAGGCTGTGGGTATCCCGCACTGCGGAGGTCAGTGCACAAGCCCCGGACCCTGCGAAAGAACACATCCACAGGTTCAGAGTTGTCCATGGTTGCACGCCGAAGCTCAACAAGCATGAGAGGGACACGAGCAGCAAGAGCATCAGAACGCTGTCTTCGGATATGCAAGAAGATATCCCGAGGAGTGGCAAAATCCTGATACACATTGACCATCGCATCCGTCATGTTCGCAAGCATCATAGTGAGACACATGAACTCCTGACGTTCCAGGGGCAGGGCACTAAAACCCAACAGTGCAGGATCTACACGAGACTCACCATGAGAGGCCGAGGGTCCAGCAGCAAGAGGATCAGGCACAGGAGCATACGAGGCACGAACCGACATAAAATACTCGGCAGCAATGCCAGCATCATATGCGCGCTGATCATCTAAGTTCCTAATGAGATCTAAGGAACGCGCAACACTCGCAACGAGCTCGAAATCAGGCCTAACAGGAACAAAACTGAGAGGGACCTTCACATACTGATACCCTCGGAGATCATTGTTCCTACGCCCAATCCCACCAAAGGTAACACCTCCAGGGGAAGGGTAGTTAATCCCTGCCTTCACAGGTCCTAGAAAAGCACGACACTCATGACCCAGCTCAGAGTAAGCCATCACACGCTTAGGGCGACCCTTTCTATCTAGATTAGCCCGAGTGGCTGCCTCATCCAGCCTACCGTACAAAGTGCGATCAAGAGAATCTCCAGCATACTGGGCTTTGCGAATAAGTCGGCAGTCCCGCACAGCCAGCCGCACAGGTGGTGTGCCATCAAGCAGATGTTCCCAGGATATGCCGGACAGCGTAGGATTCATAGACGGCGGAGGGCCAGGCGCAGGTGGCAGATCCACCGGTGGAGGTGGAGGGGGCTCCTGCGAGGTGCCAGCAGCAGATCTGTGGACACTCGTGGCAGCAGCCTCGCGAGCCCGAGTATGGTAAGCACCAAGAGCCCGCTCTGCAGGGTTGCGAGCCTGCTCTGCAAGGTTGAGTAGAGGACCCAAAGGACCAAGAGACGAACTCCGCAGCAAAGACGGCTTGACCACCTCAGGTAGGTCCGGTGAAAGCGGCGCAAGCAGAGCGGCAGACGGAGGCTTGAAGACCGCAGGAGAAGGTGCCAATTGAGGCTCATACACCGGAGAGACAGTGGAGGTGTGGAAAACCCTAGTAGCAGAAGAGGGAGTGACTCCACCGAAGTCGCCACTTCTGGCACTCTGTAGATCTTCCATACAATCATCAGAGTAATCTTCCTCTGAGTCGTCAGACTTGCCGTAAGCATAGCCATCTTCATGGCTATGGAGAGCAAGGTCTACAGTGTCGTAGGTAAAGCGGGCATCAGCGGGTGGAGGCGACCTTGCATACTGGATAATCTGTGTGGAAACACAGCATAGGCGCATCAGAATATCCTCAACCTCAGGTCGGAGACGTTGGACAAAAGGAGAAGGAGACGGAGAAATGGAGGTATTGGAGGGGGGGGTGGCTTCCATGATGGCGGAAGGAGACTCATCTCCGGCAGCAGAGGCCGCTGGCGCGCAATCATCTAGCCAATCAGTGGGAACACGAATCTTTAAAGGAAGAATTCGGTCGCATCCATTACTGACAATGACGCTCTCCATACCGCGCGACCAGGAAATACCATTCTGTGGGGTAAGTTTCTCGAAGCCGGCAGGAGGCCCACGCGGAAGTTGCATTGTAAAGCAGTGGTAGAAGTAATAAGCCCGTAACCTATCAGCTAGAAAGCACTTCGAAGAGTGGAGAGAGATGTATGCAGCGGAGACAGACGCGCCAATCTATACACGGAGACAAGAATAGCGTTACAAGGACAGGCGGACGCCAAAGAACACCAGCGGTGGGAGAGGCAGATGCCTGTAACCTGACTAGACCCTAAGGCAGGAAACTTAAGCCAGGCACCGGCTATACAGAGTGTGTCAGTGAGAGACCGATGACGCAGTCAACAGGAAGCTGTCACCGTGTCATGAAGGATGACACAGTCTACGGGAAGCTGACACAGTACAGACAGAAACACTGTCTGGGCCGATAGTTCTAAGGAAGTACATAAGTAGTCACCAAGTCATAAAACGCGTGAGAGCACCGCAATTCATGCTGACAGGAACCTAATGCCAAACAATGATAACCAAAGAATCCGATGTAACCAGGAAAAAAAATGACCCTAAGAAGAAGCGGTCATTCCAAGCATTCGGACAAACCTCCAGAACACAGCAGGATCAAGGGGCTTGGTGAAGGGGTCAGCACAGTTGTCCTTAGTGTTAACATAGGCAACATCCAGTTGGCCATCCTCCACCAGCTCCTTGATGTAGTGATGAATAACATCAATGTGCTTGCTGCGAGGGAGTAGCTGCCAGTCATTGGCCCAACTCAGAGACCCTAAGTTGTCACCCTGAATGGTAACCAAACCACAAGGCAGACCTAGATCCACCCTCAACTTCTTCAACCATTGCACCTCCCTGGCAGCCTGAGACAGGGCCTGATACTCAGCCTCACTAGAGCTAATGGCTACATTAGGCTGCCTCTTGCTCATCCAGTTCACTATGCACCCCCCCAGCTAGCACAGCAAAGCCAGTCTGAGACCTCCTGTCAGACCCATCATTAGCAAAGGATGAGTCACTAAAGACAGTAAAAGAGAACTCAGGGCTGTGGGTGTAAGTGAGTCCCAGGTGGAAATGTGACCTCAAATACAAGAGCAAACGCATGGCTGCCCCCCAGAGGGGGGCTGTAGGGTGAGCAGAAAACCTGGACAGGTAGCTCACAGCAAAAGAAATATCAGGCCTGGTGCAAGTAGCCAGGTATAGCAAAGCACCCACAAGAGACAGGTACTGGCTATTAGAGGGCAGGGGGTCTCCAGGTGGGTCAGTGACGGTGGACTTGGCCATGGGGGCACCAAACTTGGGCTTGGCAGCAGCAGTAAGACCAAACTGCTCCACCAGATCAACAATGTAGGAGTGCTGGGAGAGGTTGATCTGAACACACCTGCCTTCAGAGTCAAGTGTAACAGCCATGTCCAAAGAGAGGCACTGAACCCGTACACCCATCTCTTTGACCTCCCAGCCAGCTTTCTCCATAGCCTTGATCAGCAAAGCATACCTATCCAGCTCACTAAAAGCACAGATAAAATCATCAACATAGGTCAGGACATAGCTCCACCTACCAATAGAATCCCTCCTAAAATACAGAGCAGGTTCTGCCTTGCACATAGTAAACCCATGTGCAACCAAAACCCGCTTGACATCCATACTCCAAGCCCTGGGCGCCTGTTTCAAACCATAAAGGGACTTGATCAGTTTGCACACAAGGGGAACACCGTTATGACCAAGTACCTTAAAGCCCTCAGGCTGGTGGCAGTACAGGTCCAGACCAGGTTCTAGCTTAGCATTCAGAAATGCAGTCTTGATGTCAAGCTGCCGAACAAACATCTTCCTATGAGTGATGGCAGCAAGGAGCACCCTCAGACCTGCTTTAGAAGAAACGGGGGCATTTACGTCATGAAAGTCCAGCCCAGGACGCTGCAGAAAACCACGGACCACAAAACGTGCCTTCAAGCGCACAGAACCATCAACCCCAACCTTCTTCACAAATAACCACCTGCCAGACAGGATCCTCTGCTTAGGAGGCTGTGGAGTGAGTACCCAAGTACCATGGGCATGTAGGGACGCCATCTCATCCTTCATAGCAAGCAGCCACTGATCCCTGTCAGGGTTGGCAGGAAGCATGGCAGCTTTATAGGTTAGTTCAGTGGAGGTGGAAATGTAAGCTCCCACGTACAAGCAGTTTACTTGTACATGAGCAGCAGGGGTATCAGCAATATCAGCAGTAACCGGTAGTATAGCCCCCAGTGCAGAACTACTGCCTGGTTGAACAAGGCCGGCCTTCTTTGCCTCTATATCAACGAAGCCTGGGTCGACCGGAACACCCCAGCCATACGCAGTATCGGAACCAGACCAGTGTTCAAGATCATCACTTACACTTTCGGCAACGGCTACATCATCACATGGGCTTGACCCGAATAATCCACCAGGGATGGCAGGAGGCGAAGGGATTAACAACACCTGCGAGCCATCCGAGGTGGTCGGAGGTTGGCGACTATTAGGCAATGGACCTGTGACAGGCTCCACTATGATCGAAGGCTGTCTTAATCCTAAAGCTTCACTGACGGAACGTGGCGCAGAGGAGGGCCTGGCGACCCCCTGAGATTCGGGTAAAACATTATCTGAAGGAACTTCGGAATCCCGCCCGCCCAGTACCTTCACACGCAATACAGCACCATCAGCCCCTGACCTGGGACGCAAGGTCATCCCATGACCAGGGCAGCGGTCGACAATTGGGGTTGGCAAAGGATCTAAGGCATTAACCGCAGACTCAGGCATGTGTCCGATGATAGCGGCAGGGATGCGAGAAAACAGCGGAGACCCGTCATAAGGGGACAGCCCAGGTATACAGTTATAGCTAAACTGTTCATAGAAAAGTACATCACGACTCTCTACTACCTGGCGCAACTTAGGAACCCACACAAAATAACCCTTACTCACCAGGGAATACCCAACCAGTCTACCAGATAACGCCCTTTCGTCTAGCTTGTTGCGTTTCTTACCATTGACTAACGTGACGTAGCAAGGGCAACCAAACACACGCAACAACGACACATCAGGCACAACCCCAAAGAACAGCTCGTGTGGAGTCTTGTCTCCCTGATTGGGCAGACGATTACGAAGGTAACAAGCAGCTAGGAAGGCATAGGGCCAGAAAGACTTAGCTAGTTTAGACTCCAGGTGGATGCTCCTAGCTATAGACTGTAAGACTCCATTGTACCTCTCCACAGTTGCATTCTGCTGTGCAGTGTATGCCAACGATAATTCATGCACTGCCCCAACCGATATCAGCCAATCCTCGAACCACTTTACTATAAACTCCTTAGCCCTGTCAGATCTCAGACACTTAAAGGCAAACCCATGCAGCTGATTCATCCATCTGAGGATGATAGTTTGGACTGCTAAGGGAGCTTCATCCCTGGTCCTCAAGCACAATACCTCAGCATAGCCAGAGTATTGGTCTGTGAGGCACAGAATATAAAACTCCCCTCGCAGACCCCTAATATGAACTGGTCCCATGATATCCAAGTGAAGGCGTTGGAGAGGTGCACGGATCTTAGTGGTGCTTTCTTTAGGAAAAGGGAGACGTTTGCCCTTAGCCTTCTGACAAGCATCACAAGGGATCTTAGCCAGTTTCTGAACCTGCTTGAGGGAGAGGGGTAAGTTCTTAACCATACCCTTCTTGACAAGTCTGCGCATGGCATCATAGCCGGGGTGACCCAGCCGCCTATGCCACAGCCATGCAGGAGTGGTAGGGATAACAACTCCACCGTCCTCATCAACATCAAGTGCAAAAACTGGGTAATGGTCAGCACTAATCAAACGGCCACTGGTGGTGCAACAAGGCCTACAGGCAAACTTGTAAACACCATCACTGGAGGCAGGGAAAGACCAGAGAACAGAAGAGCCCTGAGTGGCAGCCACACTCAGAACTAGCTCGAAGTCAGGACGAACAGGACAGAAAGGAAGGGGCACCTTGACGAACTGGTAGCCCCGCAGGTCATTGTTCCTACGCCCAACATCCCCAAAGGTCACACCATTATCAGGAGGGTAGCGAATCCCCTGTTTAACCTGTCCCAGAAAATCCCGGCACTGGACACCTAGCTCAGAGAATGCCATCACGCGCAGAGTGCGACCCTTGCTATCACAATTGGCCCTAGTGGCCTCCATATCCATCCTACCGTACAAGGTGCGGTGCAAGGATTCCCCATAGTGGTGCTCCTGGCGGATACGACGACAGTCCTGCAACCGCAGGAGCAGAGGAGGTCCTCCAGTAAGCAGATGCTCCCAAGACTCGCATGACAGCGAAGGACGTACAGGAGGCGGAGGGCCAGGAGCAGGTGGCAGCTCCACCGGCGGAGGCGGAGGGGGCTCCTGCGAAGTGCCAGCAGAGGATGCGCGGACAGCCGTAGCAGCAGCTTCTCGAGCACGAGTATTGTAGCCAGGAAGTCCTCGCTCCATAGGCATGGTGAAAGACGCAGACTTATTCATCAAAGACGGCCTGGCCACCTCCGGGTGGACCGGTGGAAGTAGCGCAAGCAGAGGCGCAGAAGAGGGCTCAGGCTTATACACAGGGGAAGGCGCAAGCGCAGGTGCCGATGAAGGTTCATACAATGGTGAGACGGTGGCAGTGTGAAGCACACGAGTAGCAGTAGATGGAGTAACTCCACCGAAGTCACCACTCGTAGCACTCTGCAGCTCATCATCATCATCATCATCGCCAAAGTCATCATCATCATCATCATCATCATCATCATCATCATCATCATCGCTGAATCGAGCAGCCGGTGGTGGAGGCGCCCTTGCATACTGGATGATCTGAGTAGAGGCACAACAGAGACGCATCAGAACGTCCTCAACCTTAGGAGAGAGGCGTCGGACAGTAGCAGAAGGAGCCGCAAAGTTGGAGAATTGATTGGGGGGGGTTACTTCCACGATGGCGGAAGGACTCTCATGACCGCTAGCAGAGGCCGCTGGCGCACAAACATCTAGCCAATCAGTAAGAGGAGCCGGGTCCTCCGTTGGAAGGATTCGGTCGCAGCCATTGCTGATAATGATACTGCGCATCCCGCGCGTCCAAGAAAGACCATTAGTCTCATTGAGTTTCTCGAAGTTAGCGGGAGGCCCTCTAGGAAGTCGCATTGAAAAGCAGTGGTAGTAAATGAAGGACCGTATAACCTATCAGCTTGAATACACTCCAGAAAGTGGACAAAGATGCTTGCGTGAGCAGACGCGCCAATCTATATATGCGGAGACGAGAATAGCATTACAAGCACAGGAAACCCATCAAGGGGCACCAGTGGTGAAAGGGGCGGCAGCCAGGAACCTAACAGGGTACAGGCTAGACCGGTGACGCAGCCAACAGGAAGCTGTCACTGAGTCACTCAAGGATGACACAGTCTACGGGAAGCTGTCACTACGGGAAGCTGGCACAGGACTGGCAGAGCCGATAGTTCTAAGGAAGTACAGAAGTAGTCACCAAGTCATAAAACGCGTGAGAGCACAGCAATTCATGCTGACAATATGCTTGAGTATGGGGGCATGCTTGAGTATGGGGGCACAAATTTGAGATGCTTGAGTATGGGGGCTTGGAAGCTGCTTGGTAATTTGAGATGCTTGAGTATGGGGGCACAAACTGTTGAGGGACCTGTGTGCATGACTCTGCTTGGTAATTTGAGAAGCTTCTCAGATGCCAACAGTGTGGGGAATTTGGAAATGTGAAGTCATGGATGATGTTGGAGAGAGGAGGCCTGAGCTTGATGGTGAAGGCTTGGGCAGACTGGGAGTTGTTGAGACTAGTGACTGGTGACAGGTGACTGGTGACTAGTGACTGGTGACTGGTGACTGGTGACTGGTGACCCAAACCTGGTTCTCGGTAGTCCAGAGTTGTTGAGGAAGTGTACCTGGTTTGCATTCATGTTGATCTGGGCAAGTGGTCTGCCAGGGGCAGGTGAGCTTGCTAGAGGAATCCACTTGTCAAAGGGCTTGGCTGGGGAGATTTCTGACGGTGTGCAAGATCCTTGCCCATCTATGGGATTGTGTTGGTCCTCATATGTTGTCCTGGCTTGGTCGAGGAGGAGGTCCATCTATGACCTGGCTTCTTCTTGTTTCAGGTTGCCAAGTTCTTTGAAGGGGACAGAGGGGAGTTGTTGAACATGCGGTGGTATGTTCACATCAGCTGGCATTGGCTGAGAAGGTAGTGTGGCAGGATCGTGCATGGAGGAGGTGGAGTAGAGGTCATGTACTAGTTGTGGATGTTCTTGGAATTCAAATTCACCCCCTTGATCTGTCATGAGCTGAGATGGGGGATAGACAGCCACTTCTTCATCATCACTGGCAGGCGAAAGTTCTGGCAGTCCTTCATCATCGCTGTCACTGCCTGCAGTAGGGCTAGTCTGGGGCAGGGACATTGTGATGGAGAAGTCATCACTGTACGCCAAGGCAGAGTGAGTGACCATCATGATGTGGACTGATGAATAAGGGGAAGGGGAAGGGGAAGGGGAAGGGGAAGGGGAAGGGAAGGGGAAGGGAAGGGGAAGGGGGAAGGGGAGGGGTAAGGGAAGGGGAAGGGGGAAGGGGGAAGGGGGAAGGGGGAAGGGGAAGGGGGGAGGGGGGAAGGGGTGAAGGGGGAAGGGGGGAAGGGGGGAAGGGGGGAAGGGGGGAAGGGGGGAAGGGGGAAGGGGGGAAGGGGGAAGGGGGGAAGGGGGGGAAGGGGGGGAAGGGGGAAGGGGGGAAGGGGGAAGGGGGAAGGGGGGAAGGGGGGAAGGGGGAAGGGGGGAAGGGGGAAGGGGGGAAGGGGGGAGGGGGGGGAAGGGGGGAAGGGGGGAAGGGGGGACGGGGAAGGGGGGAAGGGGGGGAAGGGGGGAAGGGGGGAAGGGGAGGGGAGGAGGGGGGAAGGGGGGAAGGGGGGAAGGGGGGAAGGGGGGGAAGGGGGAAGGGGGGAAGGGGGGAAGGGGGGAAGGGGGGAGGGGGGAAGGGAAGGGGAGGGGAGAAGGGGGAAGGGGGATGGGGGGATGGGGGGATGGGGGAGGGGGGATGGGGGGATGGGGGGATGGGGGGAAGGGAGGGGAAGGGGGAAGGGGGAAGGGGGAAGGGGGAAGGGGGAAGGGGGAGGGGGAAGGGGGAAGGGGAAGGGGGAAGGGGGAGGGGGAAGGGGAAGGGGGAAGGGGAAGGGGGAAGGGGGAAGGGGGAGAAGGGGAAAGGGGAAGGGGAAGGGGGAAGGGGGAAGGGGGAAGGGGGAAGGGGGAAGGGGGAAGGGGAAGGGGGAAGGGGAAGGGGAAGGGGAAGGGGAAGGGGAAGGGGAAGGGGAAGGGGAAGGGGAAGGGGAAGGGGAAGGGGAAGGGGAAGGGGAAGGGGAAGGGGGAAGGGGAGGGGAAGGGGGAAGGGGAAGGGAAGGGGAAGGGGAAGGGGAGGGGAAGGGGGAAGGGGAAGGGGAAGGGGAAGGGGGAAGGGGAAGGGGAAGGGGAAGGGGAAGGGGGAAGGGGAAGGGGAAGGGGAAGGGGAAGGGGAAGGGGAAGGGGAAGGGGAAGGGGAAGGGGAAGGGGAAGGGGAAGGGGAAGGGGAAGGGGAAGGGGAAGGGGAAGGGGAAGGGGAAGGGGAAGGGGAAGGGGAAGGGGGAAGGGGAAGGGGAAGGGGAAGGGGAAGGGGAAGGGGAAGGGGAAGGGGAAGGGGGAAGGGGAAGGGGAAGGGGAAGGGGAAGGGGAAGGGGAAGGGGAAGGGGAAGGGGAAGGGGAAGGGGAAGGGGAAGGGAAGGGAAGGGGAAGGGGAAGGGGAAGGGGAAGGGGAAGGGGAAGGGGAAGGGAAGGGGAAGGGCGAAGGGGAAGGGGAAGGGGAAGGGAAGGGGAAGGGAAGGGAAGGGGAGGGGAAGGGAGGAAGGGGAAGGGGAAGGGGAAGGGGAAGGAGGGAAGGGAAGGGGAAGGAGGGAAGGGAAGGTGAAGGGGAAGGGGAAGGATGTTCTAGTGAAGTAGAGGCCATGCCTCTTGGTGCAGGTGAGGAGCTTCTTGGTTCCCAATGTACTGGGGATGGAGAGAGTAGCAGCAGTCTTGGTCATGTTGACTTGGAGGTCAAGGGAGAGGTTTGTGGCTGCATGGATGCTAATGATGTTGGCTGTGGTCTTGGGAGGGGAAAGATGCACATCATTAAGGATGATAAGAGATCCTCCATGGCCTCTGATGTAGGCCTTGCCCATCCGTTGGCAGATGAGAGGTGGTGCTCCCTGGTCTGCCAGCTGCAGGCTAATTGGCTGTGGGAGATCTTGAACATCATGCAAGTTGGAGAGGTTACTTGTGACGTGGGCATGGGCTGCAGTGTCTAAAAGCCATTCTGTCTTTAGGGCTGTTTGGTAATCATCATTGTCATCATCACTGTCATCTGAGTCCCCTACAAATTCTGGCATATCATCCTCTATTATATAAGGCAGGCATCGTCATCATTCATATGGCCATAGAAAGCATTGTCATCCAAAGGAGCAGGTGGCAGTGACAGGGATTTGGACTTGCCTCTTGGGGAATCAGCATACTTCATGGGTTGACCATCATCTACCATTGACAGGGCCATGAAGTTGTGCTCGCCCTCCTCATTGTCAGTAGTGGATTCTGAGGTGGAGTCTCCATCAGCCACATGTGCATGTCTGCCTCTGCTTGGCCTGGAGGGGCGAGTTGGTCTGGACATGTTAGTCCTTTCTTCTCTGTTGGGAGATTTGGACTTGCTGGTAGATCTCTTGTTACCATCACGTTGAGCAGGTGGTGATCTGGACCCACGGTCAGCATTAGTGGAGCCAGGTGGTCGATGTGCCAAGTAAGTGTCCTTGCTTGGGCACTGGAGGGAGTTGTGGCCAAATCCTCCACAGTTCCAGCAGGTCATCTTTCTGGGTGTCAAGCGTTCTTTTTTGGGATTGGACTCGTTTCCATAGTAGTTGCATGTAGGCTGCAGCTACCAGGTGCTCAGTTTCTTTAGGGTGTGTGCTGTCGTCAGTGATCTGGTTGGATACCTGGTATCTGGTGATTTGAGCTTGGAATGTGGCAAAGTCAGGGCATACTGAATTGTGGAATGATGTTCGGAAGCCATCATATGATCATACTCTGGGCGGGTTCTGAGTCCCTGCACAACAAGGCTGAGGAAAGCAGGAATGGAGGTGTCGCTGACTCCATTGACAAGTGGGAGTTGAGAGTAGAGGTCAGAGCTCCTGGAAAGGTATACCTGCAAGGGCTCAGTGCTTGTCATGGTAAAGTTGTACAGGGCTCTGACTGATCCTGTTGTACAGGGCTCTGACTGATCCTGTTGTACAGGGCTCTGACTGATCCTGTTGTACAGGGCTCTGACTGATCCTGTTGTACAGGGCTCTGACTGATCCTGTTGTACAGAGCTCTGACTGATCCTGTTGTGCAGGGCTCTGACTGATCCTGTTTCCAGGTCTCCATGTCTCTCTCCATATGTAGCAGCCATGAACCTGTAAGCTTTGGTGGCCATGTCAGTTTGGGCTTGTACTGCTTGTTGGATGGGTTTAGAGAGGGCATTCAGGATCTCCGAGAAAGCTATTGCGTTCTTGTACACGGTAATCCTACTATACCAGACTATGGATATTTTCCAATAAACTACCAGACTTTGTATGTTTCTTTGTATTTACATGTAATACCAGACTATGGATATTTTCCAATGAACTACCAGACTATGTATGTATCTTTGTATTTACATGTAATACCAGACTATGGATATAATTCATAATAACATCAGACTACGGATGTATTCCCATATAATCCCAGACTAAATATATATTTCCATGTCTTGTATGCGCTTTATATGTTGGCGGAAATTAGGTTTGGTGGTAAATAAAAAGGCTCAAATATGTTTTCGCCATTAGTTGTCGGATTTTCGAATCTGGGGCGCTCCCTGAATTGGCTCAAGTGATATACCGTATGCGCCAGGGTAATTCAAAGCGCGCGCTTTTGCGCTTTTGAGCGCTGACTTTTTGACCCCCTCTGCGCTTTAAGCGCAGATTTTTGCAACCCCTTGTGGGCGCTGCAAGCAAATTTTGCGCTTTTTGCACTACAAAGCGCAGTTTTTTTGTTTTCAAGTGCGCTTAAGCGCTGCCCAATTTGGCCATTTGAAGTACCCTGGTATGCGCATTAAAAATTGCGGTAAATAGGATTGCCGGAAAATCCCCAAAACTACTGAAATAATGTTACGTTGTTAATTTAAGTTAAATTGTCGGATTTTGCGAATCAGGGGTGTTTCATGAATAGGGTAGAGTAACATATTTGGCGGAATCCTTTAAACAGTTTTCTGTTCCATTCAAACCAGTATTAAATTTGTATCAAAGGTGACACTGAACAGCCCTGAGGAGGATGAAAACAAATGTAACAATTCAATGCAGATTGTGGCGTGGTAGCATTGATACGTGCAGCCGAAAGGTGGTTGAAAAGAATGTAATAATCCAATCTACAGAGTGGTGTAGTAGCGTTTATACCACCCACGTTTGTTCTGCCCCCAAACACTGAGCCTCTAGGCCGATAGACAGCGCGATTCAAACCAGATTCAAGTGTGACTCAAAAGGAAACACTGGACAGCCCAGAGCTGGCTGCAATCAAATGTAACAATCCAATACAGAGTGTGGTGTGGTAAGGTTTTTTCCACCCAAGTTTCTTCTGCCCGCAAACAAAGGTCCTCAAGGCCGATATTTAGCACTTTAGTGTGGAAATATAAGTATTTTTTCATACCCAAGTGTCCTATACTGAAGTGCTCTATCCCGAAGTGGACCGAAGCACAAATATTTTTTTCATACCGTAGTGTTATATCCCGAAGTGGACCGAAGCATAATATATATATACATACTTAAGTGCTCTATCCCGAAGTGGTCTGAAGCATAGATATACATTTGCATACCGAAGTGTTATATCCCAAAGTGGACCGAAGCATTATATATATTTCCACACTGGAGTGTCCTATTATTAAGTGGACCGAAGCTTATACATATATATATTTCAGTACCCAAGTGTTATGTCCTAAAGCGGACCGAAGCATAATATATATATCCATACTGAAGTGCTCTATTTTATATATATATATATATATATACATATATATTTCCACACTGGAGTGTCCTATTATTAAGTGGACCGAAGCATAGATATATATTTCAATACCCAAGTGTTATGTCCTAAAGCGGACCGAAGCATAATATATATACATACATACTGAAGTGCTCTATCTCAAAGTGGACTGAAGCATAGATATACATTTGCATACTAAAGTGTTATATCCCAAAGTGGGCCGGAGCATAATATATATATGTACATATATCCACACTTGAGTGTCCTATACTGAAGTGGACTGAAGGATAGATAAATATTTCCATACTGAAATGTCCTGTACTGAAGTGTTATATCCCGAAGTGGACAGAAGCATTATATATATCCACACTGGAGTGTCCTATATTGAAGTGGACTGAAGGATAGATAAATATTTCCATACTGAAGTGTCCTATACTGAAGGGCTCTATCCCAAAGTGGACAGAAGCATACATATATGCAAACGTGCATATACATATCCAAGCATATGTATATATGCAAACATACAAATACATATCCAAGCATATGTATATATGCAATCGTACATATACATATCCAAGCATATGTATATATGTATGCATGTATATAAGCATCTACATACCATTTTAATGGAATTAACCCTTATAATAGCACCCTTTTAATGGGCCTATTCGGGTGCATTCTGGGTGAGAAGGGTGCCGTAGGAATGCAGACAAGGGTACGAAAGATACCCCAAATTTGGTGGCTTGGCTTGAAAGGGTGCATTCTGGGTGAGAGGGGTACCGCAGGGGTGCAGAGAAGGGTGCCGTAGGGGTGCAGACAAGGGTACGAAAGACACCCAAAATTTGTTGGCGCGGCTTGAAAGGGTGCATTCTGGGTGAGAGGGGTACTGCAGGGGTGCAGAGAAGGGTTGTGGGCGCAGCACGCAGTTTTTGTGCTTTTTGCACTAAAAAGCGCTGAACAATTTGACGTTTGTGCAATATAAGCGCTGACCAATTTGGCAAGAAGTAGTACCCTGGAAGGAAGAGGTGCTCTGGTAAACGCTTGGCCGAGAAGCGTTTACCTTTTTCCTGTTCTCGTGGTGTGCATTGTAACTTCTGTAAAGAGACAACCAGTTGAATTGAAGTCTGCGTTTTGCACACATGAGCGCCCTGCTGAGTCCACTGGAATTCGTATCCAGAGGGAAGGAAGAGGTGCTCTACTGAACGCCTGGCCGAGAAGCGTTTACCTTTTTCCTGTTCTCGTGGTGTGCATTGTAACTATGGTAAAGAGACAACCAGGAGAATCGACGTCTGCGTTTTGCACACTTGAGCGCATCAAGCTCCCTCACAAGGCCACTGAGGTCAAAACCCTGATACATCTCTTGTGATGGTGCTTCCTTCATGGCAGGCTCGCACACATTGGATTCATGTACTGGTGTTCCCTCAATGCGGGGCTTCCACATGTTGGATTCCCTGGGATGAGCAGCCAACAAGTCTGCACAAGCATTCAAGAAGGACAGGTCTGGGTTGCCTTCGGCGTCATTTAGGAGGGCCTTACTGAGGGTTCGCGCAGGTTGTAAAGCCATCCTTAAGCCCCAGATGTTGCAGATGTCGGCGGCCCTGGAACTGCTGTTTGAGGCTTTATTCGCACTTGTCTCATCCCCAGGTCTGGAGGAGTGTCTTCCAGCCTCATCACTGAATGCGGATCCTTGTGAGGAGTCGATTGAGAGACATCGGAGAAGTATGTCTGTGTTGGAAGGAAACGACAGTCTCTGTGAGAGACTAGCACTCGCACCCGTGTCACTCGTGATGGAGAACAGAATATCAATATTTTCCAATTTTGAAATCCCGTTTGGTGTCATAGGGTCCTGGCTCCCTGGCAGGGACAGTCTGTGCGGGTTAGGATCCAAGGGAGGTTGCCTACCAGACTGACAAGGTAGAGAGCCTTCCCTCACTTTGGAAACAGAAATTGACCTGTCTGAAATCGTCAACAGAGAAGGGGTTGGGCCTGGGCCCTTGGTGGAAAGGCATGACCCCCCCCGTTGTAATGCTGAGAGAGGGGGATGGCCTTCCTTGCTCAATGGACTTGGGCCTGGGCCATGGGTGGCCGGGCATGAGCCATATCGTTGTAATGCTGAGTAAGGGGAATGGCTCTCCTTCCCCAACGGACTTGGGCCTGGGCCATGGGCCATGGGTGGGCATGACCCACCCCGTTGTAATGTTGAGTACGGGGAATGGCCGTCCTTGCTCAACAGACTTAGGCCTGGGCCTGGGCTTTTGGTGGAAAGGCATGAACCATCGCATTGTAATGCTGAGAGAGGAAAATGTCTCTCCTTCCCCAACGGACTTGGGCCTGGGCCATGGGCCATCGGTGGGCATGACCCACCCCGTTGTAATGTTGAGTACGGGGAATGGCCCTCCTTGCTCAACGGACTTGGGCCTGGGCCCTGGGTGGCCGGGCATGACCCATATCGTTGTAATGCTGAGTGAGGGGAATGGCCTTCCTTGCTTAACGGACTTGGTCCTGGGCCTGGGCCATGGGTGGCCGAGCATGACCCACCCCTATGTAATGTTGAGTGAGGGGACTGGCCTTCCTTGCTCAACGGACTTAGGCCTGGGCCAGGGCCATGGGTGGCTGGGCATGACCCAACCCGTTGTAATGTTAAGTAAGGGGAATGGCCCTCCTTCCCCAACAGGCTTGGGCCCTGGCCTGGGCCATGGATGGCCGGGCATGACCCACCTTGTTGTAATGCTGAAGAAGCGCAAGGAGTGGCTGACGCCAGACCTGGAGATATGGATGTGTCTGCACTGCATGGGCTTGGACTCAGAGGAACAACACAGCAGGCATTAGAAGCTGGGCTTGGGCACAGGCTTGCTGTTGTCAGGTCTGACTTGGTCGACACATGAGAATCTACTGCTGAAAGCTCTGTGACTGGTGCAGTGGCTGGCTCAGGGAGCTGCCTAGAAGGTGCTACTTGTAGTCGAGGATCTGAGCTTGCATCTGGTGAGAATGGACCAGATCCAGGGAGCTGCCTAGAAGCTGCTACTTGTAGTCCAGGATCAGAACATGCATCTGGTGAGGATGGACCAGATACAGGGAGCTGCCTAGAAGCTGCTACTTGTAGTCCAGGATCTGAGCATGCATCTGGTGAGGATGGACCAGATTCAGGGAGCTGCCTAGAAGCTGCTACTTGTAGTCCAGGATCAGAGCAGGCATCTGGTGAGGATGGATCAGTTTCGGCATGCCTTGGTTTCGAAGGCATGGCAATTGCAACCTTTGGCCTTGACAGTACAGAAATCGGGGGTGAAGGCCTAAAACAAAGGAACATTGGTACTACCGACTCAGCTATGCAAGTGTCTTGCAGTTTTGCTGTGTAGCTGAAGTCTTAGAGGCTGCGTAGCTGAAGTCTTAGAGGCTGAGTAGCTGAAGTCTGAGAGGCTGTGTACCTGAAGGCTGAGAGGCTGTGTAGCTGAAGGCTGTGAGGCTGTGTAGCTGAAGTCTGAGAGGCTGTGTAACTGAAGTCTGAGAGGCTGTGTAGCAGAAGTTAAGAGGATGTGTAGCTGAAGTATGAGAGGCTATGTAGCTGAAGTATAAGAGGATGTGTACCTGAAGTTTGAGAGGCTGTGTAACTGAAGTTTGAGAGACTGTGGAGCTGAAGGCCCAGAGGCTGTGTAGCTGAAGTATGAGAGGCTATGTAGCTGACGCCTGTGAGACTGTGTAGCTTAAGTGTGAGAGGCTGTGTAGCTGAAGTATGAGAGGCTATGTAGCTGACGCCTGTGAGACTGTGTAGCTGAAGTGTGAGAGGCTGTGTAACTTAAGTATCAGAGGCTGTGGAGCTCTCGCCTCGTAGCTAGTGTAGCTCCTTATAGCTCAGGTTTGTATGCCGACGTGGTGAAGGAGAGATGTGACACTTGGTTCTGACTTGAACCTGAGAGTAGAGATTGAGATGCAAGGTGCGAGATGTGAGATGTGAGATTGAGAACCTGAGATGTGAGATTGAGATGTGACACTTGATTCTGACTTGAACCTGAGAGTAGAGATTGAGATGTGAGATTGAGATGCAAGCTGCGAGATGTGAGATGTGAGATTGAGAACCTGAGAAGTGAGATTGAGATGTGACACTTGATTCTGACTTGAACCTGAGAGTACAGATTGAGATGTGAGATTGAGATGCAAGATGTGAGATTGACAACCTGAGCTGTGAGATCGAGATGTGACGCTTGATTCTGACTTGAACCTGAGAATAGAGATTGAGCTGTGAGATTGAGATGTGAGATTGAGATGCGAGATGCGAGATGTGAGATGCGACATTAAGATGTGACACTTGATTCTGACTTGAACCTGAGAGTAGAGATTGAGATGTGAGATTGAGATGTGAGATCGAGAACCTGAGATGAGAGATTAAGATGCAACGCTTGATTCTGACTTGAACCTGAGAGTAAAGATTGAGATGTGAGATTGAGATGTGAGATACAAGATGTGAGATGTGAGATTGATGAGAATCTGAGATGTGAGATTAAGATACGACGCTCGATTCTGACTTGAACCTGGGAGTAAAGATTGAGATGTGAGATTGAGATGCGAGATGTGAGATTGACAACCTGAGATGTGAGATTGAGATGTGACGCTTGATTCTGACTTGAACCTGAGAGTAGAGATGCGAGATGTGAGATGTGCAAGATTGAGAATTTGAGATGTGAGATTAAGATGTGACACTTAATTCTGACTTGAACCTGAGAGTAGGTGGTTGGGTAGGTGTGGTTCAGTTAGCTGGTTATGGCGGTTGGTTCAGGTGGTTGGTTCAGGTGGTTGAGTAGGCGGTTGGGTAGGCGTTGTTCAGGTGGTTGGGTAGACGATTGGGTAGGCGCGGTTCAGGTGGTTAATTCAGGTGGTTGAGTAGGCAGTTGGGTAGGCAGTTGGTTCAGGTGGTTGGGTAGACGGTTGGGTAGGCGTGGTTCAGGTCGTTGGTTCCGGTGGTTGAGTAGGCAGTTGGGTAGGCAGTCGGTTCAGGTGGTTGGGTAGACAGCTGGGTATGGTAGGCGTGGTTCAGTTAGTTGGTTTTGGCAGTTGGTTCAGGTGGTTGGGTAGACGCCTGGGTAGGCGTGGTTCAGTTAGTTGGTTCTGGCAGTTGGTTCAGGTGGATGGGTAGGGGTGGTTAATTGGGTCTGGTTGGGGCAGGCAGGACGAGAGCAGGACACCACCCACCACCACTACCACCACCACCACCAACAACCATCCCACACCACCACCACCACCACCACCACCACCGGGGCAGGCAGGACGAGAGCAGGACACCACCCACCACCACTACAACCCCCCCCCCCCCCACACACACCACCACCACCAACAACAACCATCCCACACCACCACCACCGGGGCAGGCAGGACAAAAGCAGGACAGGCATCTATTCTATATTGGGAAGCGTGCTTGTAAGATCATGTACACAGCATACAGCTGCTTTTATAAAACACAACACATCCTAGAACCTTCCAGGCCCACATTGAAACCTCTAAAAGTTCCTCCTATGGGCCCTTGGTCCCGAATTAATCATGTCCACCGCACATGATCTTGCAAGGCTAGTAGTACGGAAACAGACCATAACTGGTTAAACATGGAATACACTGTAGGCAGATGTAGGGGTTAATTTAGGTAGTCCTAGCAGTTTGCGGGCTAAATTAACCCCTTTATTCCATGTTGAACCAGTTGTGGTCCCTTTGACTATTAGTTGTGGTGAGAGTAGGCAAGTGCAACTGGAGGGGAGAGGGAACAGGGAGGGATGGGGGGGGAGGGCCAGGGGGTCATCTAGCATCCACACATATACAGACTCAAATTTGACTTTTGTTTACAAACCAAAACAAACCGAGCGCAGGCGCGCGTCACATGCACTCGTAATTCCCACTTCACTCCTGCAGGCTGCGGGATATTTGGAGCGCAGTGGAGCAGCCGGAGAAATACACGAAAGTGAGCACCACAATCATCACCACCACCATCGTCATCGTCATGGTTGTATGCGCTAGCCTCGTCTCTAACTCTGACGAGCGACTAGCGCATCTGCAGTGATTGAAGCGAGCAGGAGCAGTAACGAGGATATTATATTATTATGCTGTTGCAAGCGAGAGTAGATAGAATACAATGGTGGGTGGCGACATAGCTTAGGTTTAAGGCGTTTTACAGGTATCATGTGATGGCCACTTCGCGTCGCACTCGTTTTCCAAATAGGTCGCGAATCTAGCGAATAGCGACCCATATCGACCCCAATAATTATTTGCTGAGAGGAGAGGTGAAGATGGCAGCAGCCACCACGACAGCCACCCGACGCTCAGGGTGGGCGAATGGCGGCGATTTGTACCGTCGAAAAACCCATTGCTGCGCTTTATCACTGTACGAGTGGGAAATTTGCAAGCTAAATCGGCAAATAATGATCAAGTTGACAAGATCCGAGGTTGCGAGTATCTGCTTCGCCACTTCTCGAGTAAATAGCAGGATCTCAAAATCCTCTGGATTGGCAGACCGAGTGAGAAGATGTCTGGTACTAGAGCTAGCAGCCAACTCACGGCGCTTCCCTATTTCTTTATAGGTAAATAGAAGGAAACGATCCTGCCAAATATTATAAGTTACCTGATTCCCAACGCGTTTCAGCAGAGCGGCCCAAACGAACGGCGTTTCCGCTGGCAACAGTGAAAACTCCGACCCCAAAACACGCAGCACTGCAGTTTGTTTGGAGAAATAAGTAGGATCTATCCAGGGTATAATATAATAGGGACTGTAGATTTCTCTAATCCAGTCAGGAAATGGAAAGAACGCCGGGAGGCGTGGCTTTAGGCAGCGGTCAATTTTGAAAGGAAGAGGACGAGAATGGGGGAGGCCGTAGGACGGAGATACCAAATGTATAGGACGAGGACTTCGTCCTCTTCCTTCGTTAATTAGGACCGGCAATACACCGGTGGATTCTTCATTCAAATGCCAAGCGCAGCATCTATGAGCTTGATCCCCCTTGACGTCTGTCCTTTCTGCTTCTAACTCTTTAATCTGGAGGCGATTATGAGAGTCTGACTTGGAAATGACTAGAGCTGTTGATGCTTTCGTTCATCAAGAGGGGCATGAAGACGAGCCTGATGGTGAACTAACTGAAACCGATGATGAATCTGAACCAGTCGTCGAACGACCTGTGGATGGAGTTGCTCATGGAATGGACTGGGAGGAAATTCTTAGAGGATCGCTAGCAGATGGCACCCAGACGGTCTACGGGGCCAACATCAAAACGCTCCAGGTGCGACTTTGCTGCTGCTGCTACTGTGCTTCTTTAGGTGCTTGTTCGTTCACCTTGGTCGTATTCCTACCCTCCCTCGCAGGGGAAACTCGCCGACGCTGGTTTCGATGTGGAGATTCTGACCATAGGTCTTGCCATGAAGTACTGGGACCTTGAACGTCAGAGATTGAAAGATGGAAAAGTCACTTATGTGAGCACCCAATATGCATGCACCTGTCTGCATGGACTTGCTTTGCATGAGGTGCATGGACTTGCTGTGCATGAGGTGGATGGCCTTGCTTTGCATGAGGTGGATGGACTTGCTTTGCATGAGGTGCATGGACTTGCTGTGCATGAGGTGCATGGACTTGCTGTGCATGAGGTGCATGGACTTCCTGTGCATGAGGTGGATGGACTTGCTTTGCATGAGGTGGATGGACTTGCTTTGCATGAGGTGCATGGACTTGCGGTGCATGAGGTGGATGGACTTGCTTTGCATGAGGTGCATGGACTTGCGGTGCATGAGGTGGATGGTTTCCCCCAATTGACACACAAATGAATACATGTTAATTTCCAGGCTTACAACACCTACAAGGCCCATCACTCTGCGATGGCCCATTGGTGGTTGGCACAAGGTGTTAAGAACAGCAAGCTATTACTTGTGGACAGTGTGAAGGTCAACAGGCTCAGTGACTACAGCAAGTACAGGATGCTCAAGAATTCTGTTCTGCGTATGAAGCGGGATTCTGAGAGGTAAGTTTATTGAAATGCTATCAAAATGTACTAGTGAGTGTGTTTGTCTGCTGTGGTGTGGCTCGAATGATAAGTATGCTTTATGCAAAATATACTGACCGTATTTGTGTATTCTCTTGCAGGGTTGCACATCAAGACCCCAGCAAGGGTACTGCTGCAGACTCGTACACCTACGCGCAGTACACCCGGCTGGCTAAAATCACTTTTGTGATGTGGCACTACGTCTTCTGGAGGTGGGTTATTCACACCCATGTCGAACTACTTTGTTCTTGCTCAATTCAGTTGTATGATCAGTTGCATGGACTTGCTTTGCATGTGTCCCCAATGTTCCCCCCAATTAACGCACACATAAACACATCCTTGCTCCCTGCAGTTGCATGATTAGGGTATGCCACCAGACCCTAGGCCGGAACGACGACGCCCTCCTCATAGGGTTTGCGCACATGATGGTGCCTGTGCACGACCCTACAGTTGGTCCAGATCTTTGCTGGGTAATGAATTTCATCTTGAAGGGGAACAAGACATCCAAGGACAACCGAGCCAAGTACCTGTCCCTTGTCCGGCATGAAAACATTGAAGTGAGTGGGGTTCATTCCTTGGCGAGACTGATCTTCATGGACTTCACGCTGGGCGACAGGGTGCTGCCTTCCCCCTACACCCATTGGGTGGAGTTCCTCAAGTATCCTCTTTTTGGACGGGGAAATACTGGGAAAGCTGTGACATACTCCGCATGCAGGCAGGCGATTGGACCTTTGCTCCTACAAGCTAGCATTATTATCAGCAAGGTGTGCCATGCATTTCGAGCTGGAGGAGCTCGCGTCGCTGACATGTTTGGGTGCGTTGTGTACCGCTTGAGTGCTGCTTTAAACTTGCAAGCGGTTATCTTTCCCCACCACCAGTCCATTATCAGACAACCAGACCAGACTATAATGATGTTGTTGCTCACCAAGCTGTTCTTGTTGCCCATTACCAGTCCACCACAAGACAAGCAGACCAAACCATAAAGTTGTTGTTTCTCACCACCAAACCTGACAAGACCAGACACATTACATCACATGCATGCTCCATCTCACCAGATCACACATGTGTAACGTAGGGCTGCTCTGGATATGATCAAGCGCCTGGGGCACTGGCTAGAGACTGTTTGCACTGACGTCTACGTTGTGGGGGCGCCGTCTGGGGCTGTCGTAGCGTTGGCTGGATTTGTAACTGGGTATGGGCACAAGCTCCGCGAGGCCTACTATTCTGAGCGGTTTGGCATTGGCTTCGAGTCTAAGGAGCAGTTGGAGGAACTCATTCATGCTGTCCTCCCATGGTTGGGAGACTTCAAGGTTGAGGCTGACAAATGCCCCGTAGATGCCCCTTGTGCTCGCCATTGCCACGCCTTCCTCGAGCACTTAGGTGAGGTGTTGGTTCAAGATGCAGTCTTCCTAGCTGCGACCCCCCGGGATCCAGCTCCACGGGTTCCCGACCCAGTGGTTGAACACCTATCCAAGTATCCTCAGTTCCATGCTGCGGTGACATTGTTCCAGAACCGAAGGGCTGCAGGGTTGACAGCCAAGCCACTGACTGAGGTGCAGAAGTTGAGGAAATACATCCAAGAGATGAAGGAAATGATGAGGGAGGGCGTCCAGCCCTGCAACACAGCTCATCAGCAACTCATGACTGTCTCAACACTACCGGGGTCTACCACCATGCCTCCTCCTTCGAGTCTTCAACCCGCAAGTGCACCTGCCTCCCGCACGGGGTCATCGTTTTGGACAGCGGTTGGACGCAACATGAGCTGTTGGAGTATGCTCCTGCTAAGACAATGCTGAATAACCTCACCATTAAAACGGTAAGCATCGAAGTAGATATTAAACAAGTGGGTGTCTAGATTTTTTGAGAAGGGAGGGAGGGCTCACACTTACGCCAATCAATTAAACTTTGCTTAATGTGTCGCAGGCTTGGGAGCTGTACAAGGTAGGCTTGGGAGCCAAGCAAGCTCCTCCTCTGTTTGGTCGTATCTACCCATCAATCGCGGCCCTGGACAAGGCTTGGGAGGGTAATGCCAAACACTGGTGGGTATGAGGGAGGGTGGGTGAGGGGGGGGGGGGGGGGGGGGGGGGGGGGCTTTGTGCAGCTTAGGGGAGGGTGGGTGGGGTGGGGGTTATGTGAGTATAGGGGAGAGGAGAGGGGGCGGGGGGGGGTTCCATTTGCAACACCCTTGACTCCTGCCGCATGACCCTTGACTCCTGCCCCTTCCCTTGGACACTGCCCCTTGACTAATGCCCCTTCCCTTGACTCATGCCCCCTTGAATCTTGCCCCCTTCCCCTTTGACTCATGCCTTTTGACTCCTGCCCCTTGAACTCCTGCCCCCTTCCCATTGAACTCCGCCTCCTTGACTCTGCCCCTGGACTCTGACCCCTTCCCTGGACTACTGCCCCCTTCCCCTTGACTCCTGCCCCCTTGACTCTGCCCCCTTGACTCTGCCCCCTTGATCCTGCCCCTCGGAATCCTGCACCGCCCCCTTTGAATCCTGCAACCTTGACTTGCCCTTCCCCTTGACTCCTGCCTTCTTGAAACCTTCCCCGTGATTCCTGCCATAAAACACAAACAAAACCACACCACCCCACACACACACCACACACAACTGTCAAAAATCCACCCACACACCCCACCCGAACCCCCCACCCCCCACTCCAACCCACACCCCTTAACCACCCCCCCTTCAACCCCCACCCTTCCCCCCTACGCCCTCACCCCCCCTCCCGCCCCCCTCCCCCCACATTCACCACCCCCCCCCCCCTTGACTCCTGCCCCCTACTCCGCCCCCTTCCCCTTGCCTGCCCCCTTGACACTCCTTGCCCCTTGACTTCCGCCCCCTTCCCTTTGACTCCTGCCCCCTTCCCTTGACTCCTGCCCCCGATCATGCCCCTTGACTCCTGCCCTTCCCCTGGACTCCTGCCCCTTGACCTCTGCCCCTCGACTCCTGGCCAATGCCCCTTGAATCCTGCCCTTGACTCCCGGCCCCCTTTCCCCTGACTCCTGCCTTATGACCCCCTACCCTTGAATCCGGCCCCCTTGACTCCTGCCCCTTGTCTCCTGACCCTATTTCCCCTGGACTCCTGCCCCTTGACTTTCTCCCCCTTCCCCTGACTCTGCCCCCTAGACTCCTGCCTGACTCCTGCCCCTTCCCCTGGACTCCTGCCCCCTGACTCCTGCCCCCTCGGATCTGCCCACCTGCCCCCTTGACTCCCTGGCCCCCTTGCCCACCTGCCCCTTGACTCCTGCCACCTTGGACTCCTGCCCCCCTTGACTTATGCCACCTGCCCCTTGACTCCTGCCCCCTTGACTCCTGCCACCTGCCCCCTTGACTCCATGCCACTGCCCCGTGACTCTGCCCCCTGAATCCTGCATTACTGCCCCATGACCTATGCCACCTGCCCGTTGACTCCTGCCCCCTGGAATCCGCTCCCTTGACTCCTGCCCACCTGCCCCCTTGATCTGCCACTGCCCCCTTGAATCTGCCCCTTGCCACCTGCCCCCTTGGACTCCTGCCTCCTGCCCCCTTGACTCTGCCACCATGACCCCTGATCCTGCCCCTTGCTCCTGCCACCTTGCCCATGACTCCTGCCCCTTGACTCCTGCTCCCTGCCCCCCTGACTCATGCCCCTGGACTCCTACCCCCTGGACTGCTGCCCCCTGTCCCTAGACTACTGCCCCGGGCCCTAGGTTGACTTATACATTTTTTGTTTCCTTGTATGCAGGTACGGCACCTCAGACTTCAGAAAGCGGTATGCGCAGTTCAAGGACTACGTCAAGACTGTGCAGGGCTTCCTTGACAACGGAGGGGAGTTGGACCAATTGTTTGCATGGCGGAAAGGACACAAAGGGGAGTCGATGAGCTACGCTGCTTTTTACAAAATGAAGTCTGGCATCAAGGTAGTCATCTCCCTGGGGAAGATACCTACACCAGAGGACATGTCATGTACCCCTTCTGTCGACGAGTTGTTCGCCAGCAGCCCAATCATGCGTGCTATGCAGAGGCCGGCCTCGACTTCTCCTTTGGCAGAAAGCCCTCTCGAGACAGGTCTGGGGGCAGCTCTGCGACGCTTTGGGGCAGGTCCACAAACACTCACCAACACTCACCAACACTCACCCAGTGATCCTGACCTGGGCCTTATGGAACACCTGCATAAGGTGAGGTTGGAAGGTCTGGGGAACAGCGAACTGGAGGAGGAGCTGAAGAGTTTGAAGGCAACCACGGCCCGTAACGAGTTCTTGAGAGCTTTCATACTGGCAAACCCTGCCATCAAGGTCAACCCCTTGTCTCCTAGTGTGAGCGCTGCTTGGGAGGCTTGCCATGTCGATAAAAAGACACGATTCGAAGCTATTACCAAGCTCCAGAACAACTACATCCGAGCGGCGAACAGTGAAGCTAGCAGGCGGGGGCTCACAACCAAAGCAGCCCAGCGGAAGCGTGCTAAGACTTTGCCGGGGGTAGGGCTACCAGCTGCCCCACAAGCTCCCTCAACCTCGCTCACTGGAATCCCTTATGGGCAGGATTACGAGCGGCCACGTGCTCTACACTTCCCCTAAAGAGGGACCAGAAGTGAGCATAAATGCAACATGCAAAGCATCCCCTGGGTGGGGTGGGGGTTGCAAGGCTGCAATGAGCGCAGTTGGGAGGGGGTGGGTTGAGGGGGGCAAGGCTGCTATGAGAATAAGTGCAAGATGCTGAGCAAGCCCTGGGATGAGAGGGAGGGTACAAGGCTGCAATGAGCAAACTGTGTGTGCGTGTGTGTGTGGGGGGGGGGGGGGGGGAAGGCTGCTATGAAGAAGTGCAAGATGCAGAGCAAGCCCTGGGGTGTGTACAAGGCTGCAATGAGCACACTGTGTGTGTGTGGGGGGGGGGGGGGGGGGCTGCTATGAGAAGAAGTGCAAGATGCTCAGCAAGCCCTGGGGTGGGAGGGAGGGTAAAAGGCTGCCATGAGCAAACTGTGTGTGTGGGGGGGGGGGGGGGGGGGGGGGGGGGGGGGGGGGGGTAAGGCTGCTATGAGAAGAAGTGCAAGATGCAGAGCAAGCCCTGGGGTGGGAGGGAGGGTGAAAGGCTGCAATGAGAAAACTGTGTGGGTGGATGGGGGGGGGGGGGGGGGGGGGCAAGGCTATTTTAAGAAGAAGTGCAAGATGCCAAGCAAGCCCAGGTGTGTGTAGTAGTAGTAGTATCAGGCAGCAACACAAGTATCAAAGAATCAAGAGATGGAAGGTCGTGAGAACTTGCTTGGTGGATCATTGTATTAAGAGATTGGATCAAATGTAGTTTGATCATAATGCTTTCATTTAAATTGTTCATGCTACTGCCGACTACGGCGAGCAGCCTTAAAGGCTGAGCCATGTAACCAAGTCCAGGTCGAAGTTCTAGTCTCTATAGGATCACACAGTTATTATTATGCAGCACATCCACAGAACTTTTATCAGCTTGAATATTTATGTTGTCCATACATGATAACGTTTCCGAAGCTGCCATCCACGGTATCATGTGCGGGGTCCTCCTTTGTAACAATTGATTGCTAAGGAGGCGGGATAGGCCAGCTGAGGTATGTAGACAAGAGTGGACATGGGAGGTTGGGTAATAAATTGTTGTACGGTAAATAAAAAGTCAAATTACGTAAAACATGCATATTTGGTGCATCCACTAAATGACTAAATTCCTACAGCTATGCCTGGGTAGCTATTTTGTATTTTGTAGTTCCCGCCCACTCCAGAGGGGAGAGTGCACCGCGGTTTGCTATTTTTCAGTTTGCGGTTGAGTATTAGCAGATTCATAATTTGGAGTTTGTATGTGCCAGTTCCTACAAACTCTAGAGGGGATTGGCGCTCCAGAAGAATGCACTGCGGTTTGCTATTTCTGGCATCTCAAGGTCCTAAATCTGATGACTTGCTGGCCAGGGAACATCATCCTTCATCATCATTCATTTGATAACAAGTTAGCTTTTAATTCAGCAACGTATCTGGCTGAAATACAAAGCATGAGCTGGCTGAATTCAAGTTAGAAGGAAGAAGAAATTGGGATAGCGCAATCCTTGTTACAATATATTTAATCCAACATTGTAATACACATAGGCTAAGACATGCTCTAGAGAGACGGCCCTGCCGCATTTCCTAATGGCTTGTTACATCTGGGGAACGGCATTATGATATACTATGATATAATGTCATCATATGATATCATATTATGCCGGCAGTCTGTCAAGGCAAAAGTTACCATTTATATACATATCAAATGATGCAATTGGGATGATATCAGATGACATTATACTCGCCTTTGGTCAACATCATGTGATGTGCCGGTCCCATCTGCATGGTGCCATACATTGGTACCTAGTGCTGTATGCCACCTCGACACACCCATCCTCCAGCAACTCTTTAACCTCACGTGTGTTCAAAATAATTTGGCTGGTTTCCTCCAAAGCTGGAGCACAGGCCTCCCAAGAGGTGCTGCTAGGAGGTCTAAATCTGAATCGGATATTTTGGCAACGAGGAAACTCGTTGAAGCGGACCCGCACTGCATGCGTCCGGCAACTGCACCGGAAGTCTGTCCTTCCGCAAGCGGTTCGGACACGAGCTCACCAAAGCAGCGCGTTTACTTGCTCCACAGTCTCCTTCATTCCTCTAGTGTAGTAGAAGTGTCGCATGCCTTCAGCGGGATGGGCCGTGAGATAGCTGCAGGCATGCAAACATGGGGGGGGGGGGGGGGGGGGGGGGGGGGGGGGGGGGGGGGAGGATGTATGCATGCATGCAGACGGAGCGAATGGATGAGGCGCAGCGAATTGATGAGGAGAGAGCAACGAAAAGCTAGCGTGCAACTTCGCAGTTTCACAACTGTCGCAAGAAAACGAAGAGGGATAAAAACAACAGCTGCCAATCAATCAAATCGCAGCCCACCTTCTCTAAGAGCAGCAACGCAGGCGCAAGCGCGCAGGCAGATAGTTAGACGCAGAGAAGACGCAGAGTTCCAAGAGCAGCAACGCTGATGTAGAGCAGCAACGCTGATGTGGGAACAAGCGCACAGGCGCTAGACAGACTTAGAGAGAGAAACAAAAACAAACCCTCCCCCAAACATACTCACGCACATAAATACCCCTCCTCTAATGGGCGCGCCCCGGAGTTGCTGTTCGCATTTGCTGTTCGAATTTGTCCAAAGAAGCTGCGCCAGCTTCTCATTAATGTCACTCTATGCTCATCCAGCGTGTCCATTCGCGACCGGCTTGAAGACGCGAATAGTTGTACAATAGGAGGTCAGGGGGGGGGGGGGGGGGGGGGGGGGGGGGGGGGGGGGGGGCAGGTAGCGGCAGGCCACCCCCGAAGCGGGCCTGCCCAGTCGGCTCGGGCCTGGTCTGTCCGCCGGGGCATGCCTCCCTTCCGCACCCACGACTTCGCCCGTCCTCTTCCTTTCTTGATCCTTATGTTGCTATATAGGCCTCCCCCCCCCCCCCCCCCCCCCCCCCCCCCCCCCCCCCCCGCCCCCCCCCCCCCCCCCCCCCGGGCCCGGCCCCCCCTCGCCCCGCGCCCCGCGCCCCTTGGATCTCAGAGCTGAGGCAAGGAGGGAAGGGGGTGGGGGGTGGGGGGCGGGGGCGGTGGGTGGGGGGCAGAGGATGGCCAGAGCCTGGCCTGGGCGGATTCGGGCGGATTAGGGGCGTGTTTCCAGTGGACCAAATAGTTCAACTGTGGGCGCCAGCGTGGCACGAGTGTTTCCAGTGGGCACAGTTCAACTTCAACAGTTCAACTTTTCGCCGATGTGGCACGCCAGGTGTGCAGCCACGTCAGGGTTTGTCCGTCGCCCTCCCCCCTCAACAGTTCAACTGTTGAGCAATCCCGAACACCCCCCCCCCCTGTTCGGGATTGCTCAACAGTTCAACTATTTTGGGGGGAGGGCGGTGGACAATTTCGAGGGAGGGCGTTGGACAAAATCACAAAAGTGATACAGCAGCGAGCATCTTCGCAGATTCTCCCCGAGATCTGTCAACACGCCCCGAGTTGCGAGTAATTGGGAGCCAATTTCAAGTTGGATGGGCGAATACATGAAAGAAAGGCGGGAATTAACCAGTTCGAATGATGATAGCGAGAGCCACAGATTCGACCGAAATCTCAATCTGACCACCCGATCCATTCGACCGGACGGAGCAGATGCAGAAGCGGCAGCGGCAGGAGGAGCAAGAGAACAGATGGAAGTGAAGAGCGTAGCGAAATAATACACTGGCGGTGGTAAGCGGTGGATGCGGTGATTTGAGGAAACTTCGAGCAAGCTGCATGCACTTGCAGCGAGGGGGGCAGGGGACCAGAACGCGCTCGAGGGGCAGCCGTGATGACAAGGCACTTCTTGAGGTTTTAGGGCCCAGCTCAGCACTCGAACTTGAACTGTAGGGTTGAGTCGTCTACTATACACAGTTCAACTGTTGGTCCACTGGAAACACGCCCTTACCCCCCCGGATTACCCCAGGGATTACCCCTGCTCGCCCCTGCTGACTGTATCGGTGACACAGAGCTACGTGCTAGAACAACGTGCTAACTCGTGACACAGCTTACACGTGTCCAGTGTTAGCACCATAAGTATGCTTGACTACCTGTAACATAACCTTTGCCACTTTTATCAGACTCCTGTGGGCTGCACCGAACAGCGCAGCAATATGGCACAGAGCAGGCAGGCAGGTCGAGGAGGTGTCTCTGCCGGAGTTACCGAAGATGCGTTGTGGAGGTGTCATGACGCTTTGCTGCCTTGCTTCGACTCACTACCCCAGATGGTGGAAACATGGTGAACTGTATTCCTATCGAATCACCAGCTAGGAGACACATACATGATTCATATAATGATCATGAGTTGAATAGATATTAAGTATGGTATCTAGGTACCTGCTGGCTGTCGGTGGATAGCTGCAAGCTACGATAACCCGCCCAGTTTTCCATCGGATTTGCAAGAGATATGGTATCAAGATATCTGCTCCCAGTGGGTGGGTAGCAGGGTACTACTTTCTGTCAAATTGGTCAGCGCTTAAAGCGCACAAACGTCAAATTGCTCAGCGCTTTCTAGTGCAAAAAGCGCAAAAAATGCACGCTGCGCCCACATTGGGGTGAAAAAACTGCGCTTGTTGCTGAAAAAGAAATCTTTACAGATTGTTACTCGGGTTTTCAACTGATCCTTTCAAACATGTTGAAGGCGAACAAGTTTGCATACATCTTGTTTACTATTATGGGTGATGCCCATGAGCAAACCATATCCCTCTCATGTTGCATGGGGGGGGGGGGGGGGGGGCACATAGGTTCTCCACCAGGCTACTTCAAGTAAGGCCCCTTTAAAATCTCCGCATTTGCCGGTAGGTCCCAACAAATTGTTGCCTGCAAAAAAAAAAGTTACGCCTTATGAAAAGGCGTGAGGTTGAGGGGGCTAGCACATGTGCTTGAGCTGGGTCCGACCACCAATGCATGCTGAACCGTACCCCTGTCATGTTGCCCCCTGCAGGGCAGTATTGAAGCACACATGACCATCCTCCAACAGTGCCCTGCGCTTCAGAGAGTCAGCGTGTTTGGAGCTTCAGAGCATCTAAATCTATCTGGCCTGCCACCCAGCTTGCGTGCCATAGAGGTGCGGCTCAAGGATGGTCAGCAGAGTCCTCTGAAGGTAGAAGGGCTGGCAATTCTTCAGATGTCAGCTGCTTTGTCTCCCTTGACAGCGCTAACTCGTCTTGAGGAGGCTGTTCTACATGGCTTCTCAGATACCAGCCTAGCCGCCTTGCAGTACTGTACTGCCCTGCGCTCCCTGGACCTCCAATGGTGGCGTTCCTTAACTAACCTGTCAGCTCTGTCAGAGTGTTGCCATCTGCGTTCCTTGAATCTGACTTATTGTTGCAAACTTCAAGACATCACTTCCCTCACGACATGTTGCAATCTGCAGACCCTAGACCTGTCTCGTTGTCGCCAACTTCAAGACATCTCAGCCCTCACGACATGTTGCAATCTGCAGACTCTGGACCTGTCTTTTTGTGATGAACTTCAGGACCTCCCAGCCCTGTCAGCATTTTGCAATCTGCAGACCCTGGATCTGTCTCATTGCAGGCAAATTCATGACCTCCAAGCCCTGTCAGCCTGTTGCAATATGCAGACCCTTAAGCTGTCTTTGTGTTGGTAACTTCAAAACCTCGCAGCCCTGTCAGAGTGTTGCAATCTGCACACCCTGGATCTGCAGTATTGTATCCAACTGCAGGACATCACGGCCCTGTCAGTGTGTTGCAACCTGCAGACCCTGCATCTGCAGCACTGTGTGAAACTTCGGGACATCACAGCCCTGTCAGCATGTTGCAACCTGCATACCTTGGATCTGTCTTACTGCAAGCGACTTCAGATCATCACAGCCTTGTCAGGATGTTGCGATTTGCAGACCCTGGATCTGCAGCTTTGTGAGCAACTTCAGGATATCACAGCCCTGTCAGCATGTTGCAATCTACAGACCCTGAAGCTGATGGGTTGCGAACAACTTTAGGACATCATCACCCTGTCAGCATGTTGCAATCTGCAGACCCTGGATCTGACAAGATGCATGCAATTTCAAGACATCACAGCCCTGCCAGCCTGTTGCAATCTGCATACTTGAGATCATTATTATGATGATGATGACTATACTGATACTGAATCTGACAAGTTCAAGCAATTTAAAGACATCACAGCCCTGCCAGCCTGTTGCACTCTGCATACTGATGATGATGAAGATGATGATGATGATACTGAATCTGACTAGTTGAAGAAACTTCAAGACATCACAGCCCTGCCAGCCTGTTGCAATCTGCCTCACAGCCATAACAAATTGAAGGTTGGAAGTTGACGGAACTTGTACCGTCAAATTATAATGGTGCTGATATTTCGCGAGGAAGAAAAAAATATCAAACTGATTATCTCACGCTTGCGCATAGGCCTCACTAAAAACCACGCATTCAAAAAGCAGTGCACTTGGCTTCTCGGCCCTCCAGTTTGAATGGTACCCTTCGGTTGATCCCCTTGGCACAGTTGCTGGCTAATGGAGCTTGATGGACGCTGCTGTGCATAGGCTACAAATGAATTAGTGCTCTTCCTCATTTAGCTCACACCACCACAATTAATCAGGGACTCAGCGATCACATGTTATCCTTTGAATCTAGGGCAAGCACAGCGACGAGGAGAAAATTATTTGTGTCAAAAAAAACAAAGGACTCCGTGGTCCTTTCCTGTATTACAGCTTGTGCCTGGTTAGACCCAGGGTTAGACAACCCTTTCCGCCAATCAGCCTGTAACAGATGGTCGGGGAAACCCAGACTAAACTGAGACTTTTGTACACTAACAGTGTGTCCTAATCTGAATGGTAACATGGTTTTCATCCAACTCTGGCTGGGCTGCTCACAGTCTCCCAATTCCAAGTCCCCCTCATGTGATGGATAAGTTATCATCTGGTAACTATCACAGAAAACAGGGAGCAAACTAAGCGGATTTTTAACAACGTGTTAAAAACACACATGCCCTGTCAAAATGTGCGTTCAAACACTCACATCTCTGTCAAAATGTGTGTGACAGAGACACACACTTCCAAAATGTCCAAAATCTGAGTGGCGAAACACGCACATGGGGGTCTGGGATGTGTGTGCAACTCTTGAGCTTAGTTACATACCTTAAGCCAGCAATTTGGCTGCTCGCCGTTTTGGGAAGTATTTATTTAACAGGAAAAATGTAAACGTGAACACCTTTTCTTCTTCTTTCATTTTTGTTAAGCAACACGCACTAGGGATGCGTGGAAACATGTACACCCCCGTGAAAGTTCATGTGAAAACACGCACACACCTATGGGGTGTGCGTGTTTTTGGACTTCACCACGCAGGCACATCCATCTTGAATGACCCTGGCAACAACTGCGTATGTGCATGTATGTCAGTCCAGGGGTAGGCTCAAGGGACTTACCCAACCGTGACAGGAAGGGCTGAAAAGCGTAACAAGCTGATTTGTAAATAACACGTTTGCAGGTTTTGCCACTATGCTGTGGCCAAGATATTCTCCCAGGCTCATATGAATGTAGAGATAAATTCTTGTAACACACAATAATGATGTAACGTTCTTACTCTTTCAACAGTTTTTGTATTGCAATACTCACTGCCTCACTGGACAGCAGCAATTCGCCCCCACATTCCATGCACCCATGGATAGGTCGGGGCAATGGAAAGTAATACAGACAGAAAAGTTATGCGGTCGGGGGCTCGGGGCATCAAGTTCGTGCATTTTTGCGGTGATGGTGATGATGATGATTGCATTCTCCTCGACTCCTCTTGCCCAACTCGAATCATGATGTGCCCGTAATTTGACAGAAGTCCAGAGTGACTCAAGGAAGGCTGAGAAGAACAGAACAGAACGCTCATTGGCGTGGCTTCGTTGCTTCAATGCTTCCAGGATCGGTCACCGCGGTGAGGAGCGGTGTGCGAAGGTGTCACGCAATCACGCCAAACCTGGCGGTTCACCACTTGGCAACCTGGGCCCGAACCTGAGGAAGGCAGTTGAAGTGCGAAAAGTCTCAGGGCCCTGCCCCCCCTCAGGGCATGTGCGAATGTGTGTACCGGCTGTTTGTATCAATCAAAAGCACTACAGGCAAAAGCTCTTCACAAGTCTAGCTCGCTCGATATTATAGCCTGCCCTCCTCAACGCTATCGTGAAGTCGACAGCCCGCCTAAACCGCGTGCCCCCCTCGCTTTTCCTTCTTTGATGATTTGCTCATATTTTGATTGATTTATCATTCATTCCTGTTACACGTGCCCTGCTTCTTGGGGCCTTCTTTCACTCAATCCTTGACAGCACTCCGTTGAACTTGCCCCTCTGAATAATAAGCGCGCGAAAATTGATGATTGGGGGAAAATCGCAAGGGTTCGAAGATTCTCTGTAGTATCGCTTTCATCGACCTCAAACCATCCCACTCCAAAGTCCCCAATAGAGACCCGTGACACGAAGCAGCGCATCGAGAGCCATGGAGGGAGCAAATTCGCAAAACCCTGCAGATTCGCAGGATAGCAGCAGAGAGAGTCCATTCGAAATCACGCTGAATGTGCAGAAAGGGGCTGAATACAACCAATTCCTGGTGAGTTGCAATGGTTGATAGCAGAATAAGTTTCCTTCCCAAGCATTGTATTGGCTGAAGGCATGTGATGGCAGCAGGACAGGGTATTGGAAAGCGAAGAAAGGGGCTGAGTCCAACAAATGCCTAGCGCTGAAAGGAACATGTTGTCCAAAAGGGTGCATCGCATTGGCTGAGGGCTTGAGATAATCGCAGCATTGGCATTGTATGTTTGTGAAGGGCATGAGGGCATTGGCATTACATGTTCAGAACGGAGCTGAATAGAACCAGTTTCTGGGAGGGATGCATTGATCTGGTTGCAAAATCCCACGCTTGCTGATGCTCGCTCCACACATGTTCAGAGAAGGGCTGAATACAATCAGTTTCTGAGCACAGACTCATTTTTCTGACCACATAATCCCCTGCTTGCTGATGCTCACTCCACGCGTGTTCGGAAAGGGCTGAATACAATCAGTTTCTGGGCACAGAGTCATTTATCTGATAGCAAAACCTCTCGCTTGTTGATGCTCACTGCACACATCTTCAAAAAGAGGCTGAATACACCCAGTTTCTGAGCACATACTCATTGATCTGATTACAAACTCCCATGCTTGCTGTTGCTCACCCCACGCATCTTCAGAAAGGGGCTTAATACGATTAGATTCTGGGCACTGACTCATTTATCTGGTTGCAAAATCCCACGCTTGCTGATGCTCACTCCACACATGTTCAGAAAGGGGCTGAATACGATCAATTTCTTAGCATGGACTCATTTATCTGACAGCAAAATCCCACGCTTGCTGTTGCTCACCCCACGCATCATCAGAAATGGGCTGAATACAATCAGTTTCTGAGCACAGACTCATTTATCTGACTGCACAACCCAACGCTTGCTGATGCTCGCTCACACATCTTCAGAAAGGGGCTGAATGCAGACACGTTTTGGGCTGGGACTCATTTATCTGACTGCTCAACCCCACGCTTGCTGATGCTCACTCCACACATCTTCAGGAAGGGGCTGAATGCAAACACGTTTCTGGGCTGGGACTCATTGATCTGATAGCAAAATCCCACGCTTGCTGATGCTCGCTCCACAAATCTTGAGAAAGGAGCTGAATACAGACTCATGCTGGGACTCATTGATCTGACTGCAAATCCCCATGATTGCCGATGTTCTCTCCACCCAGGTCTGTGGGAGTCTGTTTGAGTGTCCGGCAAAGTACCTCCCGATCAAGCCAATTGGAAAGGGGGCTTATGGTGTTGTCTGGTAAGTCAATCATACAATCACACTTTTTAATTTACCCTTTCATCACCCATCATTCATTTCATCTCTCATCACTCATCACTCATCACTCATTGTTCATTTCATCTCTCATTACTCATCACTCACACGGCAATTTTGCTCTGGGTCTGGAGTGCTGGATTAACGATGGACCCAAAACTAGAGGCAGGCCCGGATCAGATACGCATGCATGGATGCATGTCGGAGGTTTTTTTTCGGAGGTTGATGTCGGAGGTTGATCTCGCGCGCTTTGACAGAAGCACTTAATACTCCTGTCAGAAACTCGCAGGATGGGCACAGCTTGCTTACGTTGGGGCATCATAGATTGGAGCATGGCAGATCTACATTGTACAGAGTTCAGGTGGGGGAAGGGGGCAAGGATCATAAAACACGAACGAGGTGGAGTGGCTGGGTGGCTAGGCAAAACGTAAAGCGTTTGTTATCATACATCCGGGAACAAGCTTTCATCGAAGGAAAAAAACTGTGAGCGCTGGAAAGTGTACAATAGACTAGATATCCTCTCTCTCTCTAGGTTTAGTGTGACCGAGGTCTGCAGACCTAAGACGCTCATGTTATTGGCTTTCAACCTGTGCAGCACAGAAAACTGTTTTGAGGCGCGCATCGCAACCGGAGCATAAAAATAGGAGCTTTCAGCAAGGTAGATTTGCGAAAAGCGGTCCGTCGGGCTCCAGATAAGTTCAAGCTTCGTTTCCTTACAATTTCTCACAAATCTACCTTGCTGAAAGCTCCTATTTTCATGCTCCGATTGCGATGTGCGCCTCAAAAGAGTTTTCGGTGTTGCACAGGTTGAAATCCAATAACATGAGCTTTGGCCTGTACCTCGGTCACACTAAACCTACACTTCAGACCCAGCCAAAATTGCCGTGCACTCATCACTCGTTGTTCTTTTCATCTCTCATCACTCATCACTCATCACATTCATCCTTCATCGATCGTCAATTAAGATTCATTTCATCACTCGCCACTCATCACATTCATCACATATTTTCAACCTTGCTTGAATCCCCAGCAAACTACTGAGAGTGACTTTGAGTGAATCAACCAATGTATTGAAGGACAAAGGCGTGTATATTAAGGGGCAGTATCTGCAGCATAGATTTTCTTTTCAGCTATGAGCAGCAGTTCCCTGAGCTAGCCATTGGGCTAAGCCCAAAGATATCCACAGTACAGGAAAGCTGTTTTTGTCAGCTTCGAGGTGCATTAGGTTGCATCAGGTTTGGCTGACTTGTGAGTCAGGGGAGCTGCCCAGAAGCTGCTGCTTGTAGCTGAAAATAATAACTATGATTTGCACCCTCGCTAAAATTAGCACATGGGGATCAGATATGTACAATTTATAGGTGGGGACCAGCATATCATATGATGTTGACCAAAGGCGAGTATGACATCATATGATATCATACAAATTGCATCATATGATATAATATGTGAATTGTAACTTTAGCCTAGTCAGACTGACACTCATCATGACATCAAATGATGACATGATATCATATTGCCGTTCCCTAATTATATGCTCATGATGATAGCCCCATTTATTTATCGTTTGTTTTGCTCCTATCTCTATTTTTTTTACTCACCACGCATTCCTTGTTTGTAGTTTATGGCTATAATTAGCCCCAGCAAAATAACTTAACTTTACCTTAATCCACTCCCACCCCCTCTCCCACTCCCAGTCTCACTCCCAACTCCGACCCAACTCCCACTTCCAACCTCAACCCCAACCCCAATCCCAATCCCAACTCCAAACCCACTTCCAACCTCAACCTCAACCTTAACCTCACCCCCAACCCCAACCCCATCATCACTGCAGCTCTGCAAAAAACTTGGAGACAAATGAAAAAATCGCGATCAAGAAGATTAGCAATGCGTTTGACAACTTGGTGGATGCAAAACGCACGCTCAGGGAAATCAAGCTGCTCATGCATCTCTCCCATGAGAATGTAGTTCAGGTGAGATTTTGAGCAATATCCAGAATGGCTGGAGATTAGGGTTGTCAAGTATGACATCGTACGATATCGCATGAGATATCTGGGGGTCAGTACACACCACTTTCATGCATAGGTAGTGCAGGTGAGATTTTGAGCAATATCCAGAATGGCTGGAGATTAGGGTTGTCAAGTATGACATCGTACGATATCGCATGAGATATCTGGGGGTCAGTACATACCACTTTCATGCAAAGGTAGTGCACGTGAGATTTTGAGCAATATCCAGAATGGCTGGAGATTAGGGTTATCAAGTATGACATTATAGGATATCCTGTGATAGATGTGAGGACCAGTACGTACCACTTTCATGATAACGTAGTGCAGGTGGGATTTTGAGCAATATCCACAATGGCTGGAGGTTAGGTTTGTCATGTACGACATGACAGGACCATATTGTATGATCGTGCCATATATCGCTCAATATTGTATGATAGATCTGGGGGGCAGTACGTACCTCTCTTATATGAACGTAGTGTAGGGGAGATTTTAAGCAATATCCAGAATGGTTGGGGATTAGGGTTCTCAAGTATGATATCGTATGATCGTACCATATCAAGCACGATATCTTGTGATAGATCTGGGAACCAGGCCGTACCTCTCTTATGTGAAGGTATTGCTGGTGATACCCCGACCCCCACCACCACCACCACCACCCACCACCCACCACCCACCACCACCACCACCACCACCACCCACCACCACCCACCACCACCACAAGCACCACCACCAACCACCAACCACTACTAATACCGCCGCCACCACCCTGTTTGTGAACGGATATGTGACATTGTTCCCCCACCCAGTGCCCTGGAATGCAAGCACATCTACGTCGTGTAAGAGCTCATGGGCACACACTCACCACAAACACCACAAACACCACCACGATCACTAACACCACGGCAAAACACCACCACAAACACCATCACGACCCCCCCACCACCATACCCCCCCCCCACCACCACACACACACACACCACCACCCTCCACCACCACCCAACCCGCCCACCCACACACTCACACTCACAAACCCACCCCTACCCTCAACCTCCAGATACGTGACATTGTTCCCCCACCCAGCGCCCTGGACTTCAAGCACATCTACGTTGTATACGAACTCATGGACACAGACTTGCATCAGATCATTCGATCACCACAGCCCCTGTCAGATGACCACTGCCAGTACTTCCTGTACCAGGTACGGCTGGTTGGGTGGGCTGGTGGGTGGGTGGGTAGGCTGGGTGGGTAGGTAGGCTGGGTGGGTGGGTGGGTGGGTAGGCTGGGTGGGTAGGTAGGCTGGGTGGGTGGGTAGGAGGGCGGGCGGGCGGGCGCATCTTTGTTTTTGGCAGAGCCCCCCCTTCTAGGGGGCGGGAGCCCCCCGATTCACCCCATTGTCTGTCTGTCCGTCCGACCAACGAGCGTTCCGTTGCCAACACTCTCTGCCAATTTTCCACGTCGCTTGCCATGCTGCATAGGACTTGTACCTCCTCAACTCACTTCCCTGGGTTCTTTGGGGGCTCAACTAAATTGCATGCTGCATTCAGTAGAATGGTTGCCAGTACTTCCCATACCAGGTAAATGTGGGTGGGTGGGTAGGTGGGCGGGTGCATGGTTGTTTTACCTCGTCAATGAATAAATAAATTGTACGCCTTATTACGAGGTGTGAGGTTGAGGGGCCCAGCCCGTTTGCTTTCACTGGGGCCCACCACCAACAATGGATATCACCTCCTTAACTCAGTTCCCTGGGTTCTTAGAGGGCTCAAGTATATTACATGCTGCACTCAGTAGAATGATTGCCAGTACTTTCCGGAGCAGGTAAAGGTGGTTGGGTGGGTGGGCTGGTGGGTGCATGGTTGTTTTACCTCGTCAATGAATAAATAAATAGTACGCCTTATTACGAGGCGTGAGGTTGAGGGGCCCAGCCCGTTTGCTTTCACTGGGGCCCACCACCAACAATAGATTTCACCTCCTTAACTCAGTTCCCTGGGTTCTTAGAGGGCTCAAGTATATTACATGCTGCACTCAGTAGAATGATTGCCAGTACTTCCCGGAGCAGGTAAAGGTGGTTGGGTGGGTGGGCGGGTGGATGCATGGTTGTTTTACTTTCTCAACTCACTTCCCTGGGTTCTTTGGGGGCTCAAGTATATTGCATGCTGCGAGCACCCAAAGTTGATGCAAGCCGATAAATTAATTCTGAGTTTAGGACGAATAGGACATGAATATTTGTGTTTTTGGGGATTGCTTAAGATTTTTCTGAGCACTTCATTTTGTGTGTCTGTGGGGTGGGGTGGGGTGGGGGGGGGGGGATGGGGGGGGGGGGATCAGGGTTTAGGATTATAGGGTTTTTGAGGCTTGACGTTTGCAACTTATTTTTTCTACTCCTGGCTGCACTCAGTATAGGTCCTATGCAGCGTCGCAAGTGAGGAAAATTGGCGGAGTTTGATGGCAACAGAACGAAAGATGGCAACAATGGAGCTGACCAAAGCCAGTTAGTTGTGAGACAGTTGGCTGACGTGTCAGGCTTCAATTTTTTTGTCGGTCAGACAGACAGAGGGGTGAATCTGGGGGCTCCGCCAAAAATGATTGCCAATATGGCAGTATCGTACTTGTCCCAATAATCATCGTTCTAAGAAGTACGTTCAATATAACAAGCGGTACAGTGCTTTTCTTCAGCTTTTCTTAGCAGCTTCTTGACAGCTTCTTGAGCCTGCCACTGGGCCGAGCACCAAGGTCGCAGCAGCACTGGAAAGCTGATTGTGTCAGCTTTAAAGTGCACTAGGGTGTGTCAGGTTTGGATGAAAAGCCAGTCAGGGAAGCTGTCTAGAAGCTGCTGCTTGTAGTTTAAAAGGAAAGCTACGATAAGGGATCAATATTCTATGATGCAGTACAGAACTTGACAACCCATACAGAAAAAAAGATAACGCTTGTGAAGGCGTGGTGTGAAGGGGACCCTCCTGTACGCCGCAGCTCAGGAAAGTCACTATGGCAGACATAGCAAGTGTCACCCTCCAGGCGTTAGGGTCTCTAAACCCTAATAACAATATCTACATATGTATATCTAATGTGTATTGATTATTTTGATTCATGCAGTTTGTATGATATCAGTGTATCAGCAGTTATGCTCTACCAGATGACCTCAGTTGACATCTGATATCAGATGTCAACTGAGGTCATCTGGTAGAGCATAACTGCTGATACAGTGCTTGGCAACCCGAACAAGTCACAGGCGTGTCGCAAGCGACGCGGAAAATTGGCGAGGAGTGTTGGCTATCAGAGCAACAGGCGGCACCTGAATCGAGTGCAGCGGGCCAAAGCCAGTGTTTACAACAGGGCCAGGGTTTATTGTGGTCAGTCGGTCAGTCAGACGGTCGGTCAAGCGGACAAAGGGGTGACCCTGGGGGCTCCCACCCCCCAGATGGGATGCCTCCGCCACAAATGGTGCTAAGTTCCACTGCTTTTTGAACTACCTACAGGTTCTTAGAGGGCTCAAGTACATCCACTCAGCACACATATTCCACCCAGCACACGTATTCCACTCAGCACACATATTCCACCCAGCACACATATTCCACCCAGCACACGTATTCCACTCAGCACACATATTCCACTCAGCACACATATTCCACTCAGCACACATATTCCACTCAGCACACATATTCCACTCAGCACACATATTCCACTCAGCACACATATTCCACTCAGCACACATATTCCACTCAGCACACGTATTCCACTCAGCACACATATTCCACTCAGCACACATATTCCACTCAGCACACATATTCCACTCAGCACACATATTCCACTCAGCACACATATTCCACTCAGCACACATATTCCACTCAGCACACATATTCCACTCAGCACACATATTCCACTCAGCACACATATTCCACTCAGCACACATATTCCACTCAGCACACATATTCCACCAGGACCATATTCCACCCAGCACACATATTCCACCCAGCACACATATTCCACTCAGCACACATATTCCACTCAGCACACATATTCCACTCAGCACACATATTCCACTCAGCACACATATTCCACTCAGCACACATATTCACTCAGCACAATATTCACTCAGCACACATATTCCACTCAGCACACATATTCCACTCAGCACACATATTCCACTCAGCACACATATTCCACTCAGCACGCATATTCCACTCAGCACACATATTCCACCAGGACCTCAAGCCTCATATCTCTTATTTAAATATTGTGTTATGTATTGTTTTATATATAGTCGGTATGACGTAGTTCTTGACAGCCCTACAAAGGGTGCTAAGATCCACTGCTTTTTAACCTGCTGGTTCTTCGAGGGCTCAAGTACATCCACTCAGCACACATCCTCCAGCAGGACCTCTAGCCTCATATTTCTCATTGAAATATTTAAATATCGTTTCATACAGTCGGTATGAAGTAGTGCTTGGCAACCCTACAAATGATGCTAAGTTCCACTGCTGTTTGACCCACAGGTTCTTATAGGGCCCAAGTTCATTCACCCAGCACACATCCTCCACTGACACCTCTATCCTCATATCTCTGATTTATATATTTATATATTGTTTCATACAGTCGGTATGATGTAGTGCTTGGCAACCCTACAAATGATGCTAAGTTCCACTGCTGTTTGACCCACAGGTTCTTATAGGGCCCAAGTTCATTCACCCAACACACATCCTCCACTGATACCTCTATCCTCATATCTCTGATTTATATATTTATATATGGTTTCATACAGTCGGTATGATGTAGTGCTTGGCAACCCTACAGATGATGCTAAGTTCCACTGCTTACTAACCTACCTACAGGTTCTCAGTGGGCTCAAATACATCCACTCTGCACACATCTTCCACCGGGACCTGAAGCCTCACTGAAGCCTCATATCTCTCATTTATGTATTTATATATGTATGTACCCAATGGTACATTCAAATGTATACAATAGGGTTTAGTCGGTATGATTTATTACTTAGCAACCCTAAATATTATGTCCAGTTCCACTGCTCTGTGACCTACAGGTTCTTAGAGGGCTCAAGTTCATTCACCCAGCACACTTCCTCCACCAGGACCTCTAGCCTCATATTTCTCATTGAAATATTATGTATCGTTTCATACAGTCAGTATGATTTATTACTTTGCAACCCTAAATATTATGTTCAGTTCCACTGCTCTGTGTGTGCATGCGTGCGTTTGTGTGTGTGTGTGTGTGTGCATGCTTGTGTGTGCATGCGTGCGTGTGTGTTTGGGGGGTTGGGGGGGGGGGGGTTGGGTGGGGTGGGGTGGGGGGGGAACAAATACTTCCTGGCGGGGGTCTAGAAAACGTCTTGGTGGCCCCCTGCTCTGTGTTCAGTTCCACTGCTCTGTGACCTACAGGTTCTTAGAGGGCTCAAGTACATCCACTCAGCACACATCCTCCACCGGGACCTCAAGCCTCATATCTCTTAATATTGTATGACATATTGTATTATATATATAGTCGGTGTGACGCAGTGCTTGGCAACCCTGCAAATGTTACTAAGTTCCACTGCTTTTTTACCCACAGGTTCATATAGGGCTCAAGTTCATTCACCCAGCACACTTCCTCCACCGGGACCTCTAGCCTCATATTTCTCATTGAAATATTATATATTGTTTCATACAGTCAGTATGATTTAGAAGTTTGCAACCCTAAATATTATGTGAAGTTCCACCGCTTTTGGACCTACAGGTTCTCAGAGGGCTCAAGTACATCCACTCAGCACACATCCTCCACCGGGACCTGAAGCCTAGCAACCTGCTTGTCAATGCGAACTGTGATTTGAAGATCTGCGACTTTGGTTTGGCACGGACCAGGTGCGCAAGCATCTGTGTGAAGGTGTGTTGTAGGTGTAGGCGTTGTAGGTGTGTTGTTGTAATCGTGAAGGCGTGTGAAAGTGTATGTGAGTGCGTGTGTGGTGATTGTGAAGGTGTGTAGGTGTAGTTGTGTGCGTGAATGTGCATCTGATTTGAAGGTGTGTCTGTGATTGTTAAGGTGTGTGAAGGTGTATCTGTACGTGTGAATGTGCATGTGTGTGTTTGTGGTTGTGGAAGTGTGTGATGGTGTATATGTTTGTTTGAATGTGCGTGTGCTTTTGTGATTGTGAAGGTGTACGTGTGATTGTGGAGGTGTATTAAGGGGCATGTGAATGACTGTCTAATTGTTAAGTTGTGTGAAGGTGTAAGTGTATGCGTGAAGGTGTTAGTGTGATTGTGGAGGTGTGTGAATTTGCATGTGTGTGCTTGTGAAGAGGTGTGAAGGTGTGTGCGATTGTGAAGGTTTGTGAATTTGCATGTGTGTGATTGTGAAGAGTTGTTAAGGTGTGTGTGTGTGCGATTGTGAAGGTGTGTGAAGGTGTGTGTGATTGTGAAGGTGTGTGAATTTGCATGTAAGTGATTGTGAAGATGTGTACAGGTGTGGAGTGTGCGATTGTGAAGGTGTGTGAATGTGAATGTTTGTGTAATTGTGAAGGTGTGTGAATTTGCATGTGAGTGATTGTGAAGGTGTGTGAATATGAGTGTATGTGTGATCGTGAAGGTGTGTGGATGTTTATGTGTGAATGTGTATGCGTGATTGCTAAGTTGTGTGAAGGTGTATGAGTATGTTTGAATGGGCATGTGTGTGTATTTGTCGTTGTGGAGGTGTGTGCAGGTGTGTGTGAATGTGAATGGGCATGTGTGTGTATTTGTGGTGGTGAAGGTTTGTGTGCATGTACTTGCATATATACATCTAAGTGTGTATGTGGATTTGCGTGTGGATGTGAGTTTATGTATGTTCATGTGTGTGGATGTGTTTTAATGCGTATACGATGTTTATTTTAATGTGTGGGTGGGTGGGTGGTGGTGGTGGTGGTGGTGGTGGTGGTGGGGGGGGGGGGGGGGGGGGGGTCCAGGGTTCAACTTTTCAGTACTCACACACACACCAAAAAACACCACTGCCACCACCTGACCCATTCCCACCCATCTGTGTAGTACTGCTGTAGTGCTGTAGTAGTACCACTGAGCGTGAGTTCATGACGGATTTCTTGGCCACAAGATGGTACAGTTGCCCAAGTACTGTCAAATATAGCCCCAGCTCTCCTTTCCACCCCACCCCACCCCACCCCACCCTCTCTCTCTCTCTCTCTCTCTCTCTCTCTCTCTCTCTCTCTCTCTCTCTCTCTCTCTCTCTCTCTCTCTCTCTCTCCCTCCCTCCCTCCCTCCCTCCCTGCCTCCCTCCCTCCCTCCCTCCGTCCCTCCCTCCCTCCCTCCCTCCCTCCCTCCCTTCCCCCCCCCCCCCCCCTCAACACCACACCCACACACAGCTGACCCATCCCCAACCATTCCCACCCATGTGTGTAGTACCACTGAGCGCGAGTTCATGACGGAGTATGTGGTCACAAGATGGTACAGAGCCCCGGAGCTGCTTCTCTCTTGCTCAGAATATGGTCCATCGATCGACGTGTGGTAAGAAAATATCCATGTTGTTTGTATGATTGTCAAGTATGATGTCGTACCATATACCGTACCATATACTGTACCATACACCTTGCCATGGAATTAACCATATATATTACCATACACCGTACCATAAACTGTACCATACACCGTACCATATACCGAACCATATACTGTACCATATACCGTATGCGCAACATGTAATGGTAAATGATTTGGCAAACGACCATTTGCCAACGTCGTCGCAGCACGTAAGTGAGCCGGTCCCGGGTCACCGGCGTTTGCCAAGTTTGTCCAACACCGTCGATTCAAACAAACTCAGTTCGACTGGTCCGGATCGCCTTGATCGTTCCTTGCATGCACTGATTTCGAGATACAATGAGCTGGTCGCGCCTATTGAAGCTGGTCGCGCCTGTCGAAGCTGGTTGCGCCTATCGCACTAACTGGTTCGACCGCCAGTGGTTTGAACGGCAGCGGTTTGAACGCTAGCCGGATGCCACGTTTCTATGTCCCAGACCCGAAGGGTGATTCGCCCACCACCGTTCCGTTGCAAGGATCTGCCCCGAGCCTGGACTACTGCATATGGAGGACTCTGGCCACCCATACGTATCTCGTAAAGAAGATTTGATGCACCAACCATTCCCCCCCTCCACCCCCCCCAAAAAACACCACCAACATTACTAACGAGGTTATCAGATTTCCTCAGTCGTTAGCCAGGCAGAGCTCTGATTTGGATCATTTCTTTTCCAGTCTAATCAAGAGGAACTGTTTTTTATAGCATTCCCAAGCAACCTACTTTTAAACATGGAAGAAAGATATGTAACAAGCAAATTGGAGCTTTGCCAAATGTTTCCAAGTCAAAACTTGAGCAAGTCCCAGACCCAAACCTTTTGCCAAATTAGTTTTGCCACACATTTGTGATCCATGAAATAAGGTTAAAACCCACATTTGCCAATGTTCATTCTTGCCATTACATGTTGCGCATACGGTACCGTACCATATACTGTACCATACACCGTACCATATACTGTACCTTACACCGTACCATGCACCGTACCATAAACTGTACCATGCACCGTACCATATACCGTACCATATAAGTTACCATATACTGTACCTTACACCGTACTACACACCGTACCTTAAGCTGTACCATACACCGTACCATATACCGTACCATATAATTTACCATATACTGTACCTTACACCGTACTACACACCGTACTATATACTGTACCATACACCATACTATATACCGTACCATATAACGCACCATATATAATTACCATACACCAAACCATATACTGTACCATTCACCGTACCAGGTAGCGTACCATATACCGTACAAAATATCGTACAAGGTAGTGTATCATATACTGAACCATACATTGTACCATATGCTGTACTATATAACGTGCCGTGTACCGCACCATATACCGTACCATATACCGTGCCGTAAATCATACAAGGTAGCGTACCATATATTGTATGATAATTCTGGTAACCAGTATGATATTGACTTGGACTGAGCCTTAGCTCGCTACCTACCTGCACCCCATGCCCTTCCTTCCCTCCACCCCAACCACACCCCAACCTGTATCCTGACCCCAGCAATACCTCCTCCCATACCTCCACCCTGACCCCTCCCATACCTCCACCTATACATCCACCCTGGCCCCACCCATACCTCAACCCATACCTCCACCCTGACCCCACCCATACCTCCACCTATACATCCACCCTGGCCCCACCCATACCTCCACCCATACATCCACCCTGACCCCCCCGTGCCTCCACCCATACATCCACCCTGACCCCACCTATACCTCCACCCAACCCCACCCCTACCTTAACCCAACCCCGTCCCAGCCTCCTCCCAGCCCACCCCTGCCACCCAACCCCAGGTTTACATCTTGCATGTGGGTTGCATCTTCACTAAGCTCCTGGGCCACAAGCCATTGTTCCCTGGCATGGACCAGTTCAATATCCCAACCTCACCTCTACCTCCACACTGACCCCACCCGTACCCCCGCCTAACCTCCACACACCTACCACCACCCCACCCCTGCCACCCCACCCCGGCACACCTACATCTACCCCACCCCAGCCCACCCCACCCTACCCCTGTCACCTAACCCCCGCACACCTACCTCCACCCCACCCCACCCAACCCCAGGTCTGTGGGTTGCATCTTTGCTGAGCTTCTGGGCCGTAAGCCGCTGTTCCCTGGTAAGGACTACGTCCACCAGCTGAACCTCATCACCAAGGTGATCGGCTCTCCCAAGGATGATGAGTTGGATTTCATCACCAGTGACAAGGCCAAGCGATACATCCGCTCCCTGCCCAAGTGAGTTCAACTCATTTTCTAGTACAACACATACATTTTCAATACAACACATTGTCGTGGCAAGATAGTATCATACAGCACAGAAAGGATTGTGTTCTCTAGCTCAACCCCATAACCAAGGTGACAGGTTCTCATAACGATGCTGAGTGGTGATAAGGCCAAGCGATACATCCGCTTCCTGCCAAAGTGAGTTCAATTAAGACCCATTCTTGTGGTTAGATACCAACTCTAGTCTACTCTAATCTATGAATTTAAGGATTGTGTTCACCAGCCCAACCTCTTCATCAAGGATGCTGAGCAGTGACAAGGCCAAGCGAAACATCCGTTCCCTTCCAAAGTGAGTTCATCTTATTGTCAACACAACGCGTACTTTGTCAATACAACACATACATTATCAATACCACACGTTGTCGTGGCAAGGTAGTATCATACAGCACGGCAAGGATTGTGTTTACCATCTCAACCTAATCATAAGGTGGTCGGTTCTCCCAATGGTGATGATAATGATGATGACTACCAACACAAACACACACCTACCAACACACACTCACATACCAACATACACACACATACATACACATACCGACACACACACATACCGACACCAACACACACATACCGACACAAACACACACATACCGACACAAACACACACATACCAACACAACATACACCAACCAATACAAACACCCCTCCCCCACCCAACACAAGCTCATCACCGAACACAAACACAAACACCCCACCCAACACAAACACCCCACCCCCACCCAACACAGCACAACACAACACAACACAAACAAGCCAACCAACACAAACACCCCACCCAACACAAACACACCAACCAACACCTGTTCAACTGCAGGAGTGAGCGCTCTGACTTCTCAGCCATGTGGTCGCATGCCAGTAAGGAGGCGGTGGACCTGGTCGACAAGATGTTGATGTTTGACCCAACCAAGCGCTGCTCTGTGGAGCAAGCCCTGGAGCATCCATACCTGGCCAGCTTGCATGACCTGTCAGATGAGCCTGTCAGCCAGCAGCCTTTCAACTACGACCTGGACAAGGAGATGGTCTCGGCTGATGCAGTACGGGAGGTACGCATGCTCATTTTGTTTTTGGTGTTTCAGACTAGGAGCAGGGGGTGAATATATCAACAAACGTGTTGTATGATTTGTCAGATGAGCCTGTCAGCCAGCAGCCTTTCAAGGACGACCTTGGCTAGGATATGGTCTCGGCTTATGCAGTACAGGAGGTACGCATATTGTCTTGGGCCAAAAAAGCCTGCCTATGACATTGTAATGTAATGTAATATAATATAATGTAAGTCAACAGTGGTTTAAATGAATGCTATGCGGGGTAATTATCTACACAAACGTATTGTATGATTTATCAGATGAGCCTGTCAGCCAGCAGCCTTTCAACTATGACCTAGACAAGGAGATGGTCTCGGCTGATGCAGTACGGGAGGAACGAATGTTAAATAGTGTTTGTGATGTCTCAAACAAGAGAAGGAGTAGGGGGTGAAAGTAATGATAGCGTCTGTTGGAGCGTGGTGTTAAGGGAGCCCGTCGTACGCGGGTGGGGAGCGGCCTCCTACCTCAACTGGACAAGCTACCATCGCGATTGACGACGACCTGCAGCGCAAAGAGCGACCGAGGGGGGAGTCGAACCCCCGACTCTTCATTCTTTAGCGATCTGGTCTACCATTAGACCATTGTAAATCACTGAAAGAGGAGGAGGGGATGAATGTATTCACAAATGTATTGTATAATTTATCTGATGATCATGTCAGCTAGCAGCCTTTTAACTACGACCTGGACAAGGAGATGGTTTCGGCTGATGCAGTACGGGAGGTGCGCATGTTGTCTTGGGCCAGAAGAGCTTTCCTATGACATTTTATTGTAAAGTAATAGAACAGTGGTTTAAATGTATGATATGCGGGGTAGGGGGTAAATATCTCCACAAACGTATTGTATAACTTATCAGATGAGCCTATCAGCTAGCAGCCTTTTAACTACGACCTGGACAAGGAGATGGTCTCGGCTGATGCAGTACGGGAGGTATGCATATTATCACCACCACCATCTATACATAAAAGTACGCCTGATTACGAGGCGTGAGGTTGAGGGGGCCAGCCAGCTGGCTTGCACTGGGGCTAACTACTAATCCACCACCACCACTATCGCCACCGTTATCATCAGCAGCAGCACCATCATCATCATCATCATCATCATCACTATCATCATCATCATCATCATCATCATCACTATCAGCATCGCCACCATCATTATCACCATCACCACCGCTACCACCATCTTCACCACTACCATCATCGTCACCATCATCATCGCCATCATCACCACCATCATCATTACCATCACCATCGCCATCGCCACCATCATCACCACTGCCACCATCGTCATCACCACCACTACCATCATCGTCACCATTATCATCACCACAACCACCATAATCATCATCATCATCACCATCATCGTCACCATTATCGTCACCATCACCATCTCCGCCACGACCATCCTCACCATCACCACCATCATCATTACCACCATCATCATTACCACCATCATCATAACCACCATCATCATTACCACCATCACCACCATCATCATCATAATCACTCCCATCATCGTCACCATCATCACCACCACCATCACCATCACCACCATCATCATCACCACCATCATCACCACCGCCATCATCATCATAATCACTCCCATCATCGTCACCATCATCACCACCACCATCACTACCATCATCGCCGTTATCATCACCATCATCACCATCATCACCATCACCATCATCATCATCATCACCACCACCTCCACCACCACATCATCATCAGCAAAAATATTAAAAAGACCCACAGACCTTTTCGTTGATTGGCCTCTTCCTGACCACCAACACCATCACCAACTAGAGGTGACCGCCCTATCGGGCGGTCACCTCTCGCACAGTCGTGGTTTCGTGGGTCTGGGTCTTGGTCTGGGTCTGGGCCTCGGTCTGGGTCTCGGTCTGGATCTGTGTATCGGTCTGGGTCTGTGTATCGGTCTGGGTCTCTAGGGTCTCGGTCTCGATCTGGGTCGATCTGGGTCTTCTGCGTCTCAAAGTTTCCAAGCGGCATCCGCAGGTCATGCGCAACGCCGGCTGGCGTCGCCTGAGGACGCTTACGCGCGCCGAACCCTTAGGTTAAATTGCTCCTCCTCCTCCGCCAGTGTAAGCGGTGTAACCGTGGTGTATCTGCTTAGTTGAGGGCGGTAACTAGAGGTGACCGCCCTATCGTTCACCTCTAGTTACCGTTTAGCACGGTCGTGGTTACGTGGGTCTGTATCTCGGTCTGGGTCTGTGCCTCGGTCTGGGTATCGGTCTGTGCCTCGGTCTGTGTATCGGTCTGGGTCTCTGTATCGGTCTGGGTCTCGGTCTGGGTCTCGGTCTGGGTCTGGGTCTCGATCTGGGTCTGAGTCTCGGTCTGGTCTCTGTCTTCTGCGTCTCGAAGCTTCCATGCGGCATCTGCAGGTCATGCGCAACGCCGGCTGGCGTCGCCCGAGGGCGCTCACAGGCGCCGAACCCTTAGGTTAAATTGCTCCTCCTCCTCCTCCTCCTCCTCCTCCTCCTCCTCCTCCTCCAGTGTGAGCGGTGTAACCGTGGTGTATCTGCTTAGTTGAGGGCGGTAACAACACCAACACATCATCAGCAAAAATATGAACAAGACCCATGGACCTTTTCGTTGATTGGCTTCTTCCTGACCAACACCATCACCACCAACACCAACACATCATCACCAAAAATATGAACAAGGCCCACTGACATTTTCATTGATTGGTCTCTTCCTGGTCTCTTCCTTTATATTAAGCCACACTGCTCCGCTGATCATTTGCCCCTTTTCCTCATTCACCCAGACAATCATTCGGGACATCATTGCTATCATCATCACCACCATCACCAACACCATCACCACCATCATCACCAATATTAAGCCACTCTGCTCTGCTGATCATTTGCCCCTTTTCCCCCCTGTTTTGCGCCTTTCTTACCCTCTACTGATCATTTCCCCCTTTCGTTTGCCCCCTTTTCCCCATTCCAGACAATCATTCGGGACATCATTGCTATGCAACCATCACCACCACCATCACCAAAATTAAGCCACTCTGCTCTGCTGATCATTCACCCCTTTCGCCCCTGTTTTGCGCCTTTTTAACCCTCTACTGATCATTCCACCCTTTCGTTTGCCCCTTTCCCCATTCCAGACAATCATTCGGGACATCATTGCTATGCAACCATCGACCTCAGAGCAAGCAGCGACCCCGGCCCCCAGTGCCACCCCCACCCCCAGTGCCTCATAGAGTCAGCAAGCATCAGCATAAGGGTCATGACTAATGTGCAACAGTACAAGCATCGGCCTCAGAGCAAGTGGCCACCCCCACCCCCAGTGTCTCATAGAGCCAGCAGTACAAGCATCAGCATACGGGTCATCACTTATATGCAACAGTACAACCCCCACCCCCACCACCCAGTGCCTCATAGAGTCAGCAGTACAAGCATCAGCATACGGGTCATGAGTAATATGCAACAGTACAAGCATCAGTATCCGAGCAAGCATCGACCCCCACCCCCAGTGCCACCACCTGAGTCTCATAGATCACAGGTGGATAATCAGCATTAATGATTCGGTCATGCCTACAAGTCGACAGTTCAAGCATCAGCATCCGAGCTAGCGCCGACCCCCTCCCCCAGTGTCCCAGCGCCAGCAATACAACCATCAGTATAAGGGTCGTGACTAATATGCAACAGTACAAGCATCAGCCTCACCAACAACAACCCTACCCCTCACCACCACCAACACCACAAGTGTCTTGTAGATCAGAGGTGGATAATCAGCATTCATGATTTATTGGTCATGCCTACAAGTCAACATTACAAGCATCAGCATCCGAGCAATGCCGACCCCCTCCCCCAGTGCCCCAGCGTCGGCAATACAACCATCAGCATAAGGGTCGTGACTAATATGCAACAGTACAAGCATCAGCCTCAGAGCAAGTGGCCACCCCCACCCCCAGTGCCTCATAGAGCCAGCAGTACAAGCATCAGCATACGAGTCATGACTAATATGCAACAGTACAACCCCCGCCCCCACCACCCAGTGCCTCATAGAGTCATCAGTACAAGCATCAGCATACAGGTCATGAGTAATATGCAACAGTACAAGCATCAGCCTCAGATCAAGCGCCCCCACCCCCACCCCACCTCCACCACAACCAGTGTCTCAATAGAACTCCTTGTGCGGCATTTGTGCCACCAGGCTTGCTTGCTGGCCTGCTGTGGCGCCTGCCCTGCCCTGCCCTGTGGTAATCAACATTGTTGGTGGCCTGTAGGTTGACCACAGGTAGATCATGAAAACTATCGGTGGGCTGTGGATGGACCATGAGCATCATAGGTGGACGATTGGCAGACCCAAAGGGGTCCAACACTGCTTTTGATGGACCTTACTTAGGGTGATAATCAGCAAAAACAAACTGAGTGCTGACCCCCCCACCCACCCACCCCCCACCCCCACCCCACACACACACCTCCTAAATGTGGTGCTCAGAATGACCTGGAAATTGCTCAAAATATCGCCATGATTCATGCCATTATAGCCCCATTCTCAGAAAAAATCAATTGGCCTTACTGAAAAGTTGGAGGCCTGGACTCCTCCTTGACCTTAGCTGAATAATCAGCATGCTTGGTCATGACATCAGGTGGGCCTCATGAGGCAGGATACTACATGCCATTTCAGGTTGCACTTTTGACGCACCTCCCTCCTTTTGGGTTGCGCTTTTGACTCGACTGAAAACGGAAATCTCAGTGCTGTTTGAGAGGGGGTTTAAAACATTGTGTCAATCGCGCAGTCAGGCTTAAAAACCTTGTGCAGAAGCGCGCGTCATTTAGTACCCTGACATGAAGATCATGACAGATTTTGGTGGACCGCAGCTGCACACAGTGATCAACACGCGTGCTACAAGCATTGCTTGCATAGAGAGATTGGATTTGGATTTTTTTGATTCTGGTTTTTGCATGGTTGTTCAGCCTAATCTGAGCTGTGCTCACCGTCTTCCAAGTCTTGTGCGACACCTCGTTATTGTCTGGACAGTGGTGGACAGTAGGGTGTATGTGGACAGTGTGTGTGATTGTGTGTGTGTGTGAGGGGGGGGGGGGGGGGGGGGGGGGGGGGGGGGGGATGGGCAGTTGTTGGCCTGGACAATGGTTGGCAGTGTGTGTGTGTGTGTGTGTGTGTGTGTGTGTGTGTGTGTAGAAACCAGGGAGCCTAGTGAGTAGATTACGTACAACGGATTTGGATCGATTTATCAGCCTTCGGGCTGCTCATCAGGGATGTTCAGGACGCTGCGAAGAGTCCGTTGTGTCGCAGGACGCAATGTGGGGAGGGTGTTGACCAGAAAGAAGGGTCCGTTGCGTCGCAGGAGGCAGGCTATGAAATTGCTTGCGTCTCGGGCAGAGCTGGGGGTCCTCCTTAAGTACCCTGCTGCTCACTCTCTGCAGGCGGAGTGAGCATGAGTTTAAATATTACTGTACCACACTCCCGGAAATCAGGGTCTGATACTTTCTTCTCTAATTCAGCCAGGCTTTGTCAGTACATTAAAAAACCACATGATGTTCATCTTGAACGGTTCCAGAATCACATAGAGGACACACTCGAACATCCCAAGGGACTAAGGGTCACTTCCATCTATCAGTTTCCACCTTCAGGTACTGGGAGGAAGAACTGAATCTAGCCATATTACGAACCACTTGGTGAGGCAGGTTTCAGATAAGATATTGTAGCAATTCAGGGGATGATTTGGGAAGCACACTTTGTACTTCGGACTTGGTTCTCAGAATCTTAGGCCAATTATCGAGAATTCTCAGATTTCCAGGCCAAATTCTCGATTTCATGTACGAAGTCCGGGTTCTTCATTACATTACATTACATGTTAAAGTCTACTTGACACCGCGAGGGTGTATGAGACTTCAGAAACCTTTAACCCAAATCATCCGCTGAATTGCTATAAGGCACCCCAGGTTTACCACTCTCGTCCCATTATGAGGACTTCCAAATATTGTACACAGCATTCTTAATTCCTTGTGATCCAGAGCTTTCATCTCTAGGCCGCGTGTCTGGTGTCTTGATTGTGAAATAAGAGAAAATATGGTTGGAGAACAGGACCTTCTACATTTTTTGCAGTTAACTGGTCTAAGTTTCAAAGGTTTCACATCTCCATGTAAATTGGTGGCCGATGAGTCGTCTTGGGAATCCTCCAAGGAGTACAGCATCGTTAGGGCATCAGACACATCCTTGCTCCAACAGTCTTCGCGGTTCCTAGCCATATTGAGATCAGCAAGGGCAACACCTCCCAGCATTCCATGGTTACCATCAAAGTATTTCACAATGGAGTTCCATACCGTAATTTAATCACTGATTTCAGCCATTACGGTAATACCGGGAGTGAGTTGGAATTATGAATTGAACCCAAATAAGAGCCACCATCTGTTAGCATTGGCAGTTGTCGTGGCCTCGTGGGGTCTTGACTCTTGAATGAAACATGAACTCGCCAGGTTCAGAATGGGAGCTCATGTAGGAGGTAGGTGACAGCTGTACATGAAATATGGACTCACTCGGTTCATATTGGGAGCTCATGTAGGTGCTAGCTGGTAGGTGGTATGTGACAGCTGTACATGAAACATTAACGCATCAGGTTCAGAGTGGGAGCTCGTGTAGGTGGTTAGGTGGTAGGTGGTAGGTGACAGCTGTACATGAAACATACACTCACCAGGTTCAGAGTGGGAGCTCATGTAGGTGCTAGCTGGTAGGTGACAGGTCTCGAGGCAGTACAGAAGGCAGATTGCAGCAGGCTGGCAGGGCTCTTATGCCATGAAATTGCTTACAACTCGTCATATCCAGGGTCTGCAGATAGCAACAGGATGACAGGGCTGTGATGCCTTGAAGCTGCTGACAACCCTTCAGACCCAGGATCTGCAGATTTGAAGTTTGGCAATTTGGAACACGCTGACAGGGCCGTCATATCCTGACGTTTCTGAAGCAGGCTACAATTTTGTGGGACCTAAATGCCAATATGAGGATTTGAAAGGGGCCTTACATGAAGCAGCCTGGTGGAGGACCCCCCCCCCCCCCCCCCCCCCACACACACACACGACCACCACCACCACCACACACACACACACAGCATCAGAGGGAGATGATTTGATCATCGACATTTTTGGCGGAGCCCCCACTTCTGGGTGGTGGGAGCCCCCAGTGTTACCCATTTGTCCGTCCATCCATCCATCCATCCGTCTGACCATGATGAAGCCCGACAGGTCAGCCAACGGTCTCGTAACTAACTCGCTTCAGTTGCCACCTGTTGCTCCCTCGTGATCACTCTCCGCCATTTTTTAGCGTCGCAGGCGACGCTGCATAGAACTTGTTCATAATACCGGTAGTAAACAAGATGTTTGCGAAAAAACTGCTTAAAAAATCTTCACATGGATCTGTTGCAAACTCGAGGGGAAACCGGTATAGATGTCCTTTTCTGCTACGAGCAGCAGCTTCTAGGCAGCTCCTTGGGCCAGCAATAACTACGAATAGTATATATATATATATATATATATATACGACTAGTGGTGGTTGACGCCAGTGCAAGCGAACAGGCTGGCCCCCACAACCTCACGCCTCGCAATAAGGCAAACCATTTATTTATGTATACAACTAGTCTCTCTATATAAGTACCGATAATAATATTTAATATAAATAATATATAATTTATACAACTAGTCTCTCTATATAAGTACCTAAGATTCAGGGTATCAGGGTGCTGCTAAGCGTTCGCGGCAGCGCGGTGCCGCGCTGCCTTTTTAAGCCCCTCTGCGCGTTTCCCGCAGTTTTTTCACCCCCCTGTGGGCGTTTCGCGCAGTTTTTGCGTTTTTTGCACTAAAAAGCGCTGACCAATTTGACGTTTGTGCGCTGTAAGCACTGACCAATTTAGCAAGAAGCAGTACCCTGCTGGGCATGCATTGCCCTTTCGATAAGTCAAATTGTCTAGCATTTCGTCATAGTACCCATGCACTGGACCATGCCAATTATTTTATGCATAGCAGGGTACTTCAAATGGCCAAATTGGCCAGCGCTATAGCACACTTGAAAACAAAAAAACTGCGCAAAAAGCGCAAAAATTGCTTGCTGCGCCCACAGGGGGGTTGCAAAAAACTGCGCGAGGGGGTCAAAAAGTCAGCGCTCTAAAGCGCAAAAGCGCGCGCTTTGAATTACCCTGGCGCATAGGGAACAGCAACATGATATGATATGATATCATATCATCATATGATACAATATGATATCATGTCATCATGTCGACAATATGATATGATATGATATGATATGATATGATATCATGTCATTATATGATGCCGGCAGTCTGACTAAAGGCTGAAGTTACCATTTATATACAATATCATATGATGCAACTTATATGATATTGTATGATATCATACTCGCTTTTGGTCAGCATCATATGATATGCCTGTCCTTAGCTATGCATGATCAGACGATGACACAGTGTATGGAGAATGTCAAAGTGTAGGAACAGTGGTAGTGAGCACAGCTAGACAGCAGTGCGATTGCAACCTAACAGTGTAATAGAACCAACCTAACCCAACCAACCTAGCCTAAGCGACCTAACAGTATGAAAGAACCAAACCAACCCAACCTAACCAACCTATCAGTGTGAAAGAACAAAACAAAACTAACCTAACGAACCTAACCTTACAGTGTGAACGAATGAACATGAAGGAGCGGATTCCGGATAGTCATGGCGATTGGCTTGGCTTGCCTGCTTCGCTAGGGCTGGGCTCAGTCTGCTGCTTCCTGCTAGGCTCGGGTTGCCTGATTGGCTTGGCTTGGCTTGGCTTGGCTTGGCTCGGATTCCGGATAGTCATGGCGATTGGCATGAACCATGTAACAATTATTTTTCTTCTTCTCTCTCCCCCCCCCCCCCCATCCCACCGCCACCACCATTGAGAGCTCAGTCGTCCATGGTGAGGTCAATAGACTCTTCCTCTATCTGATGACTTGGGCTTTTGCCCCTCAGCACTTTGTTCACCGCATCACCCATACGCCTGCGCTTCTCTCTTGGCAGACGCTCAGCCCCCTCTGATGATGTGGCGTTGGCAAGGATTGAGCTGTAGTGTGGTACCGAGGGGGCAAAGCGGCCCTCTGCATGGCGCTTGCCATCAGACTTCACAAAGTTCAGAACCCCAGATCTACCACTAGCTGCAGGCTTTGGCTCGGATCTAGGCTCAGATTTAGGCTCAGATCTACCACAAGCTGCAGGCTTTGGCTCGGATCTGGGCTCAGATCTGGGCTCAGATCTACCACTAGCTGCAGGCTTTGGCTCGGATCTGGGCTCAGATCTACCACTAGCTTTAGCTCTGTCATCAGGAGTATCCCGAGATGGGGTGACAAGCGTTCGCCCAGATGCGTGCGCAGGCCCTCCAATCCCAGATCCGGGCATGGAGTCAGATCTAGGCTCAGATCTGGGCTTAGATCTACCACTAGCTCCAGCTATGTCATCAGGAGAATCCTGAGATGGGTTGACAGACCTACGACCAGATGCGTGAGCAGGTCCTCCACGCAAGGATCCAGGTCTAGGCTCCGGTCTAGGCTCAGATCTATTCTCAGATCTATTCTCAGATCTAGGCTCTGATCTAGGCCCAGGTTTAGGCTCAGATCTATTCTCAGATCTATTCTCAGACCTAGATTCTGATCTAGGATCTGATCTATGCCCAGATCTAGGCTCAGGTATAGGATCTGATCTTGGCCCAGGTTTAGGCTCAGATCTAGACTCAATTCTAGGCTTAGATCTGGGCTGATCAGACCATTGCGAGGTGGAACCATCTCTTGACCTCTTATTTCTGGCTGCCTCAGAAGACCGTCCCTCTCTATCCTGCTTCGACTTGAAACCTTCCAGCCAAGCAGGCAGTGCAGGTGCAGGCCTTCCTGCAGCAGCACCCACACTCCTCTCCGGGGACCCACCCACAGGAGCCTGATTGGCTTGGCTTGGCTTGGCTTGCCTGTCTGGCCTCTCCGGGGACCCAGCCACAGCGGCCAAAGCCCCCCCAGTCACAGCAGTTGACCCCCCCCCAACCCGAGCACCAGATGCGGCCGAAGCCCCCCCAGTCACAGCACTTGACCCGCCCCCAACCCGAGCTCCAGGTGCCCCCGCACCCATGGGAGGCATCCTTGACGCCCTTCCTTTAACATATGGCTCATATGGCGAATCTGACTTATCCATGGAACCTTCCGATGAGTCAGAGATGCTAGGCTCACTACTGCTATCCGACTCCTTCCTAGAGCTGGTATCAGTCTGCAGCTTCCTGATTGGCTTGGCTTGGCTTGGTTTCCCTGCCTCGCTAGGGCTGGGCTCAGTCTGCTGCTTCCTGCTAGGCTCGGGTTGCCTGCTTGGCTTGGCTTGGCTTGGCTTGCCTGCCTCGCTAGGGCTGGGCTCAGTCTGCTCCTTCCTGATTGGCTTGGCTTGGCTTGGCTTGCCTGCTTCGCTAGGGCTGGGCTCAGTCTGCTGCTTCCTGCTAGGCTCGGATTGCCTGATTGGCTTGGCTTGGCTTGGCTTGCCTGCCTGGCTGTGGCTGGCACTGCTATGACTCTGCCGGCTAGGCTCGGGTTGCCTGATTGGCTTGGCTTGGCTTGGCTTGCCTACCTGGCTTGGGCTAGCACTGCTGGGACTCAGCACTGACGCCCTCTTGCTTGGGCTGGCGGCTGGTCCTTGCCGCCCCTGCTGCTGTAGTTGCTGCTGCTGCCGCTGCATTTGCATTTCCAGCATTAGCTTCATTTGATGCTGCTTGCTGCTCTCCTTACTAGTGCCGCTGCTTGGGGCCCCTGGTTGGGTGCTTGGGGACGCACCTGCACCACTGATATCTCCACCAGCTGCTACTTGCCGCCTCTGCTGCTGCTGCTGCTGCTGCTGCTGCTGCTGCTGCTGCTGCTGCTGCTGCTCCTGCTGCTGCTCCTGCTGCTGCTGCTGCAGTTGCATTTCCTGCTGCTTGCTGCTGTCCTTATTGGTAACAGTGCTTGGGGCCCGTGTTGGTTGGGTGCTTGGGGCTCTGGCCCGTGGTTGTGCGCTTGTGGACGCACCTGCACCACCGATATCTCCACCAGCTGCTACTTGCCGCCTCTGCTGCTGCTGCTGCTGCTGCTGCAGTTGCATTTCCTGCTGCTTGCTGCTGTCCTTATTGGTAACAGTGCTTGGGGCCCGTGTTGGTTGGGTGCTTGGGGCTCCGGCCCGTGGTTGTGCGCTTGTGGACGCACCTGCACCACCGATATCTCCACCAGCTGCTACTTGCCGCCGCTGCTGCATTTGCATTTGCAGCATTAGCTTCATTTGCTGCTGCTTGCTGCTGTCCTTACCAGTACCGCTGCTTGGACCCCCTGGTTGGGTGCTTGGGGACCCAGCCCGTTGTTGTGCGCTTGTGGACGCACCTGCACCACCGATATCTCCACCAGCTGCTACTTGCCGCCTCTGCTGCTGCTGCTGCTGCTGCTGCAGTTGCATTTCCTGCTGCTTGCTGCTGTCCTTATTGGTAACAGTGCTTGGGGCTCGTGTTGGTTGGGTGCTTGGGGCTCCGGCCCGTGGTTGTGCGCTTGTGGACGCACCTGCACCACCGATATCTCCACCAGCTGCTACTTGCCGCCTCTGCTGCTGCTGCTGCTGCAGTTGCATTTCCTGCTGCTTGCTGCTGTCCTTATTGGTAACAGTGCTTGGGGCCCGTGTTGGTTGGGTGCTTGGGGCTCCGGCCCGTGGTTGTGCGCTTGTGGACGCACCTGCACCACCGATATCTCCACCAGCTGCTACTTGCCGCCGCTGCTGCATTTGCATTTGCAGCATTAGCTTCATTTGCTGCTGCTTGCTGCTGTCCTTACCAGTACCGCTGCTTAGACCCCCTGCTTGGGTGCTTGGGGCTCCAGCCTGTGGTTGTGCGCTTGTGGATGCACCTGCACCACCGATATCTCCACCAGCACCAGCGCCGGACGAACCACCAGCACGAGCACCGGATGCACGGACAGCTGGGGGCTCAGCCCCCACCGCAGCATCGCTAGGACCACCGGCACCAGCACCACCAATACCTCCACCAGCACCACCACCAGCACCGGACGCACTACCAGCACCACCATTACCTTCACCAGCACCAGTACCAGAAACGGACGCACGGACAGCTGGAGGTTCAGCCCCCGCAGCAGCATCCCTAGGTCCACCGGCACCGGCACCAGCACCACCAATACCTCCACCAGCACCAGCACCAGACGCACTACCAGCACCACCAATACCTTCACCAGCACCAGCACCAGAAATGGACACACAGACAGCTGGAGGTTCAGCCCCTGCCGCAGCGTCCCTTGGACCGTCGGCACAAGCACCACCAATACCTCTACCAGCACCAGCACCGGACGCACTACCAGCACCACCAATACCTTCACCAGCACCAGCACCAGAAACAGACGCACGGCCAGCTGGAGGTTCAGCCCCCGCCGCAGCATCGCTAGGACCACCGGCACTAGCACCACCAATACCTCCACCGGCACCACCACCAGCACCGGACGCACTACCAGCACCACCAATACTTTCACCAGCACCAGCACCAGAAGCGGACGCACGGCCAGCTGGAGGTTCAGCCCCCGCCGCAGCATCCCTAGGACCACCGGCACCAGCACCAGAAACGGACACAGGGTCAGCTGGAAGTTCAGCCCCCGCCGCAGCATCTGCTGGAGCCTCAACCTCAGCTTCACCCTCTGGACCCACTTCTGCGTTTGTGGAACCCGTGTGCGTGTTTTCAAGAACAAGAACAAGTGAGCAGCTATCACTATTCTCAATATCATCATCACTGCCACCAGCCTTCTGCACACCAGCCCCAGCCCCAGGCCCAGCGCTAGCCCCAGCACTAGCGACAGCCCCAGCCCCTACCCAATCTTCTGTCTGTGGGAGCAGAATAACCTTAGCCTTCTGCGCACCAGCCCCGGCACCAGGCCCAGCCCCAGCCCCAGCAGTAGCACTAGTGCTAGCACCAGCAGCAGGACCAGCCCCAGCACTAGCATCATGCCCAGCGCCAGCCCCAGCCCCTCCACAATCTTCTGTCTGTGGGAGCAGAATAACTTTAGCCTTCTGCGCACCAGCACCGGCACCAGGCCCAGCCCCAGCCCCAGCCCCAGCAGTAGCACTAGTGCTAGCACCAGCAGCAGGACCAGCCCCAGCACTAGCATCATGCCCAGCGCCAGCCCCAGCCCCTCCACAATCTTCTGTCTGTGGGAGCAGAATAACTTGAGCCTTCTGCGCACCAGCACCGGCACCAGGCCCAGCTACAGCACCAGCACCAGGCCTAGTGCTAGCACCAGCACTAGCGCCAGCCCCAGCCCCTACCCAATCTTCTGTCTGTGGGAGCAGAATAACCTTAGCCTTCTGCGCACCAGCCCCGGCACCAGGCCCAGCCCCAGCGCCAGGCCTAGCCCCAGCCCCAGCAGCAGGCCCAGCACTAGCGCCAGCCCCAGCCCCAGCCCCTCCCCAATCTTCTGTCTGTGGGAGCAGAATAACCTTAGCCTTTTGCTCATCGGCACCAGGCCTAGCACTAACCCCAGCCCAATCTTCTGTCAGTGGGAGCAGAATAACCCTACTAGTTGTCGGTGCATTGTTCCTCAACCGGGCCTGAACCCTGGCTAAGGCCCTTTCCCTGGCTGTGCCACCTCCACCACGACCTGGACCACCACCACCAGCACCTACACCGCGACCAGCAGCTCCCCCACTCACACCAACACCCGCCTGCGTCTTCAAGCCTGGCCTGCCTCCCGAGATATGAGCATACTCTTTACGGGACTTCCACAGGTCGCTGGGCGAGCCAGGGCCATGATGGGAAGGGGTGTTGTTGGCACCTCCACCTCCACCTCCACCCTCAGCCGCAGCCCCACCCCTACCCTCTGGTCCGAAGGCCTGGCTGCCAGGACTGGCTGTGGCTCTCCTATCGGTGTGAGGGGAGCGTGTCACGTTTGGTTGCCTGCCCCCTCTCCCTCGTGAGGCAGGGCTGGGGGTATACGCCCATCGAGCTGCACCAACCCCAGCAGCAGCGGCTTCGCTAGGGCCTGCCTCCTCTTCCTCATGGTCAAGACCAGGGTACTCCTGCATGTTGAATGTTTGTTGTGGTTGTGGTGGTTGCGGTGGTTGTGGTGGTAGTTGTGGTGAAGATGTTTGTGGTGGTGATGTTGGTGGTGGTTAAGATGGTGGTGCTGGGTCCTGCATCTTCGTACACTTCCTCATGGTCCAGACCAGGGTACTCCTGCATGTTGAATGTTTGTGTAGGTTGTGTTGTTGGTGTTGGTGTTGGTGGGCGTGTTGGTTGTGTTGTTGGTGTTGGTGGGCGTGTTGGTTGTGTTGTTGGTGTTGGTGTTGGTGGGCGTGTTGGTTGTGCTGTTGGTGTTGGTGTTGGTGGGCGTGTTGGTTGTGTTGTTGGTGCTGGTAGGCGTGTTGGTTTTGTTGTTGTGTTGTGTTGGGGGGCGTGTTTGTTGTGTTGTTGTGTTGGTGTTGGTGGGCGTGTTTGGTGTGTTGTTGTTGTTGGTGTTGTGGTCGTGTTGTTTTGTTTTGGTTGTTGGTGTTGGTTTGCGTCGTTTTGGTTGTGTTGTTGGTGTTGGTGTTGTGGTGTTTGTTGGTGTTGTTGTTGGTGTTGGAGTTGGTGGGCTTGTTGGTTGTGTTGTTGGTGTTGGTGTTGGTGGGCGTGTTGGTTGTGCTGTTGGTGTTGGTGTTGGTGGGCGTGTTGGTTGTGTTGGTGGTGTTGGTGTTGGTGGGCGTGTTGGTTGTGTTGTTGGTGTTGGTGTTGGTGGGCGTGTTGGTTGTGTTGGTGGTGTTGGAGTTGGTGGGCTTGTTGGTTGTGTTGTTGTTGTTGGTGTTGGTGGGCGTGTTGGTTGTGTTGTTGGTGTTGGTGTTGGTGTTGGTGTTGGTTGTGCTATTGGTGTTGGTGTTGGTGGGCGTGTTGGTTGTGTTGTTAGTGTAGGTAGGCGTGTTGGTTGTGTTGTTGGTGTTGGTGTTGGTGGGCGTGTTGGTTGTGTTGTTGGTGTTGGTGGGCATGTTGGTTGTGTTGTTGTTGTTGTTGGTGGTGGGCGTGTTGGTTGTGGTGGTATATGCTAGGGTATATAGTGCTGGATCCCCTACAATATCAACTCCACTTGTACCACATGAACACTTTTATTCCCGAAGACGCGTTGCCGTTCCGTCGCCATTCCGTCGCTGCAAGGCGAAGCATGTGTCTGGCTAAACTAGTCAGACTTGCCCCCCCCCCCCCCTCCCCCCCTCCCACCCACCCACCCTCACTCACACCTTGAGTTTGGCATCTTCGGGACCATGCACAACAACGTGATCTTTGACATGGGTGTTCGGGAGGTTGGGTGGTTGGGTGGTTGGAGGTGGTGGTGATCTTCGACATGGGTGGGTGGGTGGGTGGGTGGTGGTGGGTGGTGGTGGTGATCTTTGACATGGGTGTTGGCGAGGTTGGGCTCGATCATGAACGTAACAAGGAGAGGAGGAAGCACCAGGCCTGCCACGATGGCTATCAACGTCGCCCGGATCCGCAATGTCGCCCGGAGGGGCAGTGCGTCGCACTGGGGTCGCACTGAGTCGCTCAATTTGCGACGCATTGCGAGAGCAAAGTGTTCACCCTTGTAGCAATCCAGGGGATGAACTGGACAAACAATTCGTACGTCGCCGATAATTGTCGAGAATTCCAGGCCGAATTGTCGAGAATTCTCGGATTTCCAGGCCGAAATTCTCGATTTCAAGTACGAGGTACGAGTTCTCGCGGAAATATTTTGTCCAGTTCATCCCCTGAATTACTATAATGCATGGGTCGGACTTCCTCGTCATACATGGCCTCTCAAACACCCCAGGCTCCGCACAGAGCCCCTGGGGTTCAAGGGGCAGTGCCTCGCACTGGGGTCGCACCGAGTTGCAGAAAAAATAGCGCACATGAGCATGGTATCACCTTTCTTAATTGCTGCAGGCTACACGGCTATACATATACATGGCACTCTATATATGCACAAAAGGCTACTATACACTATACTACTATATACTATACTCCACTATATCAGTATATATGTAGTGCTATATACGAGTGCTATGTAGTGCTATGTACTACTATATACGATATACCTGGCTATATATATATATATATATATATATACACAGGGGTACAAATGCACAAGGCTACATATGCATCAACGGAACATGAATTTTATTACCTTTCTCAGTTGCTCCAAGCTACGAGGTTATATATATATATATATACGAGGGGGGGGCAAGGAAAAAGATTTCGTACCGCACGTTCGATATGGATAGAGAACCGCGAGCAATAGTCGATACAAAACAAATCATGTCGATACACCCACGGGCAACCGAGATACGAGGGGGGGGGGGGGGGGGGGGGGGGGGGGGGGGGGGGGGGGCTCGACAGTTTTCCCAATTTTATTTGTACCTCGTGCAACTTTCTTGCCAGTGCGAATTTTTGAGCGTGACGTACACCATTGAGAAGGTCTCGACGATAGGAGTACAAATCTGAAGTCGTTAGTTAGTGACACCAAGGGTGTAATTGGTGAATCTCCTATATATATATATATACGACGGGTTCCCTTAATACCACGCACCGCCAGGCGTTATCATTACTTTTTATATATATATATGTGCACAGGGCTACATTTGCACCAGCAGGACATGTATTACCTTTCTCAGCTGCTTCAGCCGTCGACTGTCTTTATCTTTCCCTCGGTGACTTTTGCTGTACTGCCTTGCGGCCTCCTTCCTCTCATCAGCAGTCACTTTCTGTGCAAATTAAATTGTGCGTAAATTAAATTGTGTGCAAATTAAATTGTGTGTAAATTAAATTGTGTGTAAATTAAACTGTGTGCAAATCAAATTATGACTATAGCAAAAACTCAGGGTCCCCGTCGATAGAACGACCGTGCGGGGTTCAGTTCAGCATTGCTTTTTCGTTTTAGCTCCTCCTGGCTCAGTTGGGCAAGTCTCTTAAGAATCTTTGGTCTACCCATGGACTGTAACAACAACAACAACAACAACAACAACAACAACAACAGCAACAGCATACATGCATGCATACATACAGCGGCAGTGGATCACCAAAAGCATGAGAGCGGACTTACCCTCTGTCGTCTTGCAGCATTATGTAGTGGTGGTTGAGGTGGTTGTAGTGGTTGTGGTTATCATTATCATTATCATCCTCCTCCTCCTCCTCCTCCTCATCATCCTCATCATCATCACCATCATCATCATCATCAGTGGTGGCAGTGGGTCACCAAAAGCATGGGAGCGGACTTACCCCCTGAGGGTCGTCTTGCAGCATGATGTAGTGGTGGTTGTGGTGGTTGTGGTGGTTGTGATCACCATCATCATCATCATCATCATCATCATCATCATCATCATCATCATCATCATCATCATCATCATCGTCACCATCATTATCAGTGGTGGCAGTGGGTCACCAACAGCATAAGAGCGGACTTACCCCCTGAGGGTCGTCTTGCAGCATGCTGTCGTGGTGGTTGTTGTTGTGGTTTTGGCTGCGATCGTGCCTTTGGTTTTGGTTTTGGTTTTGGTTTTGGTGGTGGCAGGGTTTCACCAAAAGCATAAGATCAGACTTACCTCCTGAGGGTCGTCTTGCAGCATGATGTAGTGGTGGTTGTGGTTGCAGTTTTGGCTGCGATCGTGCCTTTGGTTTTGGTTTTGGTTTTGGTAGTGGTAGTGGCAGGGTATCACCACAAGCATAAGAGTGGACTTACCCCCTGAGGGTCGTCTTGCAGCATGATGTAGTGGTGGTTGTGGTTGCAGTTTTGGCTGCGATCGTGCCTGTGGTTTTGATTTTTATTTTGGTAGTAGTTGCAGGGTATCACCAAAAGCATAAGAGCGGACTTACCCCATGAGGGTCGTCTTGCAGCATGCCATTGTGGTGGTTGTGGTTGCAGTTTTGGCTGCGATCGTGCCTTTGGTTTTAGTTTTGGGTGTGGTAGTAGTGGCAGGGTATCACCAAAATCATAAGAGCGGACTTACCCCCTGAGGGTTGTCTTGCAGCATGCTGTCGCGGTGCTTGTGGTTGCAGTTTCGGCTGCGATCGTGCCTTTGGTTTTGGTACTAGTGGTAGGGTATCACCAAAAGCATTAAAGCGGACTTACCCCCTGAGCTCCTCCTACTGCTACTACTACTACTAATCATAATTATCATCATCGTCATCATCATCATTAGTTGCAGTGGGTCACCAACAGCATGAGAGCGGATTTACCCCCTGAGGTTCGTCTTGCAGCATGCTGTTGTGGTGGTTGTGGTTGCAGTTTTGGCTGCGATCGTGCCTTTGGTTTTGGTTTTGGTTTTGGTAGCGGCTGGGTATGACCAAAAGAATAAAAGTGTACTTACCCCCTTAGGGTCGTCTTGCAGCATGATATAGTGGTGGTTGTGGTGGTTGTGGTGGTGATCACCATCATCATCATCATCATCATCATCATCATCATCATCAGTGGTGGCAGTGGGTAACCAAAAGCATAAGAGCGGACTTACCCCCTGAGGGTCGTCTTGCAGCATGCTGTCATGCAAATGGTAGTCTACCAGTGTCTTGGTGCCTGCGTGCGTGCACGTGCGGTAGAGAGTGGGTGGGCGGGTGAGAGGGAGAGAGAGAGGGGGGGGGAGAGAGAGAGGGGGGGAGAGAGAGAGAGAGAGAGAGAGAGAGAGAGAGAGAGAGAGAGAGATAAAGAGAGAGAGAGAGAGTTTGTGAGGTCTTGTAATGGGTCAACATTGGCCTGCCTGTGACAAAGTACAGTACAGTACAATACAGTGAGTAAAGTAAACCCACCCACCCGCCCCCGCCCTCGCCCCTACTCCCACTCCTACCCTCACCCAACCACCCACCCCCACCCTCAGCCCCCAACCCCATCAGAGTTCAGAATCTGGACCAAGGCCTCATCTACACCCTTCCAGCCACCAGCACCAGCTCCTGTACCGCCCTCTTTGGTATGGCAGCCGTGTCTCTCAAGCTTAGCCATCAAGCTACGCTAGCTGCCCCCCCCCCCCCCCCCTCCCCCCCTCACCCTAACCGCCAACTCCAAGACCACCTAATATCCCACCCTCACACCCCCACCCCACACCTGAGTTCAGAAACTGGACCAAGGCCTTGTCATCACCCTTCCAGCCGCCGCCCTCTTTGGTGTGGTAGCCGTGTCTCTCAAGCTTGGTCAGCAGGCTACTCTGGCTGGCCAAGCCACACGCGGTATACTTATAGTTGTCCTCCACCCAAGATGCCTGGCCAGGTTTGATGTTGACGGACCGCTTGTCCACTACCTAGATGCGGAAATGTTGTATTGGTATTGGTACAGTGCAATTGTATTATTATTATTGTTGCCATTATTATTATTGTTACAATAATAATAATAATAATAATAATAATAATAATACTAATACTAATACTAATACTAAGAATACTAATACTAATACTATCTCCATAGGTGCCTAAGTCCGAAAACGCCCTAAATCGATACAAGAATGTGATACAGAGCCGTACATGGCCCAAACTGCTCGGAATCGAATTCTGTCAGGCTCAAATTGTTCGCGACGGTGTCAGCTATGCGCGCAGCTGCTTTTCGTGCGCGTTCGCATCTGGTCGCGAGCAGCCTTGTTCGGCAGGCCGGTGGCAGTACATCAGATGTGCGATAATTAGTGATACAAATCCAGATCGCGTCAGATACGAGGCCGCGCGAGCTATTCCGAAGAAAGGTACCTCGGGACGAAAGGCTTATTGAACCCCTATTACAAGGTCGGAGGCTGCGCTTCAGCCTTGGCCTCGGAATCTACTGAAATAGCTGTACATCTCAAGATTTCACCTCCATGTGGCCAACCACACTATGGCTCAGGATTAGGGTGTGTTTTCAATGATCTACCCCAAATCAAAAACTGAGTTCAGATGTGGATGTTTGAAAAAAATTAGAAACAAAGTTTGTTTTTTGAATTTATTTTCGAAACATATTTGAAATTTGATTTTTGAATTTTCGAAAAAAAAGAAAAAGTTGTTCTGCATGCTATATCTTGAGATAGAGCAAAACCGAAGCCCAAAATGTTTCAATTGAGGCAGTGCAACTCTGGCCTAGACTTCGGACACCCACGAAATGTAAATAATCAGTGTTTTGGGGGTCCGTACTCAATTGTACTGCCTGTGTACAGCCTTCCAAGACCTTCCGTAATAACTACTGGTGGGAAAAGACGTTACACAACATTTGTACCCAGTGTTCTTTGAAAATGGCTTGTTTCGGTCGCGATAGGCTCCGTGTCACTTCCTACGTAAAACCCGTATCGACTTAGGGAACCCCATAGTAACAACTTAGCATGTTTCACTTGACCTGGTCCCCACCATTTGAGAAAACACAAATCCGAGTATTTGTGTGTTGAACTGATGTGGTTGGGCAACTTATTAGCAAAAAAACTTTGTCCTGAATTAGGGCGTTTTAGAGTGCGGGACAGCCGTACACACCCTAAAATGCTTGGAATTGAATTCTGAGTAGATAGGGTTTCTCGCGAGTGTTTCAGGTCAACGCGCACCTATTTTTTGTTCACATGGGCATTCTGTCGCGAGCAGCCTAGGCTGGCAGGCAGTTGGCAGTACACGAGATGTACGAAATATTTTGGGACTAATTCAATCCACCTCAGATACGAGGTCGCGCGAGCTATCGCGAATCAAGTTTCCCCGGGACAGAAGGCCTATCTAACCCCTACCCCAAGGTTGGAGGCTGCGCTTCAGCCTCGGCTTCTGAGTGAACTGCAATAGCAATTCCACCTGCCATTTCGGCCTATACCAGCATTCCACCTGACATTTCGGCCTATACCTGGGAAACTCCCAAATCAAAATCCAACTTCAGATGTGGATGTTTAATGAAAAGAAGAAGGTTTTTTTTATTGTTTTTTTAAACTGGGATTTGAAATTTGAAATTCGACATTAAAAAACAAATCGAAAGGTTATTCCGTGCCCTTTGCTGAAAACAAAAAGACACCAAACGATACGGTTGTGGCTGTGCAGCTTGTAACATTATTTGGGACTCCTAAATTGGCCCAAAACGTGCAAGTATGCAGTGATTTTGGCTTTGTACAGCCTGTACAGCCTGCACAGTATCTTCCACAACCTGCTGTGACAATGACTTGTAAAGGAAGATGTGAAAACAGGCCTACCTACCGTAATTAAATTTTCAAAAAAACAAAATCGACTGCGTTTGGCTCCGTCCCACATTTGTGTAAAATCTGTCCTGAATAGGAACCCCCATAGTGAAAAGGTTTGACTTCATCTGGTTCCCAAACCCTCAGCATACCCAATTCCACGTATTTATATGTTGAGCTCATGTGGTTAAGCAACTTTGTAGCATTTTATTTTTCACTGGACTGCAGTCCATGGGTCTAAACCGTCTGTCCCAAAAGGCCAATAATTAGGCACCTATGGAGATAATAATAATAATAATAATAATAATAATAATAATAATAATAAGAATAAGAATAATAATCCTGTTATTATCACTATTTACTCTGTTTTATGTGGCGCCTGGGTATGGGGTATTCAAATGTCTGAATCTTAGAGGAGTCGGTGTGTAGGATTTTACCGTTTATCGATAGAAAGGATTTTATTGATTTTATTTTAATTGAATTTATTGTTTGAAATTATTTATTTCATTTTATTTCCTTTACTTTTCTTTTCTTCTTTTCTTTATTTATTGATTGATCGAAAGGATTTATTTTATTTTATTTTATTTATTGAAAATATTTTCACCTCAGAGCACTCACCCTCTTAAACAGCTCCTCCTTTGCCAGCGTCACTGCGTACTGCTTTTCCTCAATGGTGCCCTTGTACATGAGGCGGTACACAAATGTTGGCCTCAGCTGACCCATGCGATAAATGCGAGCGATAGCTTGAGTGTTGTAAACCTGAACAGAAAATAGATTATTCAGCATGATCATGTTTTTACGTATATATTTGTGTATCTATTTATGTGTGTATTTATGTATTTTAGTATTTACTTATGTATGTATGTATGTATGTATGTATGTATGTATGTATGTATGTATGTATGTATGTATGTTTGCATGCATGTATGTATGCATGTATGTATGTGTGTGTCTGTCTGTGTCTGTCTGTCTGTTTGTCTGTCTGTCTGTCTGTCTGTCTGTCTGTCTGTCTGTCTGCCTGTCTGTCTGTATCTGACTGTGTGTGTGTGTGTGTGTGTATCTGTCTGTCTTTATGTCTTTATGTCTGTCTGTCTGTCTGTCTGTCTGTCTGTCTGTCTGCCTGTTTGTTTGTCTGCCTGTCTCTTTGTCTGCCTGTCTGTCTGTGTGTGTCTGCCTGTCTATACCTTGGCTTACTTGCTACCAACATCATCCAACTGCATCTACTGCCACTCCCTGGGTTCCATGGGACGATCTAAAGGACCAACCTAGAAGCTGAAATGAGGTTGATGCCCACAGAGACTGACCTCTTTGAAATCAGCATCACCCTGCACCTTGTCTGTCTGTCTCTGTATCTGTCTGCCTGAAGGCCTGTGTGTGTCTGTGTGTGTCTGACTGTCTACGTGTGTGTCTGACTGTGTCTGTGTGTGTGTCTGTCTGTCTGTGTCTGTCTGTTTGTGTGTGTGTCTGCCTGTCTATACCTTGGCTTAGTTGCTACCAAGTTCAAGTTCAAGTTATTTGCTACCAACATCATCCAACAGCATCTTATTCCACTTACTGGGTTCCATGGGACGTCCCAAAGGACCAGCCTAGAAGCTGAAGTGAGGTTGATGCCCACAGAGCCTGCCCTCGTTGAAATCAGCATCACCCTGCACCCTGCGGAGTCGGGTGGGGTGAGGGAGGGTGGGGTTGGATGGGGTGGGGTTGGGGGTGAAGGAGGATGGGGTGGGGTGGGTGGGGATGGGTAGGGTGGGGTGGGGTGAAGGAGGGTGGGATGGGGTCGGATGGGTTAGGGTGGGGTGGGTGGGGATGGGGAGGGGTGGAATGGGGTGGGGTGGGGAGGTGGAGTAGGGGGTGATTGCCAGACACTGAGTGACGGGAGCATGGAGTCCGGGCTATGCAGACGATTACGTTTACTTTTCTTGTCACATCAACTCAGGTCAGTGGGAACACTGGGGCTTTGCATTAATTGGATGGTGATGATGATGGTGACGTAGTGGCCTACGCAGTACCCACCCACCCACCAAACCACCAGCACCAACCATAATTAACCTGCAGATTCAGTCCTTGATAAATTGGCCACGGCAACCATGTTTGGGCCTCGGAATTGTACCATTGTACGCCGCCAAGTTGTCCTATGCAGAAGAGTTAACTATAATTTACCTGCAGATTCGTTCAAGTCCTTGATGTGCTGGCCACAGCAACCATGTTTGGGCTTCGGAATTGTACCATTGTACGCCGCCAAGTTGTCCTATGCAGAAGAGTTAACTATAATTTACCTGCAGATTCGTTCAAGTCCTTGATGTGCTGGCCACGGCTACGAGCCTCGAGACTTTCATCGATATGGAAGACACCCACCCCGAGTTTGTGCTAAGCAGATGAGTTAACTACTATTTACCTGAAGATTCATTGAAAACCTTTATGTGATGGCCTTGGGAGCCAGCCCCGAGTTTGTGCTATGCAGATGAGTTAACTACAATTTACCTGAGGATTCATTGAAAACCTTTATGTGATGGCCTCGGGAGCCAGCCCCCAAGTTTGTGCTATGCACATTATTTAACTACAATTAACCTGAGGATTCACTGATGCGTTGGCCAAGGCAACCCTTGTACACAGCTGAGTTCGTGCTATGCACATTATTTAACTACAATTCACCTGAGGATTCATTGATGCGTTGGCCAAGGCATCCGAGTGTTGACCACGGAATTGTACCCCTGTACACAGCTGAGTTCGTACGATGCAGATGCATTGAAGTCTTTGGTGTGTTAGCTACGGCATGTGCTGGCCACGCAAGTGTACCCTTGTACGTCGCCGAGTTCGTGCGATGCAGATGAGTTAACTACAATTCACCTGAGGAATCATTGAAAACCTTTATGCGATGGCCTCGGGAGCCAGCCCCGAGTTTGTGCTATGCAGATGAGTTAACTACAATTCACATGAGGATTCATTGAAAACCTTTATGTGATGGCCTCGGGAGCCAGCCCCGAGTTTGTGCTATGCAGATGAGTTAACTACAATTCACCTGAAGATTCATTGAAAACCTTTATGTGATGGCCTCGGGAGCCAGCCCCGAGTTTGTGCTATGCAGATGAGTTAACTACAATTCACCTGAGGATTCATTGCAAACCTTTATGTGATGGCCTTGAAAGCCAGCCCCGAGTTTGTGCTATGCAGATGAGTTAACTACAATTAATCTGAGGATTCATTTATGTGTTGGCCACGGCAACCGTGTGTTGGCCACAAAATTGTACCCTTGTACGCTGCCGAGTTCGTACTATGCCCATGATTGAACTACAATTTACCTGAGGATTCATTGAAGTCTTTCATGTGTTGGCCTCGGGAAACAGCCTTGACACCGCTGTCCAAGGGGAAGACATCCACCCCGGGATTGTGCTATGCCCATGATTTAACTACAATTTACCTGAGGATTCGTTGAAGTCTTTGATGTGTTGGCCTCGGGAACCAGCGTTGACACTGCCGTCGATGCGGAAGACGTCCACCCCGAGTTTCATCCCCCACCGCCGCTTGAGGAGGGAGCTGAGGGAGTTGAGGATCTCCAGATAGGAGGCGAATATAACCTGTTTGGGAGAGGAGGAGGGGCACAGGCATGAGGTGGTGTTGGGGGGTGGGGGTGGTGGGGAGTGCTTGGTGAGTGTGTGTGTGTGGTGTGTGCGTGTGTGTGTGTGTGGTGTGTGCGTGTGTGGTGTGGTTGTGGCGGTGTGGTTGGTTGCAGTGTGAGGTGGGGTGTGCTGTTTTAGTGTGTGTGCATGGATGGGGGGTGGGGTGGGGTGGGGGGGGGGGCATTGATGTGGAGGGCATCCACCTGTAGTTTCATCCCCCACCGCGGCTCCACGCACACACACACACACCACACAACAACAACCTCCACGCACACGCACACCACACACCAACAACCTCCATGCAAACACACCAAACAACAGATCCACCCCGAGTTTCATCCCCCACCAACGCTTGAGGAGGGGGATGAGGGAGTTGAGGATCTCCAGATAGGAGACGAATATAACCTGATGGGGATAGGGGAGGGGCACAAGACATGGGGTGGTGGTTGGTGGATGGGTGGGGTGGGGTGGGGGAGTGCTTTGTGAGTGTGTGTGTGCGTGTGGTTTGTGGTGGTGTGTGTGGTGTGTGTGGTGTGTGTGTGTTGTGTGCGTGTGTTGCAGTGTGTTAGTGTGCGTGAGCGTGTGTTGTGTGTTAGTGTGGTGTGCATAGATGGTGGTGGTGGGGGCGTGTGGGGGGGGGGGGGTGGGGTGGGGGGGGGGGGGGGTGGGTTTTGTCTTTTTTTTTTTGTGTTTTTTTTTTTTTTTTTCTTTTTTTTTTGGGTTCGTTGTTTTTTTTTTTTTTTCTTTTTTTTGTTTTTTTGTTGTTTTTTTTTTTTTTTTTTTTTTGTTAAGTTGTTTTTTTTTTTTTTTTTTTTTTGGTTTTTCTTTTTTTTTTTTTTTTAATTTTTTTTTTTTTTCTTTTGTTTTGTTTGGTTTTCTGTTTTTGATGGTGTTTTTTTTGTGGTATTTTGGTTTTTTTTGTTTTTGTTTGTTTTTTTGTTTTTGTTCTTTTTTTTGTTTTTTTTTTGTTTTGTATTTGTGGTTTTATTTTTTATTTTGTTTGTTTTTGGTTTTAGTGTTTTTGGTGCTGTTGTTTTTTTTTTTTTTTTTTCTTGTTTGTTGTTTTTTAGTTGCGTTTTTGTTTTTAGGTTGTTTTTTTTTTTCTGCTGTTTTTTGTTCTTTTCTTTGTTTTTTTTTTGTTGGTTTTTGTTTGTTGGTGTTGTGTTTTTGTTGTTTGTGTTGGATTGGTGTTGGGGGTTGGTGTTTGTGGGTGCTTGGAGTTTATGTGTTGTGTTTTTTTGTTGTTTTTTTGTATGGTTTTCTGTTTGGGGGGGGGGGCATCCGATTTGGAAACATCCCCCCGGCCCTTTCATCTGCCACCGCCCCCGCCTGCTCCACCACGCACACACCACACATCAACAACCCTCCACACTCACCCATACACCACAACCAGATCCCCTTGAGTTTCATCCCCAACCGCCGCTCCACACGGATTGGAGGGATATGAGGATCTCCAGTACAAGTAGGGTTCCCGTGTGGCCGTTGCCCCCCCCCCCCCACCACCACCCACCCACCCACCCACCCCACACCACCCAGCACCCACACACACACACACACAACAACAACACACAACACACAGCATATTCCTGGGTCCTGTCTGGGTTCGAACGTGGCTGTTGCCCCCCCCTCCCCCCCCCCCCCTCCCCCCCCACACACACACAACACACACACAACAACACACACCCACACACACAAGTCCTGGGGTCTTGGTCTGGTACAGAACGGTGGCTGTTGCCCCCCCCCCCCCCTCCCACCACCCACACCCCACACCACACAGTCCGGGTCCTGTTCTGTTACAGAACAGGTGGATGTTGCCCCCCCCCCCCCCCCCCCCCCCCGCCCCCCCCCCCAGCACACACACCAGTTCCTGGTCCTGGTCTGATTACAGAACAGTTGATTTGCCCCCCTCCCCCCTCCCCCCCCCCCCCACACCACAGGTCCTGGTCCTGGTCTGGTTGCAGAACAGGTGGCTGGTGCCCCCCCCCCACCCCCCCAACACACACACCACACACACTGTCCTGGTCCTGGTCTGTTTGCATAACATTGGCTGTTTGCCCCCCCCCCCCCCCCCCCCCCCCCCCCCCCCCCCCAACACACACACACACAGGTCCTGGGTCCTGGTCTGGGTTGCATAACAGGTGGCTGTTGCCCCCCCCCACACACAGACACAGACACACACACACACACAAAGGGTCCTGGGTCCTGGTCTGGGTTGCATAACAGGTGGCTGGGGGGGCGGCAACAAGCCCACCTGTTAGAACCCAGACCAGGACCTGTGGTGTGGTGTGTGTGGGGGGGGGGGGGGGGGGGGGGGGGGGGGGGGCGGGCTACAGCACCTGTTAGAGCAAACCCAGACCAGGACCCAGGACCTGTGTGTGTTGTGTGTGTTGCTTGGGGGGGGGGGGGGGGGCAA
>JACBWV010000730.1:17759094-17885742 GCA_013435795.1 Chlamydomonas sp. ICE-L
AGGTTGGGTACTGGTCTGGGTTACAGAACAGGTTACAACCACCCAAAACCGTTTGGGCCACTTGCCTCCCCCCCCCAACACACACACACACAGTCCTCGGGTCCTGGTCTGTCATGGGTACAGAACAGGTTACACCTCCGGACTGTTGGCCACTGCCCCCACCCCCCCCCCACCCAACACACCACACAACACACACACACACCACAACACACAACAGGTCCTGGGTTCTGTTCTTGTTCATGGGTTACAGAATGCGGTTACACCCTTGATGTACCCCCCACCACCCATCCAACCCCACCACACCAACCCACCCACCAACCAGTAACTGGGTCCCTGGTCTGGTCTGGGTTATAGAATGTGGTTATAACTTGTATGCACCTCCACCCACCCACACCACCCAGCCCCCCCCCTCTCCCAAGTCCCCACCCACACCCCTCTACCTTCTGCTTTGAATCAGCTCAACCAAGCCCCCCAGGAGGAAGCCGTTCTTAGGGAGCCCCCCACTAAAATCAGCTTGTGATTGACTGCGAACCTGAAGCCCCATTCTGTCCTGCGCCACCCCGCTCCGCATGAGGGCATGTAAACTGACCATACAACCCACTGTAACACCCACCCCTGAACATACCACCACTGTAAACACCAGACACCAAACATAAACATTACATACCACATACATGATACCTACACATACACACCCACCAAAACACACCACTACAACAGTCCATACCACATCATTACCAAATACCATGGAGTAACATACAGACATACCACACCACATACACCATTACAACACATAAATACAACATAAATGATAACATACACATACCACCCACATACACCGTAAACATACACATACATACCCCACATTACATGAGAACATAAACATACACCAAATACACATTACATACACATACATACCACATACATGATATACATACACACCCACATACACCCTAACATAACATACATTACCCCACAACCTGATAACATACACATACCCACCCACATACAACATTACATACACATAATACCCAACATACATGTTAACATTTACACATAAACACCCACACAACACATTTACATACACATTCATACCCACATTACATGAGAACCTACACATACACAACCACACATAACCATTACAACACATACATGATAACATCACATACAACACCCACTACACCACCCACATACAACATACATCCACAGACATACCCAAATTACATGATAACATACACATACACCCACCACATACACACTCACATACACCATAACATTACATACATTACCACATACTGCAAAATACAATACACAACCACAGACACATACATGACACCATAACAAACGATGAACATACCCACATACATGAAACATGACAATACACACCAACATATTCACACCACATACACCATAACAATACAAATCCTACCATACCCAGCATAATGATAACATACACAGACACACACACATACACACCCACATACACAATAAACATCAATAAAGGAGCCACAGACAATTATAACTTACAATACACAACCCACCTACACAGCCACATACACCATAAACATACAACACATTTACAAAATACATGATAAATACCACATACACACCACATCAAAACCAACATCACCATAACATACACCATTACTTACCCCACCATACATGATAACATACCATACACACCCAACAGACACACCCCACATACACCATAACAGTACACATACATACCCACTACATGATAACCTACACATTAAACACCCCCAATACACACCCCACATTACACCAACAACCATACACCTAATTACCCACAACATGATAAATACAAATGCACCCCAAATACACACTCCACCTACACCATTTAACATACATACAAATACCCAACATAATGATAACTACACATACACACACAAATACACCATTAAATACACTACAACCCACATACATGATAACATTAAAATACACACCCACAACAACCATAACGTACACATACATACCAACATACAGATAACATTACACATACAACACCCACATACACCAATTACATAACACATACTACCCACATAACATGAAACTATACATACAACCCAATACACCATACATTACACATAAATATCACATACATGATAACATACACATACACACCCACATACACACTCACATACACCATAACATACATACATAAAACATACATGGACAACATAAACATACACACCCAACATACACACTACAATACACAATACATAACATACATACCCACATAACATGATTACATAACATACCACCCACATACACACCCACATACACCATTAAACATACACATACATACCCACATACATGATAACATACACATACACACCCACATACACACCCACATACACCATAACATACACATAACTTACCCAATTACATGGAACATACACATACCACACCCACCTAACACCCACCATACACCATAACATACATATACATTACCCAATTACATGATAACAATTACACCTAAACACCACACATACAACACCCAATACACCATACACACATACACCTACTTACCCACAGAATGCCATAACTCACATTCGACACCCACATACACAACCCACATACACCATAAATACACAACATTACCCAATACAGATAAGCATACACATACACACCCACATACACACCCACATACACCATAACATACACATACTTACCCACATACATGATAACATACACATGCACACCCACATACACACTCACATACACCATAACGTACACATACATACCCACATCACAGGAAAACAGGACACGACACACCCACGACCCAAGAAGGACCACAGGGACAGACCAAGAAGACAGGAGAACAGACACAGACACGACCACAGACACCAACCGACACATAAATCCCACCGACATGATAACAGACACAGACACACCCACATACACCAGGAATCAATACATACCCACATTACATGATAAACATACACAGACACAACCCACATACACATAACAGACACATACATTACCCACATACATGAGAACTTACACAACAACACCACAGACAAACGACAGGACTACAAGAACAGACAGGACGGACAAAGGAAAGTGACAAACAGAAACAGACACACCACAGAACACGCACAGACAAACAGAAAAGACAGAACAGACCCACGACGAGGAGAACAGACACATAACAACACCACAATACCCACACCCACATACACCAAACATACACATACATACCCAATACATGATAAACATACAAATACACACCCACATACACACCCAATACCCATTAACAACACATATTACCCAAATACATGATAACATACAAATACAACCCAAATACACACCCACGTACCCCATAACATTTAAATAGAACATACCCACATACATGATAACATACACATACACACCCACATACACACCCACATACACCATAACATACACATACTTACCCACATACATGATAACATACACATACACACCCACATACACACCCACATACACCATAACATACACATACATACCCACATACATGATAACATACACATACACACCCACATACACACCCACATACACCATAACATACACATACTTACCCACATACATGATAACATACACATGCACACCCACATACACACTCACATAAACATAACACCCTTAAACATACACATACATAACCCACATAATGACTACCCATACACATACACACCCACATACACCATTACATACACATACATACCCACATACATGATAACATACACATACACACACAATTAAAACCCATAAAAACGTACACATACATACCCACATACATGATAACATACACATACACACCCACATACACCATTACATACACATACATACCCACATACATGATAACATACACATACACACCCACATACACCATAACATACACATACATACCCACATACATGATAACATACAAACAGAAACACCCATTCATACATTTCGCCACTCCATGTTATTTTTATTACAACCAGAACATACATTACGTCCAAAACATACAGGACACATAAACAGAAACACCCACAACACAATCACATACACCAGAAATACAGACAGACCCAACTGACCTGAGAACATATCACATTTACACACCCCCTACACAACCACATACACCATAACATACACAAATTTACCCACATACATGATTACATACAAGACCCACCCACATACACACTCCACGACACCATAACAGTACACATTACTTACCAAATCACTGATAACAGGAATACACACACACATAACACACCCACAGACACCAGGAAACAGACAGAGACAGACAACAGCCTGACATTAGAAACAGACACAGAAACACCACATACACCAGAACAGACAAGACTTACCCACATACAGGATAACATAACACAGACACACCCACATACACACCCAAAGACCACATAACTAAACCATCATACCCACATACAGTGATAAAATCCACATACACACCCACATTACACCACCCACAAACCATAACATACACATACTTACCCACATACATGATAACATACACATACACACCCACATACACACTCACATACACCATAACATACATACATACCCACATACATGATAACATACACATACACACCCACATACACCATAACATACACATACATACCCACATACATGATAACATACACATACACACCCACATAACCATAACGTAACTTCATACCCACATAATGGATTAACATAACATTACACCCACATACACACCACATTACACCAAAATACCACATACTTACCACATACATGAAACATACACATACCAAACCAAATTACCACCCACCACATACACCCACATAACACGCATATACTACCCAATACATGATTAAGTACACATAAACACCCACATACAACATAACATACACACTACTACCACATAGCTGAGAACATACACACACAACACCCAAATAAACAACCACATTACACCAGAACATACACATACATAACAAAAGACATGATAACAGACAATAAACACCCCAGACACACCACATACACCATTAAAGACACATAGTTACCCACAACCTGATAACAATACCTGCACGACCACATACACATCACATACACCATAACATACACATACATACCCACATACATGATAACATACACATACACACCCACATACACCATTTAATAAACACACTACCACATAATGATAAAATTACACATACACACCCACAACACCTAACGGCCACATACATACCCACATACATGATAACATACACATACACACCCACATACACAATTACATACACATACATACCAATACAATGAAACATACACATACACACCCACATACACCATAACATCATACATACCCACATACATGATAACATACACATACACCACCACGAGAACACAATTGACATTGTACACATACATAACCCACATAGACATTGATAAAACAATACCATACACACACACATACTCCAGTACATACACCATAACAGACGCATACATCCCCACCGAAAGGAGAACAGACACGCACACCCAAAGAACAAGGACAGACACATACAGACCCACCATCCATGGAGAACAGACACAGACACACACACAAACACAAGTACAGACACAACCATACCCCACATACATGATAACATAAACATACACACACACATACACATGTACATACACATACTACCAACCATACATGTAACTACAACAACACACCAACAGACACACCACATACACATAACATACACATACATACCACATACAGGATAACAGACAACAGTACGCCACAAAAACACAAGCACTACACAGAACAGACAATAAGACCAGACATTGAAACAGACACATACACACCCAACATGACACACGCATCAGACACAGTAACATACATACATACCCACATACCATGATACATACCAAACACACCCACATACCCACCCACATGTACACCATAACATACATACATACCCACATACATGATAACATACACATACACACCCACATACACACCCACATACACCATAACATACACATACATACCCACATACATGATAACATACACATACACACCCACATACACACCCACATACACCATAACATACACATACTACCCACATACATGATACATTACACATACCACACCTAAATACACATACATACACATACATACCACATACTGATAAACATTCACATACACACCCCAACATACACCATAAACGTACACATACATACCCACATACAGGATACCGACACAGACCACACCCCCACATACACCTGGGACAGACACATACAGAACCACATACAGGAGAACAGACAAAGACACACCCACAAAACCAGAACAGACACAGACATTACCCAAAGACATGAGAAAAGACCCACTGACAAACCACATACACAAGGACTAGACACAGACACACCCACAGACAGGGAGTAAACAGACACAGACACACCCACAGACACCAACAGTACACAGACATACCCACAGACAGGAGAAAATATACACATACACACCCACCTACACCATCACATACACATACATTACCCACACATTGATAACATACAATACCCCACCTGCACCATACACATACACATACATACCACCAGTACATGATAACATTACAAATACACACCCACATACACACCCACATACACCATAACTACACATAATACCCAATACTTGATAACATACAACAATACACACAAACATTACACACTCACATACAACAAGAACATAATAATACCAATAACATGATAACATACACATAAACCCACATACACACTACAATACAACATAACATACATTAACATACCCACATAACAAATAGAATACTTACACATCCCATACACACCCCACATACACCAAACATACACAAACCTACCCAAATTACATTGACTAACCTACAATACACAACCACCCACCCCCCCCCCCCCCCAACCCATAACCTAAACGTACACATACATACCACATACATGAAACATACACATACCAACCACATACACAATTACATAAAACATTTACATACCCCCCATACATGATAAATACACATACACACCCAAATACCACAAACATACACAGAACAGACCCACATACATGATAACAGTTACATACAACCACATCCACCCATACATAAACTAATCACCACATACATGATAACATACACATACAACACCCAAATACCAACATTACATACACATACAACCCAAAGTACATGATATAACATACAAATTACCACCCACATACACAATAACAATACACATACTACCCAACACAATGATAACATAACACCTTTACACACCACATTAAACCATAACACACATACCATACCACATGACATGATAACATAACACATACACACCACACATACACCATAACACTTAACATATTATACCCACATACTTGATAACATACACATACCACACCCGCATACAACACTCACATACACCATAACATAACATACATAACACATACATGACATACCACATACACACCACATACACACTCACACATAAACATAACATACATAAATACCCCCATACATGAAACAACACATACCACATCCACATACCCCACCCCATACACATAACTACACAAAACATACCCATATACATGATAAACATACACATACACACCACATACCACACCCACATTACACATAACATACACATACTTTACCCACATTAAATGTAACATAACACTACAAACCCCACATACGCCCCCCACAGAAACCATTAAACATCACAAAACATAACCCAATACATGAAACATACACATTTACACACCCAATGACACACTCACATACACAATAACATGAAAGAAATACCCACATAAGTGATAACATACAATTACAACACCCACAACCCCGGGTACATACACATACATACCAACATACATGATAACATACACATACACACCCACATACACCATTACATACACATACATACCCACATACATGATAACATACACATACACACCCACATACACCATTACATACACATACATACCCACATACATGATACATCATACAACACAACAGTACACCATTGACATTACACATACATTACCCAACTACATGATAACATACACATACACACCCACATACACACCCGCATACACCATAACATACACATACATACCCACATACATTATAACATACACATACACACCCACATACACACCACCAGTGACTACAATAACAGACACAGAACAGACCCACAACATTGATAACATACAAGACACACCCACATACACACCCACATTACACCCATAACAGAGCAATACATACCCAAAACATGATAACATACACATACACACCCACATACACCATAACATACACATACACACCCACATACATGATAACATACACATACACACCCACAAACACACCCACATACACTATAACATACACCATTACATACACATACATGATAACATACACATACACACCCACATACACACCCACATACACCATAACATACACATACATACCCACATACATGATAACATATACATACACACCCACATACACACCCACATACATGATAACATACACATACACACCCACAAACACACCCACATACACCATAACATGCACATACACACCCACAAACACACCCACATACACCATTACATACACATACATGATAACATACACATACACACCCACATACACACCCACATACACCATAACATACACATACATACCCACATACATGATAACATACACATACACACCCACATACACCATAACATACACATACATACCCACATACACACCCACATACACATACATACCCACATACACCCGAACATACACATACACACCCACATACACCATAACATACACATACTGCACTTGCCAGCCAGAACCTGACGCCCCTCTGTTACCCTGCGCCTCCATATCTGCCTGTGACTGCACCACACACACACCATAACATACACATACACATACACATACCCCACAACACATACACCCACATGCACATGCACACCCACATACACCAACTACTACAACTGTTTGACTTCCCCTACCCCGACTGAACCTACCACTTTCTCCTTTTGCTTCTTGCACAGCTCCACCAGCTGCTCAATGAAGTGATTCTTAGGGAGGTCCCCCCAAACATCAGCCTGCGCTTGCCGGCCCGAACCTGACGCCCCTCTGCTTCCCTGCGCCTCCTTCTCTGTCCCTCCTTGAGCCTGCCTGATCTCCTGGATCTTGGAGTACATAGCAATGCAGAGCTCCTGTGGAATTGGATCTACGTTTCGCTTGTCTGACGCCTTCCCTAGGGACGACGGGGGAGAGGGCCAGCCTCTGGGGGTAGGGACCGGATCGACCCCACTAGTCTGAGCCTGACTGCCTGTTGCTCCTGGAGGAGCCTTTGAAGAAGGAAGCACGGTAATAACCTACAGCCACATAACATCGGATGAGTATACAAGTGTGTTTGGTGTTTGTGTAAGCTACAACCGGGGTAGGGACCGGATCAACCTCACTAGTCTGTGCCTGCTTGCCTGTGGCTCCTTGAGACGCCTTTGAAGATGGCAGCACGGTAATGACCTGCAGCAACATAACATCGGATGAGTATACAAGTGTGTTTTGTGTTTGTGTCAGCTACAACCGGGGTAGGGACCGGATCAACCTCACTAGTCTGTGCCTGCTTGCCTGTGGCTCCTTGAGAAGCCTTTGAAGAAGGCAGCACGGTAATGACCTGCAGCAACATAACATCGGATGAGTATACAAGTGCGTTTTGTGTTTGTGTCAGCTACAAACGAGGGAAGAATCGGATCAACCTCACTAGTCTGTGCCTGCCTGCCTGTTGCTCCTTGAGGAGCCTTTGAAGAAGGCAGCACGGTAATTACCTGCAGCCACATAGCATCGGATGATCCTCGGGTGAGGCGACAGCTCGAGACAAGAATATCTATAGCTTTGTGTTTGTGTTGTGTTTGTGTTGTGTTTGTGTTGTGTTTGTGTTGTGTTTGTGTTGTGTTTGTGTTGTGTTTGTGTTGTGTTTGCTTGCGTTTGTGTTTGCATTTGTGATCCACTAATAGACTAAGTAATAGGAGTGATCAGGGACGGCAACAGGCTGTCATTCGCCTCCCTCTGCCTCTAGGTCTTGAATTCGTTCACGCACACGCCGGTGACTCTGTGACCGCCCTGGGAGTGCTAGACTATGTTGTATTGGGCGCACCTGTTCAGTCCCATCAACATCTCTAGCTTCGTGTTTTCGTTGTGTTTGTGTTTGCATATGTGTTTTTGATTGCGTTTGTCTTTGTGTTTGTGATTTTGTTTGTGTTCATGTTTGTGTTTGTGTTTGTGTTTGTGTTTACTTGCGTTTGTGTTTGCGTTTGTGATCCACAAATAAACCTAGACTAGGTAATAGGAGTGATTAGGGACGACAACAGGCTGTCATTCGCCTTCCTCTGCGTCTAGGTCTTGAATTCGTTCACCCACGCGCCGGTGACCCTGGAACCGCCCTAGGAGTGCTAGGCTGTGTTGTATTATAGGGCGCACCTGCTCAGCATCTCTAACTTCGTGTTTGTGTTGTGTTTGCCTATGTGTTAGTGTTTGTGATCCACAAATAATCCTAGAATATAATAGATAATACGAGTGCTAGACTGTGTTGTATTGATCGCACCTGCTCAGTCCCATCCACATCCACCTCTGCGCCCATTGCAGCATCCTCGGGTGAGGCCACAGCTCGAGACAAGAACATATCTAGCTTCGTGTTTTCGTTGTGTTTGTGTTTTCATATGTGTTTTGATTGTGTTTGTCTTTGTGTTTGTGATTTTGTTTGTGTTCGTGTTTGTATTTGTGTTAGTGTTTGCATATGTGTTTTTGATTGCGTTTGTCTTTGTGTTTGTGATTTTGTTTGTGTTTGATTTTGCGTTTGTGTTGTGTTTGCGTATGTGCTAGTGTTTGTGATCCACAAATAATCCTAGAATATAATAGATAATAGAAGTGCTAGACTGTGTTGTATTGGGCGCACCTGCCCAGTCCCATCCGCTTCCATTGCAACATCCTTGGGTGAGGCCACAGCTCAAGACGAGATGATCTCTAGCTTTGTGTTTTTGTTGTGGTTGCGAATGTGTTTGCGCATGTGATCCACAAATAACCATAGACTAGGTAATAGGAGTGCTAGACTGTGTTGTAATATAGGGCGCACCTGTTCAGTTCCATCCGCATCCATTTCCGCGTCCATTGCAGCATCCTCAGGTAAGGTGACAGCTCGAGACAAGAAGATCTCTAGCTCCGTGTTTGTGTTGTTTTGTGTTGCGTTTGTGTTGGCATTTTTGTTGTGTTCGTGTTGTTTTGTGTTGCGTTTGTGTTAGCATTTTCGTTGTGTTTGTGTTGTTTTGTGTTGCGTGTGTGTTAGCATTTTTGTTGTGTTTGTGTTTTCGTATGAATCTGTGCTTGTGATCTGGTTGTGATCCACACACAATCCTAGACAAGGTCATAGGAGTGCTAGACTGTGTTGTATTGGGCGCACCTGCCCAGTCCCATCCGCATCCATTGCAACATCCTTGGGCGAGGCCACAGCTTGAGATGAGAAGATCTCCAGCTTCGTGCTTGTGTTGTGTTTGCGTATGTGTTAGTGTTTGTGATCCACAAATAAGTATAGACTAGGTAATAGGAGTGCTAGACTGTGTTGTATTGGGCGCACCTGCCCAGTCCCATCCGCATCCATTGCAACATCCTTGGGCGAGGCCACAGCTTGAGATGAGAAGATCTCCAGCTTCGTGCTTGTGTTGTGTTTGTGTTTGCGTATGTGTTAGTGTTTGTGCTCCACAAATAATCCTAGACTAGGTAATAGGAGTGCTAGACAGTGTTGTAATATAGGGCGCACCTGTTCAGTTCCATCCGCATCCATTTCCGCGTCCATTGCAGCATCCTCAGGTGAGGCAACAGCTTGAGACAAGAAGTTCTCTAGCTTCGTGTCTGTGTTGTGTTTGCGTATGTGTTAGTGTTTGTGATCCACAAATAATCCTAGAATATGATAGATAATATGAGTGCTAGACTGCGTTGTATTGGGCGCACCTGCTCAGTCCCATCCGCATCCATCTCCGCGTCCATCGCAGCATCCTCGGGTGAGGCGACAGCTCGAGACAAGAAGTTCTCTAGCTCAGTTGGTGTGTTGCACACCTTCCTCAAAAATTCAAAGTCTCGGAAGGTGGAGCGCCGCATTCCCAACTTGACATGTTCCTTCAGATGAAGAAGTGTTGTTGTTGGTGGTGGTGATGGTGGTGGTGGTGGTGGTGATGATGGTGGTGGGTAGTGGTGGTACAGTTGTTGGTGGTGGTGGTGATGGTGGTGGTGTTGGTGGTAGTGTTGGTGTTGGTGTTGGTGTTGGTGTTGTTGAAGACCTGGTGGTGGTGTGAAGGATTCAAAGTTGCGCATGATAGAGCACCACATCCCCAGTTTGACATGTTCCTTCAGGTGGTGAATAAGAGTTTGTAATGGTGTTGGTGGTAAAGAAATGGTGTTGGCGGTGGTGGTGGTGGTGTTGAAGACTGGGTGGTGGTGGTAGTGGTGGTGAAGAAATGGCGGTGGCGGTGGCGGTGGCGGTGGCGGTGGCGGTGGCGGTGGCGGTGGTGGTGTTAGTGTTGTTGGTGTGAAGAATTCCAATCCGCGAAAGATAGAGCGCCACATCCCCAGTTTGACATCTTCTTTAAGGAGGTGAATAAGAGTTTGTAATGGTGTTGGTGGTAAAGAAATGGTGTTGGCGGTGGCGGTGTTGGTGTTAGACATGGTGGTGGTGGTGGTGGTGGTGTGAATAATTCAAAGTCACGAAATGTAGAGCGCCGCATTCCTCAGTCTACTCCTTCTCACGTTCTGAAATGTAATGTACAGATCCTCCTGTAGCTCGAAGAACATGACATGCTCGATTCGAGCAGCGCACACTTACGATCCGGTTCCCTTAATCCCACTGGGCATGTCCTTAGACGTCATTGAGACAATTCTTGCATGTTTCAATTTTCATTTTTTTTGACATGCTCGATCTTTTCCACACTTGATTTTTAACGTCAAAACAGGACAAAATAATCAAATTTTTCTCATTTTCTGTGTCTACTACCTCTCACCTTCCAATGAATGGAATGTAAAGTACAGATCCTCATGTAGCTTGTTGAGTTTTGTTTAGCTTGAAGAACATGTCACACTCTATCTTGTCCACACTTTAATTTGTATGTACAAATAATCAAATTATTATCGTTGATTGTCCGCTACCTTGCACCTTCAGAAATGTTATGTACAGATCCCCCTGTAGCTTGTTGAGCTTTATTTGAAGGCTAAAGAACATGACATGCTCGATCTTGTTCAAACTTCAATTCGTACTTCAAAACAAGTCAAAAAAATCAAATTATTATCATTTTTTTTCTAGTACCTCTCACCTTCAGAAATGTTTTGTACAGATCCTCCTGTACCTTGTTGAGCTTTGTTTTAGCTTGAAGAACAGGATATGCCCGATCTTGTCCACACTTCAATTTTTACATAAAAACAGGTCAAAATAATCAAATTATTCACATTTTCTTTCTAGTACCTCTCACCTTCAGGAATGTATTGTACAGATCCTCCTGAACCTTGTTGAGCTTTGTTTTAGCTTGAAGAACAGGACATGCTTGAACTTGTCCACACTTGAATTTGTACATCACATCAAGTCAAAATAATCAAATTAGTATCATTTGCTTGTCTACCACCGCTCACCTTCAGAAATGTAATGTACAGATCCTCCTGGAGCTTGTTGAGCTTGAAGAACATGACATGTTCGATCTTGCTCACGCCAGTTTGGTCTAGTTGTGCCTTCAGGCAGCTCTGAGATAAGGCCTGCAAATAGCATGGGTGGGTTGGTTATATGCATGTCTGGTTACATGACAAATATATTACAACAGAAAGCCTGCAGAAAGTAAACAAATATAACAAAACAAAATCAAGAACAAAACGTACAATATAATGCAGCATTTTTCCGAGCACGATTAATCGTGCAGGCACGATTATTAATGTTTCTCGCGAAATGGTCCATGGTTTTCACAGGTCTAGGTAATGTTTTCGAGCTCGCGAAACTTTGGCTTGGGCATCGTTCATGAACGATTATTTATGTTTCCGGTCGACCCAAACGCTGGCTGCAGCATCGTGCAGAACGATTATTAATGTTTAGCATCAGCCATACTGTTGGCTCAGGCATCGCGCATCCCAAATTCCCCATCACATGGGAGCATGCTCTGGACAGAACACTGGGTGACACGCTGGACAGATTTCAGCTAGCTCATCCGGGGGGAGGCGAAAGGGGCAGGGGGGAGTTGAGGCCACGTACCCGGCACGTACCCCATGAAATAACCTTGTCATAGGGCTTAGTGAAACTTCGAGCTCGCTTGCCGCTACGCCCCAACTCACCACTTACTTCACTGCCAGCTCTTGCTGAAACACCTAACCTTGCAGCTTCCCCGTCAAAGCACTCGCTTCTCCTCCTCCAGCGCTGTTTCTCTTCCTCGCTCGCTGACTGCATTTTCGCTTTAGCCCCCTCTGGACCCCCCAGGGGTCCCGGGGCTGAAGCCCTAGATTCCCCCCGTGTCTCTCTCCGCCGTCTGTCCGTCTGTCCGTCTCTCTATCTGTCCATCTGTCCGACAGCTATCCAGGCGCTTGATCGATTCCGACCACCTCCGCACCCACCATTTTTGCTCATAGTTGGAGTGCGCAAAATCGAAATCGTCAAAATCCTTTGCAAAAGTTGTTCAATGTTTGTAGCTCTATTCGGCTACGAGTAGCTACTTTCTCCACTACTTTCGAAACTCCCTGCCGGTGACTGCTAAAGCGACTTTCCGTGTCGCTCGCGACACGCTCTTAGAACTTGTCATCGCGTGCTCCCCAGCATCATTTTCCTCGCCAAATCTTTCAATCTACACAAGCTCACTCTGAAGCTATTCCTCCACAACTATTACAACTGCTGCTGTTGAATTGAATGCTTGACGCCCTTTTTTCACTCGTAACAGGAAAAAAGCTCTGACTGGGCGCGCTTATGGTAGCTATTGCTCTGCACTGGGCGGGAATGCGTGCCCTTCTACTCGCTTCCGGCATCAATGCCTAACATTTTCGCACTGTTTGCAGATTTCCCCCGGAGCTCTGACTGACAGCTGACCCCTGCTTTTCCCCCCTACTCTTTGATTCCAGCGCGGGCGTAGCTGATAGCTAATGGGCATCGCATTTATTCCTGCACACATCTGTCTGCTTTGTAGGAGCCGAGCGAGTATTGGGTTAATGAGTCGGTGGGGTGGTAAGGGTTCACTCGCGAGATGCTGCGCCCAATATGCTAACTGGATGCTTTTTCCTTGCCCCCTTGCCCTCTCACTTCAGGCAACCTGTAAGGCACCGCAATTGTAGATATGCAGGTGCGATACGATGCAGGTGCGATACCCCCCCTGTGTTCATGCATGCACTTGTGTGTATTTTTAATGGATGGTGGATGTGTAGATGCATTTGGGAATGGTTGGATAGAGGAGGTGCAGGTGCGACACCCCCCTTGTGTTCATGCATGCAGTTGTGTGTATTTTTAATGGATGATGGATGTGTGGATGTGTAGATGCATTTGGGAATGGTTGGATAGAGGAGGTGCAGGTGCGACACGCGCACCGTTTAGATAACTGATTTCCCCCGGGGTCGACCTCCATGGGACCCGCCAGGACCCCCTACCATTTCTAGCGTTTTTCTTCCAGCAAAACTGTAATCGTGCAGAATTGTTCAAAACAATTATTAATGTTTTCATGTTCCCAAAGTGCAGACCCAGGAATCGGACCCAAACGATTATTAATGTTTCGTCCAAAAACCTTGGGAAAATCACTGATATAATGACAGAAAGCCTGCAGGAGTGCAGAAAGTACAGAAATGTAATAAAACAAAATGGGTAGAATATAATATTACAGAAAGCATGCAGAATATAAACAATACAATAAAAATGATTATATTATTATATTACAGAACCAAGAACAATAATTCATTGATATAATGGATATAACTAAATATAAAATATTGGAATTAATTTAAATAATAACATTACAGGACCAATAAATAATAACATTACAGAACCAAGAACAATAATAAATAATAACATTACAGAACCAATAAATAATAACCAATAATAAATAATAACATTACAGAACCAATAAATAATAACCAATAAAAATAACCAATAAAAAATAACCAATAAAAAAAATAAAAAATAATAACCAATAAAAAAATAACCAATAAAAAATAACCAATAAAAAATAACCAATAAATAATAACCAATAAATAATAACCAATAAAAAATAATAACATTACAGAACCAATAAATAATAACCAATAAAAAATAATAACATTACAGAACCAATAAATAATAACATTACAGAACCAAGAACAATAATTCATTGATATAATGGATATAACTAAATATAAAATATTGGAATTAATTTAAATAATAACATTGCCTGAATGAAAGGGCGCGTCAGATCCTCCAACACAGACAGTCGCATGCTGCCAAGAACAAGCATTCATTGGTATACCTAAATATAAATATTTCAATTAATTATAAAATGCTTCACCTGAAAGAAAGGGCGTGTGAGATCCTCCAACACAGACAGCTGCATGATGCCAAGAACAAGAATTCATTGACATAACTAAAAACAAAGCAAAAACAAAAAAAATATAATTGCCTAAATGAAAGGGCGTGTGAGATCCCCCAACACAGACAGCTGCATGCTGCAAACCTTTTTATCCAACTCTACAGGCCACATTATGAGAATCCAACCATTCGAAGAAAAGAAAAAAAAGATACACACAAAAAGCGGTGAAAACAATAAATCAAATTCGTAAAATGAATGTAAGTACAAATGACGAAATTAAATATTACAAAAATAAGAAAAAAATGCTTCACCTGAATGAAAGGGCGTGTGAGCTGCTCCAACACAGAAAATTGCATGCTGCAAACCATTTATCTAACTCCACGTGCCAAATTATGAGAATACAATCAGTCAAATAAAAGAGAAAAGAAAAAAAGGAAGAAAGAAAATCAACACAATGAATAAAAATAAAAATATGTCAAATAGAATACATAAAAGCAGTAGAAACACAACAAAGTAAAAATAAAAATAAGTCAAATAAAAATACATAAAAAGCAGTAGAACACACAAAGTACAAAATAAATAAGTCAATAAAATACATAAAAAAGGCAGTAGAAACACAATACATAATAAGAGCATACGTCGATTAGAGAAACACCATCCACAAAGTAAAAAAAAAATAAGTCAAAATAAAATACATAAAAAGCAGTAGGAAGTTCAGTAGAAAAACACAACAAAGTAAAAATAAAAAATAAGTCACAATATAAAATACATAAAAAGCAGTAGAAAACAACCAAAGTAAAAATAAAATAAGTCAAATTAAAGATACATAAAAGCTAGTTAGAAACACAACAAAGTAAAAATAAAAATAAGTCAAAAGTACAATACTTAAAAAGCAGTAGTAAAGACAATCAAGAATAGTAAAAATTTAAAAAATTAAGTCAAATAAAAATACATAAAAAGCAGTGTAGAAACACAAACAAAGTAAAAATAAAATTTAAGGTGCAAATAAAAGTACATATACAAAGCGAGCTAGAAGAACACACAACACAAGTAAAAATACAAATAAGGTGCAAATAAAATACATAAAAGCAGTTAGAAACGACAACAAGTAAAAATAAAAATAAGTCAAATCAAATACTAAAAAGCAGTTCGCACAAACACAACAACAGTAAACCACATAAAAAATAATGTACGAAATTAAACTACATAACAAAGCAGATGAGTAGAAACAGCAAACAAGTAGTAAAATAAAATTACGTCAAAAAATAACATAAACAAAGCAGTAAGAGAAAACAAAACAAAGTAAAAATAAAATAAGTCAGAAATAAAATACATAAAAAAGGCAGCAGTAGAAAACACAACAAAGTAAAATAAAAAATAAGCAAATAAAATACATAAAAGCAGAAACCGTAGAAAACACAACAAAGTAAAAATAAAAATAAGTCAAATAAAATACATAAAAAGCAGTGAGAGTAGTAAACCACAAGCAAGAGAAAAAATAAGAATAAGTCAAATAAAGATACATAAAAGCAGTAGTAGAAGAGTGTAGAACACAACAAAGTAAAAATAAAAATAGGTCAAATAAAACGACATAAAAAGCAGTAGAAACACAAACAAGAGTAAAACATAAAAACTAAGTCAGTCACAATAAAATGACATAAAAAGCCAGTAGTTAGTAGAAACACAACAAAGTACAAAATATAAAATAAGTCGAATAAAATTACATAAAAGCAGTAGAAACACAACAAAGTAAAAAATAAAAAATAAGTCAAATAAGAATACATAAAAAGCAAGTAGAAACACACAACAAAGTAAAAAATAAGTCAAATAAAATCACATAAAAAAGCAGTAGAAGTAGAAGTAGAAACACAACAAAGTAAAAATTAAAAGATAAGTCAAATAAAATACATAAAAAGCAGTAGAAACACAACAAAGTAAAAATAAAAATAAGTCAAATAAAATACATAAAAAGCAGTTAGAAAAGCAACAAGAGTAAAAATACAATAAGGTCTAATAAAATACATAAAAGCAGTAGAAGTAGAAACACAACAAAGTAAAATAAAAATAAGTGCAAATATGATAAATACTAAAAGCCAGTAGTAGAAGAGTAGAGAGTAGAAACACAACAAAGTAAAAATAAAAATAAGTCAAATAAAATACATAAAAAGCAGTAGAAACACAACAAAGTAAAAATAAAAATAAGTCAAATAAAATACATAAAAAGCAGTAGAAACACAACAAAGTAAAAATAAAAATAAGTCAAATAAAATACATAAAAAGCAGTAGAAGAAAACAACAACAAAGTCAAAATAGTAAAAATAAAATAAGTCCAAATTAAAATACAATAAAAAGCAAGTTAGAAAAACACAAACAAAGTAAAAAAAAAAAATAAGGTCAAAAAAATACATAAAAAAGCAGTAGGACACAACAAAGTAAAAATAAAAATAAGTCAAATAAAATTACCATAAAACGCAGTTAGAACAAAACAAAGTAAAATAAAAATAAGTAAAATAAAATACATAAAAAGCAGTTAGAAACACAAACAAAAGTAAAAATAAAAAATAAAGTCAAATAAAAATACAGAAAAAGCAGTAGAAACACAACACAAAGTAAAGAAAAATAAAATAAGTCAAATAAAAACACATAAAACGCAGTAGAAACACAACAAAGTACAAATAAAAATAAGTCAAATAAAATACATAAAAAGCAGTAGAAACACAACAAAGTAAAGATAAAAATAAGTCAAATAAAATACATAAAAAGCAGTAGAAACACAACAAAGTAAAAATAAAAATAAGTCAAATAAAATACATAAAAAGCAGTAGAAACACAACAAAGTAAAGATAATAAAATGCCTCACCTGAATGAAAGGGCGTGTGAGATCATCAAACACCGACAGCTGCATACTGCAAACCATTTTATCCAACTCCACGTGCCAAATTATGATAACATAATCTGATATAATCATTAAAAAAAACAAAAATCAGCACAATAAATAAAAGTAAAAATAAGTCAAATAAATACATAAAAAGCAGTAAAACACACAGAAAAGAAAAATATTAAAATGCTTCACCTGAATGAAAGGGCGAGTGAGGTCCTCCAACATCGATAGCTGCATGCTGCCAATCTTCCTATCCTTAACCAGGGCCACATTATGAGAATATAATCATTTGAAGAAAAAAGAAAAGAAAAAAAGAAAAAATGTATAGTAAAAACAGGTACAAAACAATGCTGCACCTAAATGAAAGGGCATGTGAGATCCTCCAACACCGACAGCTGCACGCTGCAAACCTTATTATCCAACTCCACAGGCCACCACATTATGAGAGAACAATCATTCGAAGAAGAAGAAGAAAACATTAAAAACGGTGAAAATAATAAATCAAATCAATAAAATTTCTCTAGAGATAAGCAAGGAGAAATTGAATTGAAATTGAAATTGTTACATCCGTGTAATACAGTTACTCACAGGACGTGAAGTTAAGGACACCATAGTGAAGCAAGGAGATAAGTACGAATAATAAATCAAATTGTATACAAATAAGTAAAAAATAATGCTCCACCTGAATGAAAGGGTGTGTGAGGTCCTCAAACACCGACAGCTGCATGCTGCCAATCTTTCTATCCTGGGTAAGGGCCACATTATGAGAATATAATCATTTGAAGAAAAAAGAAAAAGAAAGAAAAGAAAGAAAGAATATATATAATACAAATAAGTACACAATAATGCTCCACCTGAATGAAAGGGCGTGTGAGATCCTCCAACACGAAAAAAAGAAGAAAAAAAGAAAAGAAAAAAAAAAAAAAATATATATATATATATATATATATATAATAAAAATAAGAAGAAAACAAATGCTCCATCTGAATGAAAGGGCGTGTGAGATCCTCCAACACTGACAGCTGCATGCTGCCAACCATTTATCAAACTCCACATGCCAAATTATGACAATGTAATCATGAAGGGAAAAAAAGGAAAGGAAATCAACTCAATACATAGAAATAAGTCAAATAAAATAAATAAAAAGCAGCAAAACACACAAAAAAGTAAAAATATTAAAATACTTCACCTGAATGAAAGGGCGCGTGAGGTCCTCCAACACTGACAGCTGCATGCTTCCTATCTTCCTATCCTTGGCCAGGGCATCCGGCATGCGTCCTCTTTCCACAGGCTTTTCGAAGTCCTTTTGGAAGTCCTTCAGGCCCCCCATGAATCCAGGCTGGGCCCATGTGATCATGGTGTAGTACTCCCGCAGGTTGTTCTGCAGGGGGGTCCCTGTAAGGGCCACTCGGCGCCGGGTGTGAACCTGGGGCATGAGAGGAGAGGAGAGGAGACAGGGGCTGAGGTTGGGGTGGGGATGGGGGGTGGGGGTGGGCAGTCGTGCAAGTCCAGGCTGGGCCCATGTGATCATGGTGTAGTACTCCTGCAGGTTGTTCTGCAGGGGGGAACCTGTAAGGGCGACTCGGCGCCGGGTGTGAACCTGGGGCATGAGAGGAGAGGAGAGGAGACAGGGGCTGGGGTTAGGGTGGGGGTTGGGGTGGAGATGGTTGTGGGGGTGGGGGTGGGTAGTCGTGCAAGTCCAGGCTGGGCCCATGTGATCATGGTGTAGTACTCCCGCAGGTTGTATTGCAGGGGGGTCCCTGTAAGGGCCACTCGGCGCCGGGTGTGAACCTGGGGCATGAGAGGAGAGGAGAGGAGACAGGGGCTGGGGTTGGGGTGGGGGTGGGGGTGGGTAGTCGTGCAAGTCCAGGCTGGGCCCATGTGATCATGGTGTAGTACTCCCGCAGGTTGTTTTGCAGGGGGGTCCCGGTGAGGGCCACTCGGCGCCGGGTGTGAACCTGGGGCATGAGAAGAGAGGAGAGGAGACAGGGCTGGGGTTAGGGTGGGGGTTGGGGTGGGGATGGGGGGTGGGGGGGTGGGTAGTCGTGCAAGTCCAGGCTGGGCCCATGTGATCATGGTTGTAGTACTCCCCCGCAGGTTGTTTTGCAGGGGGGTCCCGGTGAGGGCCACTCGGCGCCGGGTGTGAACCTGGGGCATAAGAAGAGAGGAGAGGAGACAGGGGCTGGGGTTAGGGTGGGGGTTGGGGTGGGGGTGGGGTAGTCGTGCAAGTCCAGGCTGGGCCCATGTGATCATGGTGTAGTACTCCCGCAGGTTGTTTTGAAGGGGGCCCCGGTGAGGGCCACTTGGCACCGGGTGTGAACCTGGGGCATGAGAAAAGAGGAGGGGAGACAGGGGCTGGGGTTGGGGGGGGGGTATGTGTGTGTGTGTGTGTGGGGGGGGGAGGGGGGGGGGGGGGGGGTAGTCGTGCAAGTCCAGGCTGGGCTCAGGTGATCATGGTGTAGTACTCCCACAGGTGGTTCTGCAGGGGGGGTTCGGTGAAGGCCACTCGGCGCCGGGTGTAAACCTGGGGCATGAGAGTAGAGAGGACAGGTTTGGGTTTGGGGGCGGGTTTGGGTTTGGGGGCGGGTTCTGTTCGGGGCTGGGGGTGGGCTTGGAGTTGGGGTCGGGGTATGGGTCGGGGTTGTTTATTTTATTTGTTTCTTTTATTTTATTTCTTTCTTTTAATTTTTTTATTCTTTATTTATTTGTTTTATTTATTGGTGTATTTAGTTCTCACCTCCATCATGGCTTTGTAGAACAGAGAAGCATCGTTCCTCATCTCATGAGCTTCATCAGCCACTACAACCGTGGCTCCACCGACCAGCTTTAGACGCAAAGCCTGCGCGTGACAGGGGAGGAGGAAGTGTGTGGTACATCAGTCCATGACATTGCTTTTTCATGCGCTTCATCACAACCGTGGCTCCACCGACCAGCTTTAGACGCAAAGCCTGCGCGTGACAGGGGAGGAGGAAGTGTGTGGTACATTAGTCCATGACATTGCTTTTTCATGCGCTTCATCACAACCGTGGCTCCACCGACCAGCTTTAGACGCAAAGCCTGCGCGTGACAGGGGAGGAGGAAGTGTGTGGTACATTAGTCCATGACATTGCTTTTTCATGCGCTTCATCACAACCGTGGCTCCACCGACCAGCTTCAGTCGCAAACCCTCCCGCAAAGCCTGCGCGTGACAGGGGAGGAGGAAGTGTGTGGTATTGTAGTCCATCACATGGTATCACATGCGCCTCATCAGCCACCACAACAGCGTGTGTCCATGTATGTGTGTGTGTTTGTTTGTTTCTGTGCGTGCGTGCGTGTGTGTTTGTCTATGTGGGTGTGTGTACGTGTGCTTGTTTGTCTATGTGTGCGTATGTGTGTGCTTGTCTACGTGCACGTGAGCATGCAGGTGCTCACACTCGTGTGCGTGCGTGTGCTTGTTTGTCTATGTGTGTGTATGTGTGTGCTTGTCTACGTGCACGTGAGCATGCAGGTGCTCACACTCGTGTGCGTGTGTGTGCTTGTTTGTCTACGTGTGTGTATGTGTGTGTTTGTCTACGTGCACGTGAGCATGCAGGTGCTCACACTCGTGTGCGTGTGTGTGTTTGTTTGTCTATGTGTGTGTATGTGTGTGCTTGTCTACGTGCACGTGAGCATGCAGGTGCTCACACTCATGTGCGTGTGTGTGTGTGTGTTTGTCTATGTGTGTGCGTACTTGTTTGTATATGAGTGTGTGTGTGTGCTTGTTTGTCTATGTGCGGATGTAAGGATGTGCGCATGAGTGCTGTTTTGTCTATGTGTGGATGTGCTTGTTTGTATATGGGTGTGTGGGTGCTTGATTTTGCGTGTGTGGGTGTTTGTGACAGAGTGTGTGTGTGGGGGGGGGGGGGGGGGGGGGGGGAGCTACCTAGAAGCTGCCAAACCAAGAGTCTACATTCAAAATTCCATCCTACCTGTGTGTGTGTGTGTGTGTGTGCGTGCGTGTTTGATTGTCTATGTGCGTTTATGTATGTGTGCTTGCTTGTTTGTGTTTGTTTGTTTGTGTGCGTGTGTGTGTGTGGGCGTGGGCGTGCTTGTTACCTGTGTGTGTGGGCGGTTGGTGTGTGTGGGGGGGGGGGGGGGGGGGGGGGGTCTAGAAGCTGCTAAACCAAGAGTCTACATTCAAAAGTTCATCCTACCTGGCGGTGGTTATCTTTGCTCGCCTTCTTTCTTTCGACAGCTGTCAGCTCCTTCTGCTCCTTGCCTATTAAGATTACACCTGGAGCTAACAGCGTCACTATTGTGCGCCCTCAGCTACACCTCCACCCCCGGGTTCTGATTTTGGTTTTTGCTTGGTGTACACCACCATCTGAAATGTCTTTGAGCTGATCACAAGAACCGAGCCATCCTGCTAGTACCATTTCCACAGCCCATCAGTTCCAACTCTCGCGAATAAAAAGACCTGTTGGGCCAATTATTGGAAGGAGTTTTTTTGTGGGGAATGGTGTGTAAGGAAGGGTGTGTTTTTGGATTGGAAGGGTTTGTTTTTTTTTTTTTTTTTGTGTGGGGGAAGGATGTATGAGGAAGATGGGAGGGAGGGACGGGGTTGTACGCTTATACCAATTCTCCACAGCCCCATTCATTCCCACTTCTCGCATATAAAAGACTGTTGGGCCAAGGAAGGATGTGGGGAATGGGAGGTTTGTAAGGAAGGTGTGAGGAAGGTGTGGGGGAGGTGTGAGGAAGGAATGGGAGGGAGGACGGGGGTCTTGTACTGCTTTATTACCAATTCTCCACAGCCCATCATTCCACTTCTCGCATATAAAAGGACCTGTTGGGCCAAAGGAGTGTGGGGAAGGTTGTAAGGAAGGTGTGAGGAAGGTGTGGGGGAGGTGTGAGGAAGATGGGAGGGAGGACGGGGTTGTACTGCTTATACCAATTCTCCACAGCCCCATCATTCCACTTCTCGCATAAAAAGACCTGTTGGGCCAAAGGAAGGTGTGGGGAAGGTGTAAGGAAGGTGTGGGGGAGGTGTGAGGAAGATGGGAGGGAGGACGGGGTTGTACTGCTAATACCAATTCTCCACAGCCCCATCATTCCACTTCTCGCATAAAAAGACCTGTTGGGCCAAAGGAAGGTGTGGGGAAGGTGTAAGGAAGGTGTGAGGAAGGTGTGGGGGAGGTGTGAGGAAGATGGGAGGGAGGACGGGGTTGTACTGCTTATACCAATTCTCCACAGCCCCATCATTCCACTTCTCGCATAAAAAGACCTGTTGGGCAAAGGAAGGTGTGGGGAAGGTGTGAGGAAGGTGTGGGGGAGGTGTGAGGAAGATGGGAGGGAGGACGGGGTTGTACTGCTTATACCAATTCTCCACAGCCCCATCATTCCACTTCTCGCATAAGATGACCTGTTGGGCAAGAGGAAGGTGTGAGGAAGGTGTAGGGAAGATGGGAGGGAGGACGGGGTTGTACTGCTTATACCAACTGTCCACGACCCTATCTCGCCACTTCTCACATAAAAAACACATGTTTGGCCAGAGGAAGGTGTGGGGAAGGTGTGGGGACGGTGGGAGGAAGGTGTGGGTAACCGAGTAAGGAAGGTGTGATGAAGGTGTGGGGAAGGTTTGAGGAAGGTGCGAGGAAGGTGGGAGGGAGGACGGGGTTGTACTGCTTATCCAATTATCCACAGCCCCATCATTCCATTTCTCACATTAAAACACTTGTTGGGCAATAGGAAGGTGTGAGGAAGGTGTGGGGAAGCTGGGAGGGAGGACGGGGTTGTCCTGCTTATACCAACTGTCTGCGACCCCATCTCGCCACTTCTCGCATAATAAGACATGTTGGGCCAGAGGTAGGTGTGGGGAAGGTGTGGGGAAGGTGGGAGGAAGGTGTGGGAAAGGTGTGGGGAAGATGGAAGGGAGGCTGGGGTTGTTCTGATTATACCAACTGTCCACAGCCCCATCTTGTACTTTCTGGAATAGAAACACATGTAAAGGAAGAGGAAGGTGTGGGGAAGGTGTAGGGAAGGTGTGGGGGAGGTGTAAGGAAGGTGTGGGGAAGGTGAAGGGAAGGTGTGGGGGAGGTGTGAGGAAGGTGTGAGGAAGGTGTGGGGAAGGTGTGGGGGAGATGTAAGGAAGGTGTGGGGAAGGTGAAGGGAAGGTGTGGGGGAGGTGTAAGGAAGGTGTGAGGAAGGTGTGGGGGAGATGTAAGGAAGGTGTGGGGAAGGTTGCTTATACCAACTGTCCAAGACCCCATCTTGCCAATTATCGCATAAAAACTCCTGTTGGGCCAGAGGAAGGTGTGGGGAAGAAGTGGGGAACGTGTGGGGAAGGAGTAGAGAAGATTGGAGGGAGGACGGGGTTGTTCTGCTAATACCAACTGTCCGCAGCCCCATCTCGCTAACTTCTCGCATAATAACACATGTTGGGCCAGAGGTAGGTGTGGGGAAGGTGTGGGGAAGGTGTAGGGAAGGTGTGGGGAAGGTGTAGGTAAGGTGTGGGGAAGGTGTGGGGAGGGTGTGGGGAAAGTGGGCGGGGGGGCCGGGGGTTGTTCTGCTTATACCAACTGTCCATGGCGGCATCTCGCCACTTCTGGCATAAAAACACGTGTTGGGCCAGAGGAAGGTGTGGGGAAGGAGTTGGGATGGTGTGGGGAAGGTGTGGGGAAGATGGGAGGGAGGTGTTGTCCTGCTTATACCAACTGTCCACGGCTCCATCACGCCACTTCTGGCATAAAACCACATGTCGGGCCAGAGGAAGGTGTGGGGAAGGTGTAGGGAAGGTGTTGGGAAGGTGTGGGGAAGGTGTGGCGAAGATGGGAGGGAGGTGTTGTCCTGCTTATACCAACTGTCCACGGCTCCATCACGCCACTACTGGCATAAAACCACATGTTGGGCCAGAGGAAGGTGTGGGGAAGGTGTAGGGAAGGTGTAAGGAAGGTGTTGGGAAGGTGTGGGGAAGGTGTGGCGAAGATGGGAGGGAGGTGTTGTCCTGCTTATACCAACTGTCCACGGCTCCATCACGCCACTTCTGGCATAAAACCACATGTTGGGCCAGAGGAAGGTGTGGGGAAGGTGTAGGGAAGGTGTGGGGAAGGTGTTGGGAAGGTGTGGGGAAGGTGTGGCGAAGATGGGAGGGAGGTGTTGTCCTGCTTATACCAACTGTCCATGGCTCCATCACGCCACTTCTGGCATAAAAACACGTGTTGGGCCAGAGGAAGGTGTGGGGAAGGAGTTGGGAGGGTGTGGGGAAGATGGGAGGGAGGTGTTGTCCTGCTTATACCAGCTGTCCACGCCTCCATCACGCCACTTCTGGCATAAAAACACATGTTGGGCCAAAGGAAGGTGTGGGTAAGGTGTAGGGAAGGTGTGGGGAAGGTGTGGGGAAGATGGGAGGGAGGACATACACACACATCCACCCTCACACAAACACCCCCACCCCCACCCCCACCCATACCCATACAAACACACCCACACCCCACACACCCAAACACACCCAAACACACCCACACCCCACACACCCTCACACACCCAAACACCCTCACACACCCACACACCCTCACACACACAAACACACGCCCACATCCACACACATACGCACCTTGTCCCTGTTCAAGGCAGACATATCCCAGTCCTCTGTCTTATCTCTGGTTGGCAGCCACTTCATACACACCCACACCCTCACCCTCACACACACACTCACCCACACACAAACACCCACACACGCCCACATCCACACACACCTTGTCCCTGTTCAAGGCCGACATATCCCAGTCCTCTGTCTTATCTCTGGTTGGCAGCCACTTCATACACACCCACACCCTCACCCTCACAAACAAACACTCACTCACACACAAACACACGCCCACATCCACACACCCACACACACCTTGTCCCTGTTCAAGGCCGACATATCCCAGTCCTCCGTCTTATCTCTGGTTGGCAGCCACTTCATACACACCCACACCCTCACCCTCACACACACACTCACCCACACACAAACACCCACACACGCCCACATCCACACACACACACACACCTTGTCCCTGTTCAAGGCCGACATGTCCCAGTCCTCCGTCTTATCTCTGGTTGGCAGCCACTTCATGAACTCCTGCAAGGGGGGGAGTTAGGGGGGGGGGGGGGGGGGGGGGGGGGGGGGGCGGGGGGCTGTGGGAAAAAGACTTTTATGTGTGTATGTGCGTGTGCCTGTGTGTGTGAGGGTGGGGCACAAACGCACACACATAAACATACACACAAACACACGCACACACAAAAACACGCACAAACAAACACAAACACAAACACACACGCAAACACATACACACACAAAGACACACACAAAATCACACACATACACACACAAACACACACAAACACGAACAAACACACAAACACAACACAAGCAAACAAACACACACACAAACACACACAAAGCAGCGCACCCCATATAATTTCTCCCTAACATTAGCAGTCATCACTCGAAGCGCTTACAAACACACAAACACACATTGACATTACAACTCTCACACGGAACACAACACAACACACTCACTCACAACACACCACACAAACAAACACACCAACAATCACACACATGCATGGTAGCGCACCCCAATACAAGTTGACCCGGATATTAGCAGGCTTCATCAGCAGCGGCGACGACACGACACGACACGACACAACACAACACAACACAACACAACACAACACAACTCACCACAACTCACCACTTAAATACACAAACACTCACTCCCACACAGACATACACACACACAAAAAATACACAAAACAACTCAAACACACACACAAAAAGAAACACACAACACAAACAAACACGAACACAAACATCCACACAAAAACACACACACACACGGCAGCGCACCCCATAAAAGTTGTCCCGAGCATTAGCAGGGGTCACCAGCAGCGCCGACAAAAACACTTAAATACACAAATGATCACTCTCACACATACGCACACTCACAAAAAAACACAAAAAAACTCAAACACACACAAAAGACACAAACACACACAACACAAACAAACACAAACACACACAAAAACACACACAAACACAAACACACACAAAAAGACACATACATGGTAGCGCACCCCATAAACGTTGTCCTGAACGTTAGCAGGGGTCACCAGCAGCGCCGACAAAAACACTTAAATACACAAATAATCACTCTCACACAGACATACACACACAGACAAATGAACACAAAACAACTCAAACACACACAAAAGACACAAGAAACACACACAACCCAGACCGACCACAGCACACGAACGTTAATAACCTCACTCCATCCACAAAAACAGACTCGATGGCAATGGTATCGGTTAGCGCACCCCATAAAAGTTGTCCTGCACGTTAGCAGGGGGTGGTAACCGAACATCGCCAGCGACGGAGCCTGATTGGCCCCAAAAATTCACACCCGACCTTACATGACCATGGAAAGCTCACTCCCTCTCCCACCCGCGCGCTTCCCCCACTCCTTACTGCACACCAAAAGGACTCGAGCCGCTCATAATCCCTGGCACCACCCCCGACACACCCGACCCTATTCCTGTCGGTCTGGTACCCCACACACACACAAAAACACACACACGGAGAGGCGCACACCGAGCATGAACGTGATGATACCAGTGTTTCTGCTCTACCGTTCGGGCGAGGTTAGCAGGGGGTCACCAGAGCGCGACCCCACCACAACCCTCCACCCCACTCCCTTCTCCCACAGACCTACACCGGCACAAAATCGACACACGGAGCACGCCAGTCAATGTCCGCTTCCAGGACCCTACCCCCCGCCCACCCTTCCACGCGGCTTCCCTAAAGGCAACCATCTCCCCACCGGCACAGCGACTCACGCTGTCATAACCCACCGCCGTGCCCACGCCCTATATATGAGCCCAGCCGCTGTGAGTCGCACCGACCGTTAGCCCGCAGGGGTCAACAGCACGCCGCGCACCTGGACTCCCTCACACGACTAACACCACCCCACGTATCACATTGACACCCACCACATCTCCCAACGACAACAACGTCCCCTTTGTCCTGAACAACTCGAGCACCCCGCTGCCATCAACTGACACGAGACACCAGCCCCCCTCTCCCCTATCAACACACGAACGCCGTTCTTCCACGCCTCGCACAAATCACACAAAGACCCCACACACCCGGTACTTCGCGACGCCCCAGTCCATCATTGTTCTGCATCAGCTTTCACACACTGTAAGATCCAGACAACACTTGTCGTAACCTCAATTCACGCATCCCGTCCCTAGCCTAAACCCCTCAAAGCTCGCTAAGGAGCATCCTAGCCGCGGGTGAGCACGACTGGTGTTTAGCGCAGCGTAGGTTTCGGTTGCCGTACGAGCCCAGCACAGCGTCCCGCGACCAACATAAACACACTCCGCCCCAGCCACGTGACACACATCAAACCGACACCCTCATCGTCCATCCTCGCGAACACTACAATCGGCACCACCTGCCATAGGACAACTAGACACCCTAACAGTCACAAAACATTATATCTAAGTTAGGCAATACATCGACATGTTCTTGGTTAACCCATAGCTAAACCAAACAACACAGTAGAGCTACCCACACACACCGACTAGACAACGGCATAGGCGCACCTAAGAAAGTTGTCCGGAACGTTAGCAGGCGTCACCAGCAGCGCCGGCAAAAAGACCAGCTGCTCGAAGTCTCCTGCCAACCCTACACAACCAACCCCCCCCACATGACCTGACTGCCCAACACCCGAGTATTACTACTTAGGAAGCTTCAGACCCACCCGCCCAATCACAGGCCCGCCCTGCCCCAGACCCTGATCTATGCACACACAACCATACACACACACGGAAGGGCACCCCATATAAGTTGTCCCGAACCTAGCAGGATCACTGGCTCGCCCAACCCTTACAAAAGAATCCACTCAATCATCGCTGACCCACCACCTTCTGCCCGACCACCTCAATTCGGATCGCCCCCCTGCTTGGCCTCACACGTTCTACCACAAGCCTAGGATTGCCGCTCTTCCCGCATACCTATAGTCCATTATATTGCAGAGAACCTCACCAGCCTCCCACCCATACTCCCAGCGACACACCTCCCTATCCCAACGCCGCCTTCTCACGAAACACGGCACACACTGGAACACCACCCACATCAATTGCACCGCCTCGCGCATCCCTTCGGCAACCACCTCGGCCCAACACGAACACACACACACACTGACGAGAATTCCCACTGACCGCTTAAACTGTAGACGGACACTGACCACACACCGAACACCACACTACCGCACACGAAGAACGCCACACCTGACCCATGCCAGCTCACACAGGTCAAGAGCACCATGCAAACACGTGACATACAACAGACGACAGTGGTCACACCATCTGCCCTGACACGTACTCTTGATCAACTCCCACAGATCACACAAAACACACACACGGCCAGGGCATCCCATTGTATGTCAAGTTGGCTGTCCCAGACAACTTTGAATTCTAGCGAGGCGGAACTAGGCACAAATGACTAATAACAAACTTATCCTTGCGGATGCACCACTACGATTGACACACTCAATCGTCGAGTAGACACCCAGCACACACGGCACACACCACGCACAAACACAAACAAATACACATACACAGGACACCGACCCCACCAAAACACAAGGTATCGCCCTTCCCAACATAATCCCCTCAATACCACTAAGACTGGACACGAGACACGCGTCATTCACAGTACTACGTCAATGACGCACCGCCACAGTGTCAAATATGATTTCAGCTGTCGTTACCCGGGACAGTATCCAGGGCGCACCAACCAGCAATTGTACTTGCCTCCCTCCCCCACTCACGGTTGTGAGCACTTCCAGGTGGGCTATTTTGAGGCCATGCCTAGGAGGTGGCCGCGAGATACTACCCCCTCTTCTTTGGGAGCCCATCGAAGTTCGATACACACACGGGACCGCCGGCTGACGGTGGTAGCTGTGACGGAGCGGCGTGCAGTTGGGCTCGCTGGTTGATCAGCACCGATTTCATTCCGAGGCTCCAAGTGTGGGACCAGATGACACCCCTCGTATCCTGCGTCCATCGCATTCGCCTGCTGGCTGCCATGGAAGGTGCGGTGCCGAGTGCGTCGACGCACTGCAGGCCGGACAGTACCTGTACGCGCTGCGTGTGGATGCAGTGTAGTGTATTGTGTGCGTCGAGTCGTGTGGACTGTGTTGTGTGTGTGGTGTTGTTGGTCTGTGATGGTGGTGCCAGGATTGGCAAACCTCCACTTGTCCTCGCATTGCCGTCGAGCGGAGCATGAAAGCGAGGGGCGGCCGGCACGGCCACCACGGCAGACGACTTTGCCACGGTTCGCAGCCGCCCACGGTGTTCAAGTGCGAAGGCGCCCTGTAGGGGACGAGTGGGTCCGCTGGTTGCCTCTGGGTCAAGCGGCGCGGTGGGGGGGCGGCCTCTGTGTTCAGATGAAAGCGGCACGTGACGTAAACCTTGCTGGGTTGCGTGAGGGAGACTCTTACGAAGGGGGTACCCATGGTCAGGCGTGACTGCGCCAGGATCGGGCGATCTCGTTCACTGGTCGCCGTCAGCATTACGGCCTCTGTGGTACGCACGAGAGGTTCGCCACCTCTGGGTAGGTCCCGGTGCCTGCGTAGCTGCCTCGTGTGGTGTGCTGGCTGTGTGGTGTGTTTGTGTGTGCCACGATGGCTATTCTCCATGTCCGGTCAAGGCAATTCGCATCATGCGAGTCAGAAAGCTGGGCCGCTGGGGGGGCGGGCTCACTCTTGCGGTGGAGAGGACCTGGTGGCCGTCTGCCATGGTGCTCGCTGGGGTGTGTCCGCTGATGCTGTGAGCGGGGAGTGTGTGGAAACGCGGGGTGGCTGGAGAGCCGACATGGGGCGATACAGTGGTGGAGGGAATTCCCTAGTGCCCATGGAGGTGTGTCTGCCGTTCCCACGAGGCGCCGTGCATGGTGTGACAGTCGCCTTATCGCTCCAACTTGTACTCAGTGCACATTAGACTCTGTGTCAGAGGGGGCGTTCCCTTGCTGAGTAACCGTTTGTGTGTGTGGGTGGGGGGGGGGGTGGGTCGCTGGTTGGGCGGTGGTGGCCTACTCGCGTGCGGCAAGTTCCCGCGGGGCGATGCTAATGGTGGTGAGAATGATTTTCGAAGTACGTGTCGGCGCCCCCCGCATATCGCCGTCAAGCGTCAACTGGTACAGTGCCATCCTGTGTCTGTGCTGCGTCTCTGTCTGCTCTTATCGTTGCTTCAAGCCGTTTGGACCGATTCGCAAGCCGACCCTCCGCACCCACAGGACATTGGCTGTAGTTGGCGGTGCAGCTGGTTTGCCTCCGTCGGCGTGCATAGAGTTATCAAGCATTTTGAGGAGAGGGCCAACTGTACGTTGCCTCGCAGACGCAAACAAGATGGGAACAATTTTTGTTGTAAATTCCCGAGTACACTAATGCTTCTATTGGTGTAGTTCTTCTTGTGCGGTCCCTCTTCCCACATGACCTTCCCTGGCCGTTTCGCGACGACCGACGCCTGCTAGGTGCCGCGTGACTGCTAAAGAGAGTTTGCTACGGGCGCATCCTCGGTGTCGCTGGGTAGTTGTGTCCCCACCCCCCGACTTCCACCTGCTGGGCTTCTGAAGCGACCACCTTAAGCACCCCCAAATCCACGCACACCCTTCTACTTCCATCCCAACCCTCATACTCCCAACTCCCATCCCACTGATGCACGTCAGACCTGAATATACACCAGGTGACAGACCGACCACGCCCGGCAAGCACACGCAAAACGAAGCAGCCCCACGCGTTCGGATCCCCTACCATCATTCGCTCGGGGCACAATTTCATTGCGGCCCACTGCCAGCCTCCGCATTACCGGGTGCCGGGCTCCTGCCCGTGCTGAAATGTAGTCCATGACTATGCTTAACTGCTACTACTCGTTTGAGCTGTAGTGACATGTTTATCATATTCCACAACCCAACGTTTCGAACTCGCAGTGAACAGCGTGCATCGCCATACAGAGAAGGGCTTCGGATTCCGACCTCTGTCACACACATGATGGTGCGGTCACTTACGAGCGCCGGCCTGCCGAGCACCTCCCCCGAGGACCAAGGAACCACAGCAGGCCACATCGCAAGTTCGCGCTATCCCCGCCCAAACTATGCTATGCTAGACTCACCCGTCAACCAGGCAGCGCCACAAGAATCAAATAAGTGCCCCTACCTAAGCTGGAATGGCTCAGTGGCACCTGTCTCCAACGAACATTCAACCAGTCTACCGACATTGCTGGGGTGCTCATATTGATAAACGTATCACTATATACCTTATAATATGCTTATGCTTACTGGACTTACATTGATAGACCTATGTGGCCGGTAGACGGGGTACACTCACCCGTTCAACCAGGCAGACCACCACAAGGAGACTCGAAACCCCTCCCATGATAGGTCGTTTCAGCCACCTCCCTGGCCTATGCCTCTCCCAGACAACCTCAGCACACACGCGGAAAGTGTTGGCAAACTACCAGTGCCGCGACCTATACTGATTCTGCTAACTCAAAGCTGCACACACGATCAGCAACTACCACAGAAGAACGGCTTCGATCCCGAGGACTCGGAACGCGTGTACGTACCACACGCATCCCACTGACGGGGTTGTTTGCGGGTTCAGCGCCCGCCAGCCCTGGCCTCACCTGTTGAAACTTTGTGCTTGTGGACATACCCCATCACATGGATCAGAGCAGCTGTGTTGGTGTTTCATATGGAACTCCAGAATCGTGTTCAGTTCCGTATCTATTTGAACATGGGGTCCATGCTACAACCAGGAAACTGGCGGATTCCCAGTAGCCCGCGCTCGCTAGACTCAGGTATGCTATGCTAAGAAGGTCTACTCACGCCCCGGTGCCAACCCAGGCAACGGGCCTATCAAGGAATCCCGGCGCGAAATTAGTCCTCCTCCCACTGATGCGCACGTTCCAAGCGCGCAAGGTACGAGCTCTCCTGCCAGCGATCACCGCTACACGACAGGGAAGTTGCGATCCCCGAAGAGGGGCGAGGCGTCTGTGCTGGATCAGGAGCAATTGTTGCAGTGGATGCCCAGCTCGCCTGCCGACGGCGGGATCGCTCTCTAACAACACGCGACGGCCGAGCCGGCTTGGCCACCGACGTCCTAGGGCACGTGATCGTGGCCGTGGGCCGACGGCGGTGGGCCATCGCCACCGCACCGCTGTAACGGAGATTCCATCGCGCAACCCGAAGCCGTAGACTCTCAGCCCTCCGCCAAGCCAGAGACCCTGATCCCCTTCGCCATCACCACTACCATCACTGCTTCCTGCGGGAGTCTCCCAGCCTCACCGTGGCTCTTCACGGTCGAGATCACTCTCGACGTGCTGAAAACCCATAGGTTGATCTAATCGCTCGACACTATCACGGCCCCCCTTTTATTCACCGCACCACTGGGCTGCCTCATACGGCCAGACCGCACAGCCTTTTGAGCTCCCTCGACTGGGAACTTCATGGACTCCTCCTCTCCTAATCCTTCCTCATGAGCTAGGCGCGGCCTGTCAACCACACTGGGCTGCTCATCCGCCCTTACACCCCCTCAGGCCCACCCTCTTGGCCCCTTCCTGCTCGGTGACACTCTCCTCCTACGTCCCTGCGTGCCTCCAGTACTCTCCTCATCTCCTCTCCAAGCACAGTAGACCATAGAGCACATACCAAACCGCCTATCCACCGCATTACTATTCACCGCCGTAGCCTTGTTCACCCTCCCGAAGATCCACATCACGGAACCGTCTTCGACATCATCTTCCACCACGCCCTGGATATCATAGCTCCCTTGGAGCGCCCATCACACCGGCCCCGCCACCCCGTGACTACGGCTATGGGAATCACGGGCATGTAAGCCTACCTCCTCCTCCATAAGCACTCGGCGATTCACCTTCCTCCTCCTCTTCCTCCTCCTCGTCACGCCACCTCGTAGTCCCCTCACAGCCATGTGTGGGCAGCACCTTCACCTGTAGCTTAAGCGGTCCACGGGCCTTGAGATTCCCGTGCACCACTACCCACCTCCACCTCGCTACCACCGTCACCCTCAACACCAACACCAACGCCCTCGTCCTTCTCTCCTCTACGACCCCAGTTCTCCCCCCCCCATCCATAAAGCCAGGGGCTCTTGATCAGGACCACCTCAGTACCACTGCCGTAGTTGCTGCGCTCGTCACACAGTACCAACTTGCCGACTCAGTTGCGCTCTCCAGCCCACCACTCGAGCCCTGGAGGGCGCCGCTCCGCCCCCCTTCGCCCTGGTGGGGGTGAGGCAGTCTGGAAAGACAAGGAGGTAGACAGACTGAATTGCAGCCCGCGTGCCGCTCGCCCCCCCCGGATGCACGGACCGCCTGCCCACGCCCCCCCATCATGAAGAGCGACCGCCGGTGATAAAGACCTCACCGCCACGGCAAGGATACTTCTATGACCGACCAACCTACCCCACCCGCTACAATGACCAGGACGCAACGTTTCGGAAATTCGCCATAATAAAGCGGATCTCCGATCCCTTTTTGCCACCAGAGTGGGGACTCCTGGACGAATGATAGGGGGGGACTAGGGGCTAACAACTGCTGCAAAGAAAGCGCCCCAGCCGATGGATCATGGCCACGGTACAGACGCTAGTCCCTCGACGTCTACCTTCTTTACAGTCGTGGGTCAGCAGTTAAGACAATATGTTAATCCTAGTTAGCAGGGCCGCCTACGCTATCACTTGGACGACGATATCGGGCGGCCTCGCTGCCAGCCCGGAGTGACTTGGTGCCGACGTAGGCTAGTATCGTTTGACTGTGCGGTACGAGACGCTAATTAACGCCCTCAACATATTCCCGTTATTGTTAGAGTTTTTTTCTTCTTTCGGGAAACGCACGTCGCTCTTTAACCGACGCATTAAAGTGATTGCGCAGCATTCCGCTCCCTGCAGGAGTATTCCCATTAAACACAAGCCGGAGTTTCGCCTCAGAAATTAGACGTCCCTCCGAAAGGTCCCCCCCCGAACGACCGTTCTCTGCCTAGTTGTACTGCCCGCGTGACGGCCCTTGCCCTGCCCAACAGGCGCGGCCGTCTCTGCGGCTGGTCTGGGCGTAAGGTGCCACCCTCTAGTTTGTCCTTGTCCAGGCTCATGTCATGCGACCCTGACTTTCTTTCATCGGAGTCACTGGCATCAGCGTCGTCAATGAAGTCGTAATCATCGAGGTATTCATCACTGTCATCTGAGCCCTCCATGTCATAGGCACCGCCCTGTGCACCTGTTGACGCACACGTGAGGTTGGGGGGGACAAGTAAATATACAACTAAATAGTAAGCCTTATTACGAGGCTTGTGCTTGGGGGGACAGGTAGGTCCGTGTCCATGCTCATGTCATGTAACCCATCAGAGTCACTAGCATCAGCGTCGTCAATGAAGTCGTAATCATCGAGGTATTCATCACCGTCTACTGAGCCCTCCATGCCATCGGCACCACCCTCTGCACCTGTCGACGCACACGTGTTTGGTGGGCACAAGTAAAATAAAGTGATTTGCAAACGGATGTTTATATTTCATATTTCACCACCACTCTTGCATCAGCGTCGTCAATGAAGTCGTAATCATCGAGGTATTCATCACCGTCATCTGAGCCCTCCATGTCATCGGCACCACCCTCTGCACCTGTCGAAGCACACGTGTATGTATGTTACAGTCCAGGGGTAGGCCAAAAAAGGCTGAAGGGACTTGCCCAACCGTGATAGGAAGGGCTAAAAATAAAATAAATAAAATAAAAATAAAAAAAATAAAAAAATAAAAAAAATAAAGCATTGATGAAGTGAACCCCAACAATTGATTCACCATAGGGGGCCCTGAGTTCGTGCTACAGTGATCATTTAATTCTACAATATAGGGGTGTGTGTCAGTGGGTGCGTCTCTGGGTGCATGGCTGTGGGTGCACATGTGTGTGTGTCTTGAAGTCAGTTTGGGGTGTGTGGGGTGGAGTAGGGTGTGCGAATGTGGGGTGTGTGTCTGTGTGTGACTAGAAGTGGGTGTGTGGGGTGAGGTGGTGTGGTGCGTGTGTCGGGGAGTCTGTGCCACGCGTGTTTGGGGAGTACAAGTAAAAGAAAGTGACGTATTTGTTGGTTTTACATTTCACCGCCACACTTGCATCAGCGTTGTCAATGAAGCTGTAATTATGGATGTATTGATCACCATCGTCTGTGCCCTCCATGTCATCGTCCCCGCCCTGCGCACCTGCTGACTGCGCATCTGCTGACTGCGCATCTGCTGAAGCACACGTCTTTGGGGGCCACAAGTTAAAGAAAGTGATTTAAAAACGTATTTAGTGATTTTACATTTCACCGCCACACTTGCATCACGTCGTCGATGAAGTCGTGGTCATCGGTGAGATCAGCATCGTCATCTGAGCCCTCCATGTCATTGGCACCGCCCTGCACCCAGCGATCGACTGCTTGCACATGGGATAAACAATAAGAAATAACACAACGGACTTATATTGTATTTTATTTATCTACACCAAAACATTTCACCCTCGTACCAACCACCCACCCACCTCTCACCCACCTGCCCACCACCACACCGAAACATTATACCCACCTACCTACCACCCACCCACAACCCACCCACCACTCACCCACCTGCCCACCACCACACCCAAACATTTCACCCACCTACCTACCACCCACCCACAACCCACCCACCCACTCACCCACCTGCCCACCACCACACCCAAACATTTCATCCCCCTACCTCCAGCAGTGGGTCTCTGGGGTAGATTGCGCTGCTTCTTGAATCCCTCAGGGAGGGGGACGTCCTCAGGGCGCATGGGCAAGCCAGCTAGCTCCATCAAGTAGAGGGCCTTTTTGATGTCCTCCACAGTGAGCTCCACGACGCCCATGTATCTGAGCGGGTGCCTTGCGAATGAGTCGGGTGTCGTGGCATGCATGTGCATGAGATCGCCCACAATTTGGAAGAGCCGATTGCGCCAGTGACCCAGGTCGCCCTGCACGTCCCGCAAGCAGGCACCTGAATGTGTGGGTGTGGGTGTGGGTGGGTGGGTGGGTGTGGGTGTGGGTGTGTTTGTGTGGGGGTGTGTGGGTGGGTGTGCATGTGTACGTGTACATGTGTGTGTGTGTGTGCGTGTGTGGGGGATGGTGTGTGTGTGTGGTGGTGGTGGTGGTGGTGGTGAGTGTAATAGCATAGCACCTGAATGCCATGCAGTGGTAGTGTGTGGTATTATTAGGGAACAGCAGTATGATATCATATGACATCATGTTATCATAAATATTACACAACAATTTGAATCTCTTTCACAATATGCACTTCCTTTGAATTGCTTGTTCCCCATAGCCTCTTTCAGTGATATACATTGATCTAGTGGTAGACTAAGTCACTTCAAGAATGAAGAGTCGGGGGTTCGACTCCCCCTTCGATCGCTCTTGGCGTTGCAGGTCGTCGTCAACCGCGATGGTAGCTTGTCCAGTTGAGGAAAAAGACCGCTCCCCACCCGCGTACGACGGGCTCCCTTTCCACCACGCCCCACCAGGCGTTATCATTACCTTATTCCCCATTACTGAGGTAACCACAGTCAAGGCTTGGTCAAACACAAGGTACGCCTTGGGATTAAGTTGCTTCGCTAATAACTATGAATCCACTTTCTCACGTTTGAGTATACCATTCGAAGAGGATTTGTAAGCTCTTTCACAATATGCACTTCCTTTGTATTTGTCATACCCCAGTATTGAGGTAACCACAGTCAAGGCTTGGTCAAACACAAGGAACGCCTTGTAAGTTACGACATGGCATGTAAGTTGTTTTGCTAATGACTATTAATCCACTACCTCAATTTCACTTTTGCGTATACTGTCCGAAGGGAAATTTGAATCTCTTTCACAATATGCACTTCCTTTGGGGGGTTTATTCCCCATTACTGAGGGAACCACAGTCAAGGCTTGGTCAAACACAAGGTACGCCTTGGGAATAAGTTGCTTCGCTAATAACTATGAATCCTCTACCTCATTTTTTTTAGGATACTGTCCGATGGGAAATTTGAAGCTTTTTCACATTACGCACTTCCTTTGTATTGGTTATTACCCTTGTATTACTCATTACCCATTGTAAAATTAACTGATCCCTGTAGTACGGACTCAGGGCCCCCGTCCGTAAAATGGTTGTGTGTGGTTCAGTTTATGAGTGCTTTTTATTTTTAAGCTCTTCCTCCTACGGTTGGGCAAGTCCCTTAAGCCTATTTGGCCTACCCCTGGACTGTAACACACAACATTGCTCATTCCCTAGTATTGAGGCATTCACAGTCGAGGCTTGGTCAAACCCAAGTTACGCCGTGGGAGTGACTTGTTTCACTAATGAGTAATGACTATTAATCCACTATCTCAATTTCACTCTTGAGGATATTGTCCAAAGAGAAATTTGAATCTCTTTCACAACATGCACTTCCTTTGCATTGCTCATTTCCCATTATTAAGGTAACCACAGTCAAGGCTTGGTCAATACCAAGTTAAGCCTTGGGAGCATGTTGCTTTGCTAATGACTATGAATCCAATCTTTCAATTTCACTTTTGAGTATACTGTCCGGGGGTAAAATTGAAGCTCTTTCACAATATGTTTTTACAAGCGTTCCTATATAGTATATAGTTTGTGATTTACTCTTTCACTCTTTCATATACAGTATATAGCATGGGCATTATCACAGCAAGCTGTCATATAATGTATGTTATATATATGATATAAATATATAAAGTATGTAAATAAATCAATAAGCTTCCATATAAAGTATATAGCGTGTGCATTATCACGGCAAGCTTTCATTTAAAGTATGTACATAAATAAAGAAGCTTCCATATAAAGCATGTAAATAAATAAATAAATAAGCTTCTATATAAGGTTTGTATATAAAGAAAGAAGCTTCCATGTATAGTATGTAAATAAATAAATAAATAAGCTTCTATATAAAGTATATATGTATGATTTACCCGAGCATGCTTTCTTCCAAAGCTTTGAGCGCTTTACTTCTAGAAGCGGAAGGCTCTTCGTCTTCCACTTGCTCCCCATGGCCTCCAAGCATGCGGCCATGGATTCAGCCACCTTAGCAACACCTCCAGCAGTAGCGGCAGCGGCAGCGATCGAAGCCATACCCCCAGCAGGGGCAGAATCAGGAGCTGCATTATGGGCAGCGGCAGTAAATAAATAATGGTACACCTTATGAGTTATGACGAGGCGTGAGGCTAAGGGGGCCAACCACCAAAGCCACACACTCAGCTGGCGCAATGGAAGTGGTAGCAGTAGTTGTGCCAGATGCGGAAGCAGCAGCAGCAGCAGTAAATAAATAAATAATGCTATGTCTTACGCCGAGGCGTGAGCTTGAGGGGGCCAGGCCGTTCGCTAGCACTGAGCCAACCATCAAAAGCCACACATTCATCTGATGCAGTAGTAATGCCAGATGCGGAAGAAGAAGCAGCAGCGGAAGAAGAAGAAGCAGCAGCAGGCATAAATAGTGTTACTCTTATGACGAGGCGTGAGATTGAGGGGGCCAGCCCGTTCGCTTGCGCTGGGCCAACCACCAAAATACGTACCATTTATACATTTATCGGGTGTGGATTGGGTAGATAGACTTGAGAAGCTGCAAGGTGCAAGGTGCAAGGTGCAAGGTGCAAGGTGCAAGGTGCAAGGCAAAAAACAGTGAGCGTTGTGGGTTAAGTATGAAGCAAACTTGTATGTTGAGGTTCAGTTCACCAGTGCTTGTTTTTGGCGGAGCCCCCAGGGTCGCCCTGTTGTCCGTTTGACCCCAAGAAACAAGAAACCCTGGCCCTGTCGTAAACCCTGACTTTTTGTCTACTGCACCCACATTGCTAACAGGAGCCCAACCTTGAAAGACGCCAAATCCCTGATCACACCAGAAGACCCCCTTTGCGAAACAGAAGAAAAAAACAGGTCTGACACTCAGGGTTGTCCTCTTATAAGGAAAATAACCAATGTTTTTACATAGCACGATGATGCTCCCAGTGTGCTTTGATTGGAGTGCTACTCACCCAGCTGCCAGTCAGCACCAGCATACATTCCAGGCTACTGACCAACAGCCTCACCGCCACACTGTATGAATTCAAATTCAAACCATTTAAACGCACCCGCACATCCGCAGCGTTGCAAGAGCATCAGGGCCAGGCGCTCAGCCTCTGTACTGCAGCCTGGACCCTCAGCGCTGCCAGTCAGCAACAGCATACTCTCCAGGCTGCTAACCAACAGCCTCAACGCCGCACAGTACGTAGCCTCGGTCTCTGAGGCGGGGCGTTTCACTTCCTTGGCCTTCTGCTTGACCTTATGCGGACGCTGACCAGGATCATCATCAGACCCCAGCTCCATGGAATCCAGATCATCATCTTCGGGAAGTAGATCATCATCATCACCCTCCAGAGACTCAGAGTCGTCACTGACCTGGGTAGGCATGGTGGGTGGTGGTGGTGGGTTGGTGGTGGTGGAGGTGGTGGGTGGTGGTGGGTGGTGGATGGTGGGTGGTGGTGGTGGTGGGTTGGTGGGTGGGTGGGCGGGTAGGTGGGTGTTGGTGGGTTGGAACTCCAGGCCCCCGTCGTTTACGAATTGTTGAGGTTCAGTTGACCAGTGCTTGTTTTTTTTAACTGCCTTTCCTATTTTAAGGTTGGGTAAGTCCCTACTTGGCTACCCCTGGACTGTAAAAATGTATGCAAATACATGCAAATATATGAAGATACTCAAAATACAAAAATACGCAAAATACCAATATAGCTATAGTCCGGCTAGAGTTATGCTTCAATTGAAGTGCTATGCCAAAATACACAAATTTGGTGATCCTGCAAAAAACATAATAAATGCACATAACTGACCTGCCCCCCTCCAGCGGTCCTGACGTTGAAGAATTGAGAGGTGTCTTCCTCCACGATATTCAGCTTGAACAAATTGAGCAGCTGTTTGCGCTCTTCTTGGAGGTGCTTCTTGCTCTTTAGGACCACATTCCAGTCTTTCTCTGACTCCCAGTCTCCGTCGTAAATCTGCTCCATGTTGGTGAGGTACAGGCGCTGAGTGCCTGCTGCAGTAGATTGCAGCGGCTTCAGCAGTACAAAGTATGAATTGACCTCATCTGCCACTGCGTCTTCCTCGCGCTCCTGCTCCTGCTGCTGCTCCTGCTGCTGCTCCTGATCGTTATCGTGATCCAGATCCAGATGCTGCTGCTGTTGCTGCTGTTGTTGCTGCTGCAGTTGTTGCTGCTGTGGCAGAGGCTCTTGCTGAGGCAGCTGAGACTCTTGCTCCTGTTGATCCTGCTGCTGCTGCCGCAGCCGTAATTGGTCATGATGCTCCTGAGGCATCAGGCGTGAGGGCTGCGACTGAGTCTGCTGCTGCTGCTGCTGCTGCTCCTGCTCCTGTTGCCTTACGCTAGCATCCGAGGCACAAGGCTGTTGCTCCCCTGCAGCCCATCCATTGAAGGAGACTGAAACTGCATTCTGGCCATCAGACTGAGATCCTGCTGCAAGCTTCTGCCCATGTAACTGTAGACCTGCTCCATGCCTCTTTCCATCTGTCCGAGAGTCCGAGACATGTCTCTGCCCATCTGACTGAGATGCTGAAGCTTGTATCTGCACCTGAGCATCCTGCACGGCCTCTTGACCTGCATGGGTTTTGGCCGGGGTGTTGGCCCCACACGAGGGCCCTGCAGCTATAGACCTCTTGTTGTTGTCATAAACCACCTTCTCTAGTGCACTCATCCGATCCACCACTTGCTCCACATACTTGAGCGCTGTGTTAAAATTATCCTTCAGCTTCTGAATTTCTAAACTCAGAGCCTCCATGTTTGCCAGATATGTCTTAATCAATCCGTTAGTTAACTATAAGTCCTGTTGTTCCAGAGTAAGAAAGGTCTCCCAGGAGCCTTCAGCCATTAACAGACCAAGAATAACTCCATTCATAGGTGCTGTTCTGATGCTGCATAGTACATACTCCAACACTTCACAGCTTCATACCCTGTTGGCTGGGGTGATTGAGGTAGGCAATCCAGGGGGGCCTCTGGCAAGCCAAGATCCTATGGGCTGAGGCAAGACAACACCCTTGCTAAGGAGATGGTATCAGGAGAGGGTTGCGATTGCAAGACAGCTGGACCTCAACAGAAGCGTAAATTTCCAATGGTACTTCCTTCCGCTCGGACGCATCATGCTCTGAGGGCTGGCGAGGCGAGGGAAGCAAAATTAATCGCGTGGACATTCTTCGGAAGCACGCGTCCGATCAATACGATTATCTGTTAACTATCAAGGAAGCAGATGCAGTATATCCAGAGCAAGGCGATGTGAAGAAATTAGACAGGCCAACTCAGATCGTGCTGGGCCGTGCTGGGCTAGGACGCTTTTAGTCATGGTCCCTGCTTTTATTTATTACCGTCACCTACGCGCCTTCACATGAGATGGATATTCAAAGATTCGGCTATGTGCAGCAGCTTCTAGGCAGCTCCCCTGACTTCATAATACCTTGGTGTGGTATTTAATGAGAAGGGATGCATGAAATAAAATTTTGCCGGGATCAAGCGTGTTATAAGAGGCAAGGCAGTTGCAGTACATTCAGTACTGCAACTGTAGTGCACAAGCGGAAGGTGGCATCGCCACAATCGGTACAGTGTCCGGTGGGGACTCAGACCCAGAGCACACTTGGCCACTCTTAGTACGACATATAAGTCGTACTATAACATTATATTCTCCAATCGTGTTTTCTTTTACTATAGCACCAAGTCGTCCGGAACGCACCCTAGAGATGAAAGCTCGGGATCACAAGGAAGGAAGAATGCTATATATATATGTTCAAGACTTGGATGTCCTCCTCATGGGATGAGAGTGGGTAATCTGAGATTCCTAATAATCTCATCCGAGACTTACCTCACAAGGTAGTGCGTAATATACTAATATGTATATATTTAGAACTACCTGAAGGTGGAAACTGATGTATGGAAACGTAAAATTGTTCCTACATTATTTGTTGTGCAATCCAGAAGTTGGTTGGTTGTTCGAAGCTTTCTCTGTTCATCCATGAATATATGAAGAGATTGGATATCAAGTATTGTTTTTAAATATTATTATTTATTTGTATTGTTTTTTTGATCGTTCAGAAGAAGAAGAATAAACGGTTTGCTCGTGTTTACATTTTTCTTTACTGCCGAAGACGGCGAGCAGCTACCTAACCAAGTTCAAGTTTGGTGGTTGGACCCAGTGCAAGCAAACAGGCTGCCCCCCCTAAACCTTACGCCTCGTAACGTGCGGACCAGTAATTTATGTATATTCCATATCGAGTTCTGTTCCGTATGCTGCGGCAGCTGCAAGACACTGTTGACGATAGGTTTGCCTCAAGTCACATGTTGGCGTTAGCTGCTCAGCCGTGCTGCGGCAGGTGTCGAGGTGTAGGTGCCGACACTGTCGACGGTAGGTTTCTTAAGTTACATGTTGGCGTTAGCTATGCTGCGGCAGCTGCAAGACACTGTTGACGATAAGTGTGCCTCAAGCCACATGTTTGCGTTACCTATCCTGCGACAGCAGCAAGACACACACAATGTGCGTACGTATATATGTTACAGTCCAGGGGTAGCCACGTTGGCCGAAGGGAATTGCCCAACTTCAAACAACCAAGATCAACTTCACATTTTTCGGAAGGACTCATTGAAGAGTGTCTTGTGACACACAGAAGTCCACACAGCAACGCAACGAAGGTTACTGCTCAATCCATACTGCCTCTACACAGTTGAGGTCCATTAAAACGGTCCTTCCAACAAAGCCTTCTCTGTGCCTCAGCAAACTCAACACTACCAAAGGACTCAAGACGCTGTATGTATGCAGCTACAAAAATTAGCCCAAACTGCTTTCATCTCCGGTGCTCCCTCCAGTACCTTGGGATGAACCTTCACTTCCAGTGCACCCTCTAGTACCTGCGAATTAAGAAACAAGTCAGGGCACTGAGCAAAACTGCACAAGATTGACATAGGAAATATTGATCTAGACATACAATAACAGACATTGACTGGCAATCTCGAAGTGTACCGAATCCCAGGAACCTTGGTGATAACTGTCCAAAGATTGTTTGGGGTCCAGTTCATCAGTGCCTTTTTTTTTAAGCCCTCCCAATTCCAAGGCTGGGCAAGTCCCTCCAACCTATTTGGCAACCTCCTGGAATGTAACAAACAACACAGGGCACATCTTAAAGCACTTGCTAATATGCAAGAGAAACACCCTCCTCATGACTTCATGAGGGCCCACCAGCACCAGCACACACACTACACCATTCCACTTACTAAAGAAAAGCTTTGCGTGGAATATATAAATAATATTGCCCACTTGTTTTTGAATGTTTCACTATATGAGCAGCTTTGAAGCAGCTACCATATGAGCAACACCCTCATCAGGAGTTCCCACAAGCACACGCACAAGCATCAGCACACACTCTTCACAATTTCACGCACTTGAGCAGCTTAGAAGCAGCAAACATATGAGCACCACCCTCCTCGTGAGGCCACACAAGCACAAGCATAAGCACATCTACAAGCATACACACGTTCACATAATTGAGCAACACCCTCCTCACCAGGGCCCACAAGCACACGCACAAGCACAAGCACAAACATACACTTCACCATTCCACGTACTTGAGCAGCTAAGAAGCAGCGAACATATGAGCAACGCCCTCCTCAGGAGGGCCCACAAGCACATGCACAAGCACAAGCTTGCTAAGGTCACCATTTCAGATAATAGAGCAACACCGTCTTCATGAGGGCCCACACCCACACCCACACACTCTTCACCATTCAACGTACTTGAGCAGCTTTGAAGCAGCAAACATATGAGCAACACCCTCCTCAGGAGTTCCCACCAGAACTCCGTGTCCCAGGTTCAAGATGTGGCGCTTGTTGCCTGCCTTGGCCACGATGTCACGTACCGCTGCTTCAATGGCGTCCTGTGTGAGAAGGAGTGGTGGTGGTGGTGAGTAGGAGTGGTGGTGGTGGGTGAGTGGTGGGCAGTGGGTGGTTAGTGGTGGTGATTGGTGCCTTGGCCACTAAGTCACGTACGGCAGCTACAATGGCGTCCTGTAGGGTGATGGGTGGCGGTGGTGGGTGAGTGGTGGATGGGAAGGTGTATTGTGTTGTGGTATTGTATTGTGGTACTGTGTTGCACTGTGTTGTGGTATTGTATTGTCGTATGGCACTGTACTGTGTTGCATTGTATTGTGTTGCACTGTGTTGTGGTATTGTATTGTCATATTGCACTGTATTGTGTTGCATTGTATTGTGTTGCACTGTGTTGTGGTATTGTATTGTTGTATTGCACTGTACTGTGTTGCATTGTATTGTGTTGCACTGTGTTGTGGTATTGTATTGTCGTATTGCACTGTACTGTGTTGCATTGTATTGTGTTGCACTGTGTTGTGGTATTGTATTGTCTTATTGCACTGTATTGTGTTGCATTGTATTTTGTTGCACTGTGTAGTGGTATTGTATTGTCGTATTGCACTGTACTGTGTTGCATTGTATTGTGTTGCACTGTGTAGTGGTATTGTATTGTCTTATTGCACGGTATTGTGTTGCATTGTATTTTGTTGCACTGTGTAGTGGTATTGTATTGTCGTATTGCACTGTACTGTGTTGCATTGTATTGTGTTGCACTGTGTAGTGGTATTGTATTGTCTTATTGCACTGTATTGTGTTGCATTGTATTTTGTTGCACTGTGTTGTGGTATTGTATTGTCTTATTGCACTGTATTGTGTTGTATTGTATTTTGTTGCACTGTGTTGTGGTATTGTATTGTCGTATTGCACTGTATTGTGTTGCATTGTATTTTGTTGCACTGTGTAGTGGTATTGTATTGTCTTATTGCACTGTATTGTGTTGCATTGTATTTTGTTGCACTGTGTAGTGGTATTGTATTGTCGTATTGCACTGTACTGTGTTGCATTGTATTGTGTTGCACTGTGTTGTGGTATTGTATTGTCTTATTGCACGGTATTGTGTTGCACTTGTATTTTGTTGCACTGTGTAGTGGTATTGTATTGTCGTATTGCACTGTACTGTGTTGCATTGTATTGTGTTGCACTGTGTTGTGGTATTGTATTGTCTTATTGCACTGTATTGTGTTGCATTGTATTGTGTTGCACTGTGTAGTGGTATTGTATTGTTGTATTGCACTGTACTGTGTTGCATTGTATTGTATTGCACTGTGTTGTGGTATTGTATTGTCTTATTGCACGGTATTGTGTTGCATTGTATTTTGTTGCACTGTGTAGTGGTATTGTATTGTATTGTGTTGCGGTATTCGATCTTGCCGGTTGAGCGCATAGCACAGTTGGGTCAACGCTGCCCTGGAGGGTTTTGTCATCACCACGTATATTGTGTTGTGGTAGTGTTTTGTGTTGTGTTGCGGTATTCCATCTTACCGCTTGAGCGAATAGCACAGTTGGGTCCACATTGCCCTGGAGGGGGATGTGGTTACCAAGTGTACTGTGCTGTGTTGCATTGCATTGTGTTGCGTTGTGGTATTGTATTGTATTGTGGTATTGTATTGCGGTCCTGTGTTGCTTTGTGTTGCGGTATCTGACCTTACCGGTTGGGTGAATAGCACAGTTGGGTCCACGTTAGCCTGGAGGGTGATGTCGTTAACAAGTGTATCGTGCTGTGTTGCATTGTGTTGTGTTGCGGTATCTGACCTTACCGGTTGGGCGAATAGCACAGTTGGGTCCACATTAGCCTGGAGGGTGATGTCGTTAACAAGTGTATCGTGCTGTGTTGCATTGTGTTGTGTTGCGATATCTGACCTTACCGGTTGTGCCGCATTGCATTGTGTTGCGTTGTGGTATTGTATTGTGTTGTGGTATTGTATTGTGGTCCTGTGTTGCTTTATGTTGCGGTATCTGACCTTACCGGTTGAGCGAATAGCACAGTTGGGTCCACGTTGCCCTGGAGGGTGATGTCGTTAACAATTGTATTGTGTTGTGTTGCATTGTGTTGTGGTGTTGCATTATATTGTTTGGGTGTTGCAGTATCTGATTGTACCGGTTGAACAAATAGCACAGTCAGGTCCACGTTGCCTTTGAGGGTGATGTCGCTACAAATTGTACTGTGTTGTGGTATTGTACAGTATTGTACTGTGTTGTGGTATTGTACTGTGTTGTGGTATTGTACTGTGTTGTGTTGTGGTATTGTACTGTGTTGTGGTATTGTACTGTGTTGTACTTGTGGTATTGTACTGTGTTGTACTTGTGGTATTGTACTGTGTTGTGGTATTGTACTGTGTTGTGGTATTGTACAGTGTTGTGGTATTGTACTGTGTTGTGGTATTGTAATGTGTTGCATTGCGTTGAGGTATCGTATTGTGTTGTGGTATTATATTGTATTGTGGTGTATCTGATCTTACTGGTTGAGCGAATAACACAATTGGGTCCATGTTGCCCGTGAGGGTGATGTCGCTACCATGTGTACTGTGTTGTGGTATTGTAATGTGTTGCATTGCGTTGTGGTATCGTATTGTGTTGTGTTGCTTGTGTTGTGGTATTATATTGCATTGTGTTGTATCTGATCTTACTGGTTGAGCGAATAACACAATTGGGTCCACGTTGCCCGTGAGGGTGATGTCGCTACCAAGTGTACTGTGTTGTGGTATTGTAATGTGTTGCATTGCGTTGTGGTATCGTATTGTCTTGTGTTGCTTGTGTTGTGGTATTATATTGCATTGTGTTGTATCTGATCTTACTGGTTGAGCGAATAACACAATTGGGTCCACGTTGCCTGTGAGGGTGATGTCACTACCAAGTGTATTGTGTTGTGGTATTGTAATGTACTGTGTCGCGGTACCTGATCTTACCGGTTCAGCGAATAGCACATTTGGGTCCACGTTGCCCTGGAGGGTAATGTCGTTACCCAGTGCATTGTGTTGTGGTATTGTATTGTCGTGTTGCACTGTACTGAGGTGGAGGGGTGGGTGGTGGTGGTCGAGGGGTGGGTGGTGGAGGGTGAGTGGTGGTGGGTGGGTGGTGGAGGTCGAGGGGTGGGTGGTGGTGGTCGAGGGGTGGGTGGTGGTGGTGGAAGGGTGGGTGGTTGAGGATAGCGAATAGCACATTTGGGTCCACGTGCCCTGGAGGGTAATTCGTTACCCAGTGTATTGTGTTTTGGTATTGTATTGTCGTATTGCACTGTACTGTGTTGCATTGTATTGTGTTGCACTGTGTTGTGGTATTGTATTGTCGTATTGCACTGTACTGTGTTGCATTGTATTGTGTTGCACTGTGTTGTGGTATTGTATTGTCGTATTGCACTGTACTGTGTTGCATTGTATTGTGTTGTACTGTGTTGTGGTATTGTATTGTCGTATTGCACTGTACTGTGTTGCATTGTATTGTGTTGCACTGTGTTGTGGTATTGTATTGTCGTATTGCACTGTATTGTGTTGCACTGTGTAGTGGTATTGTATTGTCTTATTGCACTGTATTGTGTTGCATTGTATTTTGTTGCACTGTGTAGTGGTATTGTATTGTCGTATTGCACTGTACTGTGTTGCATTGTATTGTGTTGCACTGTGTAGTGGTATTGTATTGTCTTATTGCACTGTACTGTGTTGCATTGTATTGTGTTGCACTGTGTAGTGGTATTGTATTGTCGTATTGCACTGTACTGTGTTGCATTGTATCGTGTTGCACTGTGTAGTGGTATTGTATTGTCTTATTGCACGGTATTGTGTTGCATTGTATTTTGTTGCACTGTGTAGTGGTATTGTATTGTATTGTGTTGCGGTATTCGATCTTGCCGGTTGAGCGCATAGCACAGTTGGGTCAACGCTGCCCTGGAGGGTGTTGTCATCACCACGTATATTGTGTTGTGGTAGTGTTTTGTGTTGTGTTGCGGTATTCCATCTTACCGCTTGAGCGAATAGCACAGTTGGGTCCACATTGCCCTGGAGGGGGATGTGGTTACCAAGTGTACTGTGCTGTGTTGCATTGCATTGTGTTGCGTTGTGGTATTGTATTGTGTTGTGGTATTGTATTGCGGTCCTGTGTTGCTTTGTGTTGCGGTATCTGACCTTACCGGTTGGGCGAATAGCACAGTTGGGTCCACGTTAGCCTGGAGGGTGATGTCGTTAACAAGTGTATCGTGCTGTGTTGCATTGTGTTGTGTTGCGGTATCTGACCTTACCGGTTGGGCGAATAGCACAGTTGGGTCCACATTAGCCTGGAGGGTGATGTCGTTAACAAGTGTATCGTGCTGTGTTGCATTGTGTTGTGTTGCGGTATCTGACCTTACCGGTTGGGCGAATAGCACAGTTGGGTCCACGTTAGCCTGGAGGGTGATGTCGTTAACAAGTGTATCGTGCTGTGTTGCATTGTGTTGTGTTGCGATATCTGACCTTACCGGTTGTGCCGCATTGCATTGTGTTGCGTTGTGGTATTGTATTGTGGTATTGTATTGTGGTCCTGTGTTGCTTTATGTTGCGGTATCTGACCTTACCGGTTGAGCGAATAGCACAGTTGGGTCCACGTTGCCCTGGAGGGTGATGTCGTTAACAATTGTATTGTGTTGTGTTGCATTGTGTTGTGGTGTTGCATTATATTGTTTGGGTGTTGCAGTATCTGATTGTACCGGTTGAACAAATAGCACAGTCAGGTCCACGTTGCCTTTGAGGGTGATGTCGCTACAAATTGTACTGTGTTGTGGTATTGTACAGTATTGTACTGTGTTGTGGTATTGTACTGTGTTGTGGTATTGTAATGTGTTGTGTTGTGGTATTGTACTGTGTTGTAGTTGTGGTATTGTACTGTGTTGTACTTGTGGTATTGTACTGTGTTGTACTTGTGGTATTGTACTGTGTTGTGGTATTGTACAGTGTTGTGGTATTGTACTGTGTTGTGGTATTGTAATGTGTTGCATTGCGTTGAGGTATCGTATTGTGTTGTGGTATTATATTGTATTGTGGTGTATCTGATCTTACTGGTTGAGCGAATAACACAATTGGGTCCATGTTGCCCGTAAGGGTGATGTCGCTACCATGTGTACTGTGTTGTGGTATTGTAATGTGTTGCATTGCGTTGTGGTATCGTATTGTGTTGTGTTGCTTGTGTTGTGGTATTATATTGCATTGTGTTGTATCTGATCTTACTGGTTGAGCGAATAACACAATTGGGTCCACGTTGCCCGTGAGGGTGATGTCGCTACCAAGTGTACTGTGTTGTGGTATTGTAATGTGTTGCATTGCGTTGTGGTATCGTATTGTGTTGTGGTATTATATTGTATTGTGGTGTATCTGATCTTACTGGTTGAGCGAATAACACAATTGGGTCCATGTTGCCCGTGAGGGTGATGTCGCTACCATGTGTACTGTGTTGTGGTATTGTAATGTGTTGCATTGCGTTGTGGTATCGTATTGTGTTGTGTTGCTTGTGTTGTGGTATTATATTGCATTGTGTTGTATCTGATCTTACTGGTTGAGCGAATAACACAATTGGGTCCACGTTGCCCGTGAGGGTGATGTCGCTACCAAGTGTACTGTGTAAGGTATGTGTATGTGGTATGCATTGCAGTTGGTGGTATCGTTATGTCTTGTGTTGCTTGTGTTGTGGTATTATATTGCATTGTGTTGTATCTGATCTTACTGGTTGAGCGATAACACAATTGGGTCCACGTTGCCTGTGAGGGTGATGTCACTACCAAGTGTATTGTGTTGTGGTATTGTATGTACTGTGTCGCGGTACCTGATCTTACCGGTTCAGCGAATAGCACATTTGGGTCCACGTTGCCCTGGAGGGTAATGTCGTTACCCAGCGCATTGTGTTGTGGTATTGTATTGTCGTGTTGCACTGTACTGAGGTGGAGGGGTGGGTGGAGGTGGTGGAGGGGTGGGTGGTGGAGGGGTGGGTGGTGGTGGGTGGGTGGTGGAGGTCGAGGGGTGGGTGGTGGTGGTCGAGGGGTGGGTGGTGGTGGTGGAGGGGTGGGTGGTTGAGGGGCGAATAGCACATTTGGGTCCACGTTGCCCTGGAGGGTAATGTCGTTACCCAGTGTATTGTGTTTTGGTATTGTATTGTCGTATTGCACTGTACTGTGTTGCATTGTATTGTGTTGCACTGTGTTGTGGTATTGTATTGTCGTATTGCACTGTACTGTGTTGCATTGTATTGTGTTGCACTGTGTTGTGGTATCGTATTGTCGTATTGCACTGTACTGTGTTGCATTGTATTGTGTTGTACTGTGTTGTGGTATTGTATTGTCTTATTGCACTGTACTGTGTTGCATTGTATTGTGTTGCACTGTGTTGTGGTATTGTATTGTCGTATTGCACTGTATTGTGTTGCACTGTGTTGTGGTATTGTATTGTCTTATTGCACTGTATTGTGTTGCATTGTATTTTGTTGCACTGTGTAGTGGTATTGTATTGTCGTATTGCACTGTACTGTGTTGCATTGTATTGTGTTGCACTGTGTTGTGGTATTGTATTGTCGTATTGCACTGTACTGTGTTGCATTGTATTGTGTTGCACTGTGTTGTGGTATTGTATTGCCTTATTGCACTGTATTGTGTTGCATTGTATTTTGTTGCACTGTGTAGTGGTATTGTATTGTATTGTGTTGCGGTATCTGATCTTACCGGTTGAGCGAATAGCACAGTTCGGTACACATTGCCCTGGAGGGTGATGTCGTCACCAAGTGTATAGTGTTGTGTTGTGTTGCATTGTGTTGTGTTGTTGTATTGTGTTGCGTTGTGTTGTTGTATTGCGTTGTGTTGCATTGTGGTATTGTTTAGTATCTCATCTTACCGGTTGAGCGAATAGCACAGTCGGGTCCACATTGCCCTGGAGGGTGATGTCGTCACCCAGGCGAGACCTAGCATCCGCCATGTCCACGGTCCAGTCAATTCCGACCACGTCAACACCAGTGCCCTTGATTCGTTCCAACAAGCCTCCGGATCCATTGGCGTACAGGGTCAGGGGCGTGTTTGGGTGGGTTCGCTTGACCTGCACATGGGAGGGTGGGTGGGTGGGTGGTGGATGGGTGGGCATGGGTGGGAGGGTGGGTGGGTGGGTGGGCATTGGCGTACAGGGTCAGAGGCACGCTGGGGTGAGTTCGCTTGACCTGCACATGAGGGGGGGGGGGGGGGGGGGGGCATGGGTGGGAGGGTGTACATGTAACCACCCACCCACCAACCAATTCTCCCCCTCTCTCTCAGTTCTCGCTAATCCAACCAACTAATCAACCAAACCCACCCACCCAATATCTGCCACCCCCACCCATCCACCCACCCACCCAACATCTTACACTCCCACCCATCCACCAATCAAGAGACGTACCTCAGCAACCAACAAGACACCCATCCACCCACCTACCCAACCAACATGACACCCACCCATCCACCCTGCATCTTACACCCCCACCCATGAAGAGACGTACGTCAGCAACCATCCTCTCTCATTTCTTGCTAACCCACCCACCCAACCAACAAGACACCCATCCACCCACCTACCCAACCAAAAAGACCCCCACCCACCCACCATCCTTACACCTCCACCCATGAAGAGACATACGTCAGCAACCATCCTCTCAAGGGAAGGTCCGCTCCAGTCCTATCTAGCCCAACCAAATAACAACAGCACCCACCCACCCGCCCAACATCTTACACCCCCACTCACCCACCGAACAAGACACCCATCTACACCCACACCCACCCACGTACCTCAGCAACCATCCCCTCCCCCCCCCCTCTCAGTTCTTGCTAACAACCCCACCCGCCCAACATCTTACACCCCCACTCACCCACCGAACAAGACACCATCTACACCCACCACGTACCTCAGCAAACCATACCCCCCCACCCACCCCCCCCCCCCCCCCCCCCTCAGTTCTTGCTAACACCCCCACCCGCCCAACATCTTACACCCCCACCAATCAAGAGACAAGACACCCACCCAACATCTTACACCCTCACCCACCCAACCAACAACCCATCCACCCATCAAGAGACCCACCTCAGCAACCATCCTCTTCAGGTAAGGTCCGCTCCAGTTCTCCCACTGGGATGGAGGCAGCTGTCCTCCCCACGAGTCGAAGATCTGATGCACACAACATGAGGGAATATTAGTATGTGTGTGTGTGTTTAGGTCTGTAGGTGTTGGCGTGTGTGTTGGCCTTTGTGTTGACGTGTGTTTGTGTGTGTGTTTAGGTCTGTAGGTGTTGGCGTGTGTGTTGGCCTGTGTGTTGACGTGTGTATGTGTGTGTGTGTTTAGGTCTGTAGGTGTTGGCGTGTGTGTTGGCCTGTGTGTTGACGTGTGAATGTGTGTGTGTGTGTTTAGGTCTGTAGGTGTTGGTGTGTGTGTTGGCCTGTGTGTTGACGTGTGAATGTGTGTGTGTCTGTTAAGGTCTGTAGGTGTTGGCGTGTGTGTTGGCCTGTGTGTTGACGTGTGAATGTGTGTGTGTGTGTTTAGGTCTGTAGGTGTTGGCGTGTGTGTTGGCCTTCGTGTTGACGTGTGAATGTGTGTGTGTGTTTAGGTCTGTAGGTGTTGGCGTGTGTGTTGGCCTGTGTGTTGACGTGTGTATGTGTGTGTGTGTTTAGGTCTGTAGGTGATGGCGTGTGTGTTGGCCTGTGTGTTGACGTGTGTATGTGTGCGTGTGTTTAGGTCTGTAGGTGTTCGCGTGTGTGTTGGCCTGTGTGTTGACGTGTGTATGTGTGTGTGTGTTTAGGTCTGTAGGTGTTGGCGTGTGTGTTGGCCTGTGTGTTGACGTGTGTATGTGTGCGTCATAATACTTGTGTGTGGGCAGCTGTCCTCCCCAGGAATCGAAGATCTGATACACACAACAAGAGGGAATATCAGTATGTTTGTGTGTGTGTGGTGTGTGTGAGTGTGTGTGAGTGAATGTGTGTGTGCCTGCTGCTCATAGCTAAGAAGAAAAGCTGTTGTAAAGGCTCTGGTTCCTAAACCCATCCAATAATCAATAAGCTCATGCGATTGCATGGACAACTGCTAGAGCGATTGCTTGGACTATTCAAAAGGGCCGTGAACAAGGACTTCACGACCTGACCAACATCAAATCAAACTGATAGCCCACCTGAATGCACTGAGCTCCGGAGTGAACTTGGTACTTGATTTACATGGCCATCTGGCCGGCCAGGTGGCTGGAAGAGTATAACAAAAAAACAGCCTGACCATTACTTATCAACGCCAGCACCCAAGCAAAATCAAATCCAGCACTTATCAAAACCAGCATCCAACCAACATCAAGTCAAACTGATAGCCCACCTGAATGCACTGAGCTCCGGAGTCAATCTGGTACTTGATGTAAATGGCCATCTGGTCGGCCAGGTGGCTGGAAGAGTATAACACAAAACAGCCCGACCATTACTTATCAACGCCAGCACCCAACCAAAACCAAATCCAGCACTTATCAAAATTAGCATCCAACCAACATCAAATCAAACTGATAGCCCACCTGAATGCACTGAGCTCCGGAGTCAATCTGGTACTTGATGTATGTGGCCATCTGGTCGGCCAAGTGGCTGAGGAGGGTGTCCAATACCTTGGGTTGGCTGTAGGTCATTGACTGCAAGACGAATGTGTGGGTGGAGGGGTGAGAGGGGTTGGGTTAGTTGGTTGTGGTTGAGGTTAGTTGCAATTGTGGGTGGTAGTGGGTGGTAGTGGGTGGAGGGGTGAGGGGGGTTGGTTGTGGTTGAGGTTAGTTGCGGTTGCTGGTAGTGGTGGTGTTGGGTGTTGGGTGTTGGGTGGTGTTGGGTGGTGTTGGGTGTTGGGTGGAGTTGGGTGTTGGGTGGTAGTGGGTGGTAGTGGGTGGAGGGGTGGGGTGCGGAGGACGAGGGGTCGGTGGTGGCTGAGCCAGGGTCCATGGAAAGTGTTGGTGCAGCTGTTGCTGATGCTTTTTTAAAGTTTGTTTGTAGTTTTTTAGTTTGTAAGCACACCTTGATGTTCTTGTACAAGGATGAGCTTCCACCCTCGATGTTGTAGGTAGCCAGGGTCCATGGGAAGCGTGGGTGTAGCTGTTGCTTATGTGTTGGTGTGTTAATGTGTCAGTCTGTTTGGTGTTTTGTGAGCTTTTGAAGCACACCTTGATGTTCTTGTACGAGGATGAGCTTCCGCCTTCAATGATGAAGGTAGCCAGGGTACATGGAAAGCATTGATGTAGCTACTGCTAATGCTTTTTGGCGGAGCCCCCTCTTCAAGGGGGCGGGAGCCCCTATGTTGACCCATTTGTCCATCTGACCGAAAAACGAAAAAACTTGAAGCCCGACTCGTCAGCCAACGGTCGCGTAACTAATTCGCTTCGGTCAGCTCCATCGTTGCAAGTTTTCGTTCCGTTGCCAACACACTCCGCCAATTTTCTGCGTAGGACTTGTTTTGTATAGTCTTTATAGTTTCTAAAGCACACCTTCATGTTCTTGTACAATGATGAGCTTCCGCCCTCAATGATGAAGGTAGCCAGGGTCCATGGGAGGCGTTGGTGTAGCTGATGCTTATGATTCGGTGTGTTGTTTGTGTTGGGGTTTTCCATAGTTTTCATAGTTTTTAAAGCACACCTTGATGTTCTTGTACAAGGCTGAGCCAGGGTCCATGGAAAGTGTTGGTGTAGCTGTTGCTGATGTTTTTTAAAGTTTGTTTGTAGTTTTCTAGTTTGTAAGCACACCTTGATGTTCTTGTACAAGGATGAGCTTCCACCCTCGATGTTGTAGGTAGCCAGGGTCCATGGGAAGCGTGGGTGTAGCTGTTGCTTATGTGTTGGTGTGTTAATGTGTCAGTCTGTTTGGTGTTTTGTGAGCTTTTGAAGCACACCTTGATGTTCTTGTACGAGGATGAGCTTCCGCCTTCAATGATGAAGGTAGCCAGGGTACATGGAAAGCATTGATGTAGCTATTGCTAATGCTTTTTGGCGGAGCCCCCTCTTCAAGGGGGCGGGAGCCCCTATGTTGACCCATTTGTCCATCTGACCGAAAAACGAAAAAACTTGAAGCCCGACTCGTCAGCCAACGGTCGCGTAACTAACTCGCTTCGGTCAGCTCCATCGTTGCAAGTTTTCGTTCCGTTGCCAACACACTCCGCCAATTTTCTGCGTAGGACTTGTTTTGTATAGTCTTTATAGTTTCTAAAGCACACCTTCATGTTCTTGTACAATGATGAGCTTCTGCCCTCAATGATGAAGGTAGCCAGGGTCCATGGGAGGCGTTGGTGTAGCTGATGCTTATGATTCGGTGTGTTGTTTGTGTTGGGGTTTTCCATAGTTTTCATAGTTTTTAAAGCACACCTTGATGTTCTTGTACAAGGCTGAGCCAGGGTCCATGAAAAGTGTTGGTGTAGCTGTTGCTGATGTTTTTTAAAGTTTGTTTGTAGCTTTTTAGTTTGTAAGCACACCTTGATGTTCTTGTACGAGGATGAGCTTCCACCCTCAATGATGAAGGTAGCCAGGGTCCATGGGGAGCGTGGGTGTAGCTGTTGCTTATGTGTTGGTGTGTTGATGTGTCAGTCTTCTTGGTGTTTTGTGAGTTTTTAAAGCACACCTTGATGTTCTTGTACAAGGATGAGCTTCCACCCTAGATGGTGTAGGTAGCCAGGGTCCATGGGGGGCATGGGTGTAGCTGTTGCTCATGCTTTCATGTGTTGGTGTTTTGTGTGTGTGCGAGCGTGTTTAGAGCACACCTTGATGTTCTTGTACAAGGATGAGCTTCCACCCTGGATGCTGTAGGTGGCCAGGGTCCATGAGAGGCGTGGGTGTAGCTGTTGCTTATGTGTTGGTGTGTTGATGTGTCAGTCTTCTTGGTGTTTCGTGAGTTTTTAAAGCACACCTTGATGTTCTTGTACAAGGATGAGCTTCCACCCTAGATGGTGTAGGTAGCCAGGGTCCATGGGGGGCATGGGTGTAGCTGTTGCTCATGCTTTCATGTGTTGGTGTTTTGTGTGTGTGCGAGCGTGTTTAGAGCACACCTTGATGTTCTTGTACAAGGATGAGCTTCCACCCTGGATGCTGTAGGTAGCCAGGGTCCATGAGAGGCGTGGGTGTACCTGTTGCTTATGTGTTGGTGTGTTGATGTGTCAGTCTTCTTGGTGTTTCGTGAGTTTGTAAGCACACCTTGATGTTCTTGTACAATGATGAGCTTCCACCGTCAATGGTGTTGGTAGCCAGGGTCCATGGGGAGCGTGGGTGATGCTGTTGCTCATGCTTTGGTGTGTTGGTGTTTTGTGTGTGTGCGAGAGTTTTTAGAGCACACCTTGATGTTCTTGTACAAAGATGAGCTTCCACCCTCAATGGTGTAGGTAGCCAGGGTCCATGGGGAGCATGGGTGTGGCTGTTGCTCATGCTTTGGAGTGTTGGTGAGTTGGTGTGCTGGTGTGTTGGTGTGTTGTGTGTGTGAGAGTTTTTAAGGCACACCTTGATGTTCTTGTACAAGGATGAGCTTCCACCCTAGATGGTGTAGGTAGCCAGGGTCCATGGGGAGCGTGGGTGTGGCGGTTGCTCATGCTTTGGAGTGTTGGTGTGTTGGTGTGCTGGTGTATTGGTGTGTTGTGTGTGTGAGAGTTTTTAAGGCACACCTTGATGTTCTTGTACAAGGATGAGCTTCCACCCTCAATGATGTAGGTAGCCAGGGTCCATGGGGAGCGTGGGTGTGGCGGTCTTGCTCATGCTTTGGAGTGTTGGTTGTGTTGGTGTTGCTGGTGTATGTATTGTGTGTGTTGTGTTGTGTGAGAGTTTTTAAGGCACACCTTGATGTTCTTGTACAAGGATGAGCTTCCACCCTCAATGATGTAGGTAGCCAGGGTCCATGGGGAGCCTACAAATCCAAGGACAGCCGACTGGTTGTCGACCTCTTGTCGCAGTTGACTGAGAGCCCTGGAAGCCGAGTGTTGGTGGTGGGTGGTGGTGGTCGTGAGTGGTGTTGGTGGTGGGTGGTGGTGAGGTGTGTTGGTGTTGGGTGGTGGTGGTTGTCTACCTCTTGTCGCAGTTGACTGAGAGCCCTGGAAGCCGAGTGTTGGTGTTGGGTGGTGGTGGTGGTGAGTGGTGTTGGTGGTGGGTGGTGGTGAGTGGTGTTGGTGTTGGGTGGTGGTGGTTGTCGACCTCTTGTCGCAGTTGACTGAGAGCCCTGGAAGCCGAGTGTTGGTGGTGGGTGGTGGCGTTGGTGAGTGGTGTTGGTGTTGGGTGTTGGTGAGTGGTGTTGGTGTTGGGTGTTGGTGAGTGGTGTTGGTGTTGGGTGTTGGTGAGTGGTGTTGGTGTTGGGTGGTGGTGAAAAGTGGTGAGTGGTGTTGGGTGTTGGTGTTGGGTGTGGTGGTGGTAGGTGGTGGGTGTGGTGAGTGGTGTTGGGTGGTGGTGGTTGCTGGGTGTTGGGTGTGGTGTTGGGTGGTGGTGGTTGTCGACCTCTTGTCGCAGTTGACTGAAAGCCCTGGAAGCCCAGTGTTGGTGTTGGGTGTTGGTGGTCGTGAGTGGTGTTGGTGGTGGGTGTTGGTGAGTGGTGTTGGGTGGTGGTGGTTGCTGGGTGTTGGGTGTGGTGTTGGGTGGTGGTGGTTGTCGACCTCTTGTCGCAGTTGACTGAGAGCCCTGGAAGCCGAGTGTTGGTGGTGGGTGGTGGTGGTCGTGAGTGGTGTTGGTGGTGGGTGTTGGTGAGTGGTGTTGGGTGGTGGTGGTTGCTGGGTCTGGTGTTGTGGTGTGTTGGGTGGTGGTTGGTTTGTCGACCTCTTGTCGCAGTTGACTGAGAGCCCGGAAGCCGAGTTGTTGTGGTGGGTTGTTTGGTGGTCGTGGGTGGTGTTGGTGGTGGGTGTTGGTGAGTGGTGTTGGTGGTGGGTGTTGGTGAGTGGTGTTGGTGTTGGGTGGTGGTGAAAAGTGGTGAGTGGTGTTGGGTGGTGGTGTTGGGTGTGGTGGTGGTAGGTGGTGGGTGTGGTGAGTGGTGTTGGGTTGGTGGTGTTGTGGGGGTGTTGGGTGGTGGGTGGTTGTCGACATCTTGTCGCAGTTGATGAGCGCCCCAGGAAAGCCGATGTGATGATGGTGTGGTGTTGGGCTGTGAGTGTGTGGTGGTGGGGTGGGTGAGTGGTGTTGGGGGGGGTGTTGGTGAGTTGGTTGTTGGTGGTGGGTGTTGGGGTCGGGAGTGGGAGTGGTGTTGGTGGGGGGTTGTCTACCTCTTGTCGCAGTTTGGAATGAGAGACCTGGAAGACCGAGTGTGGGGGTGGTGGGTGTTGGTGGTCGTGAGTGGTGTTGGTGGTCGTGGTGGTGGGGTGTTGGTTGAGTGGTGTTGGTGGTGGGTGTTGGTTGGTCGTGAAGTGGTGTTGGTGGTGTGGTTGTCTACCTATTTGGTCGCAAGTTGACTGAGAGCCCTGGAAGCCGAGTGTTGGTGGTGGGTGTTGGTGGTCGTGAGTGGTGTTGGTGTTGGGTGTTGGTGAGTGGTGTTGGTGGTGGGTGTTGGTGAGTGGTGTTGGTGGTGGGTGTTGGTGGTCGTGAGTGGTGTTGGTGGTGGTGGTTGTCTACCTCTTGTCGCAGTCTTGTAGCCAGTTGAATGGGAGAGACCTGGAAGCCGAGAGTGTTGCTGATGGTGTGGTGTTGGGTGTGGAGTGGATCGGTGGGGTGTTGTGATGGTGTTGGTGGGGGTGTGGTGAGTGGTGTGGTGGTGGTGGGTGTGGGTGGGTCGTGAGTGGTGTTGGTGGTGGTGGTGTCTACCTCTGTCGCAGTTGGATTGAGAGCCCTGGAAGCCGAGTGGTGCTGATGGTGTTGGTGTTGGGTGTGAGTGGTGTCGGTGGTGGGTGTTGGTGAGTGGTGTTGGTGGTGGGTGTTGGTGAGTGGTGTTGGTGGTGGGTGTTGGTGGTCGTGAGTGGTGTTGGTGGTGGTGGTTGTCTACCTCTTGTCGCAGTTGACTGAGAGCCCTGGAAGCCGAGTGTTGGTGGTGGGTGTTGGTGGTGTGGTGGGTTGTTGGTGGTGGGTGTTGGTGAGTGGTGTTGTGGGTGGGTGGTGGTGGTGTGAGTGTGTTGGTGGTGGTGGTGTTAACTCTTGTAGCAGTTGACTGGAGGCCCGGGAAAGCGAGGTGTTCGGTGGTGGGTGTTAGGTTTGTTGAGTGGTGTGGTGTTGGGTGTTGGTGAGTGGTGTTGGTGTGGGTGTGGTGGTGAGTGGTGGTTGGTTGGTGGTGTTGGTGGTCGTGAGTGTGTGTTGGTGATGAGGTTGGTATACCCTCTTGTCGCAGTTGACTGAGAGCCCTGGAAGCCGAGTGGTGCTGATGGTGTTGGTGTTGGGTGTGAGTGGTGTCGGTGGTGGGTGTTGGTGAGTGGTGTTGGTGGTGGGTGTTGGTGAGGGGCTGGTGGTGGGCTGTGGTGGCGGGAGTGTTGTTGGTGGTGGTGGTTGTCTTTACCTCTTGTCGCAGGTGGGACTGAGAGACATGGAATCCGAGGTTGGTGGTGGGTGTTGGTGGTCGTGAGTGGTGTTGGTGGTGGGTGTTGGTGAGTGGTGTTGGTGGTGGGTGTTGGTGGTCGTGAGTGGTGTTGGTGGTGGTGGTTGTCTACCTCTTGTCGCAGTTGACTGAGAGCCCTGGAAGCCGAGTGTTGGTGGTGGGTGTTGGTGGTCGTGAGTGGTGTTGGTGGTGGGTGTTGGTGAGTGGTGTTGGTGGTGGGTGGTGGTGGTCGTGAGTGGTGTTGGTGGTGGTGGTTGTCTACCTCTTGTCGCAGTCGACCTGAGAGCCCTGGAAAGCCGAGTGTTGGTGGTGGGTGTTGGTGGTCGTGAGTGGTGTTGGTGTTGGGTGTTGGTGAGTGGTGTTGGTGTTGGGTGTTGGTGAGTGGTGTTTGTGGTGGGTGGTGGTGAAAAGTGGTGAGTGGTGTTGGGTGGTGGCGTTGGGTGCGGTGGTGGTAGGTGGTGGGTGTGGTGAGTGGTGTTGGGTGGTGTTGGGTGGTGGTGGTTGCTGGGTGCTGGGTGTGGTGTTGGGTGGTGGTGGTTGTCTACCTCTTGTCGCAGTTGACTGAGAGCCCTGGAAGCCGAGTGGTGGTGATGGTGTTGGTGTTGGGTGTGGTGGTGGTGGTTGTGGTGAGTTGTGGTGGGTGGTGGTTGTGGTGTAGATGACTTGATGAGTGGTGTTGGTGGTGGGTGGTGTTGGTGAGTGTTGGTGGTGGGTGGTGTTGGTGAGTGGGTGGTTGTATTGGAGGTCAGGGTGTGCGGGGTGTTGGCGTAGTTGGGGGGTGTTGGTCGGGGGTGGTGGTTGTTGGTGTTGGCGAGAGTGTGTGGTGGGAGGGGGTTGTGTGGTGTTGGTGGTGGTAGGTGTTGGTGGTGGGTGTTGGTGGTGAGTGGTGTTGGTGGTGGGTGGTGTTGGTGGGGTGTTTGGGTGTTGGGGGTGTTGCGTGGTGGGGATGGAGGTTGGTGGTTGGGTGGGTGTTGTGGTGGTGGGCGTTCTTATGGTAGGGTGTTGGTTGTGGGTCTTGGTGGTGAGTGTTGGTGGTGGGTGGTGTTGGTGGTGAGTGGTGTTGGTGGTGATGGTGGTGAGTGGTGGTTGTGAAAAGTTGTGGGTTGTGGTGGTGGGTGGTTAGTGGGTGGTGGTGGAGGGTGGTGGGTGGTTAGTGGATGGTGGTGGTGAAATTTTGTGGGTGGTGGTGGTCTTGGTATGATATCATATGATGACGGCGGTCTGACTAGGCTAAGTTACCATTTATATACAATATCATTTGATGCAGTTTGTATGACATCATATGTTTCCATACTCGCCTTTGGTCAACATCTTATGCCTGCCAGTCCCTCCATATAATTGGCAGGGTGCAAGCAAGATAAGGAGGCAACATGCACATAGGGGTCGGCAATATGATATCATGTACTCATAGAATCATTACGATGCGGGGCCGGGGTCTGATAGCGTACACTTTGGTCAACGGCAAATCAAAATCATACGATATTAAATCATATGATTTTTGTATGATATCATACGATATTATACTCCTCTTAGGGTCGTTGATATTGTATGAGTATAATATGATTGGACGGTCCATAAACAGAAAATGAACAAAGCAAGTGCTAGAATCAGGAAAGGCAATCTATTCAATAATAAAATATTAGCGACAGCCAATAATAAAAAAATGGTAGTGACAGCAAATAATAAGATATAGCGATCGAAACAAACAAGTGCTTAGAAATCAAGGAAGGCCATCTATCAATAATAAAATATAGCGACAGCAATAATAAAATATAGTGACAGCAATAATAATATATAGCGATGAACAAAGCAAGTGCTAGAATCAGGAAGGCCATCTATCAATAATAAAATATAGCGACAGCAATAATAAAATATAGTGACAGCAATCATAAAATATTGTGACAGCAATAATAATATATAGCGACAGCAATAATAAAATATTGTGACAGCAATAATAATATATAGCGACAGCAATAATAAAATATTGTGACAGCAATAATAAAATATAGCGACAGCAATAATAATATATAGCGACAGCAATAATAATAAATAACAATTAAAATAATAAAATATCCCTGTACATGACAACAATAACAAAATAACGTATATATACATTTTTTGGCGGAGCCCCCTCTTCAAGGGGGTGGGAGCCCCCATGTTCACCCATTTGTCCGTTTGTCCGACCGAAAAAATGCTTGAAGCCTGACACGTCATCCAACGGTCGCGTAACTAACTCGCTTCGGTCAGCTCCATCATTGTCACCTTTCGTTCCGTTGCCAACACACACCGCCAATTTTCCGCGTCGCTTGCGACGCGCGCTTAGGACTTGTTTCAACACTGCACCGGTAACACTCACACACATGCACGGGTCTTACCTGCCAACGAATTCCACCTTGCCCAAGTCAAGGGGAGTGAGGGTCTTCATCTACAGTGGCAAGAAGGAAGGTTTGAGGGTAAAGATCTTGGGGTGGGGGGGGGTGGGGTGGGGTGGGGTTATAAGGGGGGTGGTGATGGGGGGGTGGGGTGGGGTGGGGTAAGGGATGTGTGTGATGTGTGTGGTTATTGTACGTGGTGTGGTGTGTGGTGTGGTTATTGTATAAAGGAGACAGGTTTGAGGGGTCAACGATCTGTGGGGGGTGGGGTGGGGTGGGGTGGGGTAAGGGGTGTGTGTGTGATGTGGGTGATGGGGTGGGTTTATTGTACGTGGTGTGGTTGTGTGGGTGGTTATTGATTAAGGAGAAAGGTTTGAGGGGTCAACGATCTGTGGGGGGTGGGGTAGGGTGGGGAAGGGGTGTGGTGTATTGTTAATGTTGTGGATATTGTACATGTTCTGTATGTACATGGGTGGTGCGTAGGTATAGTGTGGTTATTGTAAAAAGAGACAGGGTGGAGGGGTTTAAAACCATCTGTGGGGGGTGGGGGGGTGGGGTGGGTCAAGGGGGGGTTAAGGGTGGTGGGATGTGGTGTTATTGTACGTGGTCTTGTTATTGTACGTGGTGCGGTGCGTTTTGTGGTTATTGTACGTGGTGTGGTGTGTGGTGTGGTTATTGTATTAATAAGACAGGTTGGAGGGGTCAACCATCTGTGGAGGGTGGGGTCAAGGGTGGGGTAAAGGGGGCTTGTTGTGATGTGTAGGTTTTGTATTGTGGGTGTGTGCGTCGGGGTGGTTGTTGTATGTGGTGCCATGTTGGAGGGGTCAACGATCTGTGGAGGGTGGGGTCAAGGGTGGGGTAAGGGGTGTGTGGGATGTGTGTGTTTATTGTATGTGGTGTAGTGTGGGGCGTGGTGTGGTTGTTTTTTGTGGTAGACAGGTTGGGGGGGTCAACGATCTGTGGGGGGTGAGGTGGGGTGGTGCAAGGGGTGTGTGTGTGGTGTGGTTCTCGTCCAAGATGGCCCATGGCGTCATCAACAAATCGCGTCGTCAACAAATCCTACTACCACTTAACCACATTTCAACACACGTAAAATGCATAATCTGGAAAACCCACATAAAACTAGTCTTCTAATATTACATGTCATCATTAAACATCAAGCCAGGCCAAACAAGCCAAGCCAGACCGAACAAGCCAAGCCAGACCAATCAAACAAGCCAAGCCAGACCAATCAAACAAGCCAAGCCAGACCGATCAAACAAGCCAGACCAATCAAACAAGCCAAGCCAGACCAATCAAACGAGCCAAGCCAAGCCAGACCAATCAAACAAGCCAAGCTAGACCAATCAAACGAGCCAAGCCAAGCCAGACCGATCAAACAAGCCAAGCTAGACCAATCAAACGAGCCAAGCCAAGCCAGACCGATCAAACAAGCCAAGCCAGACCAATCAAACGAGCCAAGCCAAGCCAAGCCAGACCGATCAAACAAGCCAAGCCAGACCAATCAAACAAGCCAAGCCAGACCAATCGAACAAGCCAAGCCAAGCCAGACCAATCAAACAAGCCAAGCCAGACCGATCAAACAAGCCAAGCTAGACCAATCAAACAAGCCAAGCCAGGCCAACAAGTCAAGCCAGACCAAAACGTACGTCTTCCATGTTCCTCAAAGTCTTTTCCAAGACCGGGCCCTTGGCGTCATCAATCTCGAAATCCACATTCATCCCGGGAAGAGGTGTCAGGATGTCAGAGAAGAGGATGACACCATCGGGGCGGAATGAGCGCCATGGCTGCAGAGAGATCTGTAGAGGGGTGGGGGTGGGGTGGGTGGGGGGGTACAGGGGTGGGATACTGGGTGGGGCCACAGGGGTGGGGTGGGGTTAGAAGGGTGTAAGGATGTAGTAGATGACACCATCAGGGCGGAATGAGCGCCATGGCTACAGAGAGCTCTCTAGAGGGGTGGGGGGGTGGGGTGGGGTACTGGGGTGGGGTGGGATACTGGGGAGGTGAGAAGGGTGTGAGGGAGTAGTAGTGACCCACCATCAGGCGGAAAGGAGCGCCCATGGCTACAGAGAGCTCTATAGAGGGGTGGGGGTGGGGGTGGGGTGGCTCGGGGGTGGGGTAAGTGGGGGTGGGTCACCGGGGGGGTGGGGTGGTGAGGGGGGGGGAGGGGGGTGGGGGGTGGGTGGGGTGGGGGCGGAAAGTACAGAGTAACAGGGTGGCAGGGGGGAAGAGGGTGGGGGGGTGAGAAGGGTGTGAGGCTGTAGTCACATGACACCATACCAAGACGGAATGAGCGCTAGCTGCAGGGAAGACTCTGTGGAGGGGTGGGTGGGGGGGTGGGTAGGTGGGGGGTGGGGAAGGGGGAGGCGAGAAGTTGTGGAGGGTGTAGCAGTGATAAAACCATGGGGCGGACTGGAGCGCCCATGGTGGCAGAGAGTCTGTAAAGGGGTGGGGGTGGGGTACTGGGGTGGAGTTACTGGGGTAGTAAGTGGGGTGGGGGTGGTGAGGGGGTGGGTGGGGGGGGGTACTGGAGTGGTTGGATGGGGTAGGGTGGGGTGGGGGTACAGGGGTGGGGTGGGGTTACAGGGGTGGGAGTGGGGGAGAGGGGGGGTGGTGGCGGTAGGGGGGGGTTACTGGGGTGTTGTGTGGGTGTGTGGGGGGGGGGGGGGGGGGGAGTGAAGGAAGGGTGTTGAGGTGTAGTAGATGACACCATCTGGGCCCCACCCAGAAACCCACACCCACATACCCTCGCTGACCTTCACACCCACAAACCCACACCCTCATACCCTCGCTGACCTTAACACCCACAAACCCACACCCACATACCCTCGCTGACCTTCACACCCACACCCACATACCCTCCCTGACCTCCACACCTACATACCCTACCTGATCTCCACACCCTGACTTCCACACCCACCCACATACCCTCCCTGACCTCCACACCCACACCAACTTTCCCCTCCCACATCCACACCCAGAAACCCACACCTACATACCCTCCCTGACCTCCACACCCAGTAACCCACACCCACATACCCTCCCTGACCTCCACACCCACACCTACATACTCTCCCTGACCTCCACACCCACACCCACATACCCTCCCTGACCTCCACACACACCCACATACCCTCCCTGGCCTCCCCATCCAGACCCACATACCCTCACAGCCCACATGTGCACACAACCAGCCACACAACCATAACCACAACCAGCCACACAACCACAATAATAATAACCACCACCACATGTGCACACAACCAGCCACACAGCCATAACCACAACAATCCACACAACCACAGCCAGCCACACAAACACAACAATCGACACAACCATACGTGCACACACCTCAACGATAAGCTCGGTGGTCTCGGAGCGCTCACGGAAGCTAGGGTGCTTCAGAGCCAAGTCGCGGTACGCCTTCTGGTACCTGCAGTACAACACAAGGAGGGAGGAGGAGGAGGAGGAGAGCGTCAGAACCCTTATGCAAGTTAACTGTTCCAAAACCGCACCGAAATAGCCTGAAATAGCCTGAAATTATCCTAAGTGGCCTGAAATAGTTTGAAGTAGCCCGCCGTAGCCCAAAATAACCTGAAATAACCCGAAATTGTCTGAAATGGCCCATGGTAGCCTAGAATAGCCCTAAATAGCCTGAAGAAGCCCCAAATAGCCCAAATTGGTCTGAAGTAACCAGCAGTGGACCAGAATAGCATGAAATAGCCCGTAACAGTCTGAAATAGCCAGGAATAGTCTAAAACACCCTTGCTTAAACCAAATAGTGCACATGTACTCTGCACGCACACAAACACACTCCCTACACACACATGCACACTCCCTACACACACATGCACAACGTATACACACATCCAACCCTTAAACACACACATGCGTAACTTTCACTCGCACACAACTCTTACACAAATACGCACTCCTTACACACGCATGCAAGCACTCGGTACACACACTCCTTTCGCACACATGCACTCATGACACACATGCAACCCTTACACAAATACGCACTCCTTACACACATATGCATGCACACGGTACACACACACTCCTTTCGCACACATGCACTCATGACACACATGCAACCCTTACACAAATACGCACTCCTTACACACACATGCATGCACACGGTACACACACACTCCTTTCGCACACATGCACTCATGACACACATGCAACCCTTACACAAATACGCACTCCTTACACACACATGCATGCACACGGTACACACACACTCCTTTCGCACACATGCACTCATGACACACACGCAACCCTAACACAAATAAGCACTCCTTACACACGCATGCACTCCTCACACACACATCCAACCCTTACACACACAAACATGCCCCCCTTACACACGCATGCATCCCGTAACCACACACCCAACCCTTACACACACACACTCTTTACACACACACACACTCCTTACACACACATGCAATCCCCAAACACACATGTACTCCTCACACACACATCTAACCCTTATTCATACACATGCACTCATTACACACAAAACATGCACACCTTGCACACTCATGTGCTCCGTACACACGTATCGACTCTTTACATCAATATGCACCCAATATACACACATGCATTCATCACACACATCCAACCCTTACACACATATACACTCCTCACACAAATGCACTCCCCACACACACATGCACTCCCCACACATACATGCACTCCTCACACACACATGCACTCCCCCCACACACATGCACTCCTCATACACGCATGCACTCCCCACACACACATGCACTCCTCACACACGCATGCACTCCCCACACACACATGCACTCCTCACACACATGCACTCCCCACACACACATGCACTCCTCACACATACATGCACTCCCCACACACACATGCACTCCCCACACACACATGCACTCTCCACACACACATGCACTCCCCCCACACACACATGCAATCCTCACACACACATGCACTCCACACACACACATGCACATGCACTCCTCTCACACACACATGCACTCCTCACACACACACAGACATGCACTCCTCACACACACACACATGCACTCCTCACATACACTAACATGCACTCCACACACACACACATGCATTTTTCTCTCACACACACACATGCACTCCTCACACACACACATGCATTTCTCTCACACACACATGCACTCCTCAAACATGCGCTCCTCACACACACACACACGCACTCCTCACACAAACATGGACTCCTCTCACACACACACACATGCAATCCTTCCACGAACATGCACTCCTCACACACACACACATGCATTGCTCACACAAACATGCACTCCTCTCACACATACACATGCAATCCTTACACTTACATGCACTCCGTACACACACACACAAACACACATGCAATCCTTACACAAACATGCACTCCTCACACACACACACATGCAATATTTCCACAAACATGCACTCCTCAGTCACACACACGCATTTCTCACACACACATGCATTGCTCACACAAACATGCACTCCTCTCACACACACACATGCAATCCTTACACTTACATGCACTCCTCACACACAAACATGCAATCCTTCCACAAACATGCACTCCTCACACACACACATGCATTTCTCACACACACATGCATTGCTCACACAAACATGCACTCCTCTCACACACACACATGCAATCCTTACACTTACATGCACTCCTCACACACAAACATGCAATCCTTCCACAAACATGCACTCCTCACACACACACATGCATTTCTCACACACACATGCATTGCTCACACAAACATGTAATCCTCTCACACACACACATGCAATCCTTACACTAACATGCACTCCGCACACACACGTACACACACACACATGCATTTCTTTCACACACACACATGCACTCCTTACACAAACATGCACTCCCCACACACACATACATGCATTTCTCACACACACATGCATTGCGCACACAAACATGCACTCCCCTCCAACACACACATGCAAGCCTTCCACAAACATGCACCTCCCACACACACATACATGCATTTCTCTCACACCCACATGCAATCCTTACACAAACATGCACCCCCCCACACACACACACACATGCATTTCTCACACACACACAAGCTTTGCGCACACAAACATGCACTCCTCTCACACACACACATGCACTCCTTACACACGTGCATTGCGCACACAAACATGCACGCCTCACACACACACACGCTATCCTTACAAACATGCGTTGAGCACACAAACATGCTTGCACCAATTGGAATGGCATTGTACAACTGGCCATTTAAAAATGTTTGCTTTCAAAATGGAGGTGACAGCTCACCTTCCAGCCTGGCGCATCATCCAGCAGGGGGGCCTCTCAACGTCCTCTCCCCTGGATGCCCTCACCAGGAGTGGCTCCTCAGAGGCGGGGGCCGTTGCTTGGGCAACCACCCTGCGCTGCACCTTGGCCATGCTGGAGCCAGCTGGCTTAAAGGCCTGCTGGCGCATGCATCCCACACCACCCTTGTGGCTCAGCATCATGGTTCTGCAGCAGGGTGGTGTGGTGTGGTGTGGGGGAGCGGGTGCGGGTGGTGTGGTGTGGGGGTGGGGAGTGGGGGGTGGGGGGGAGTTATAGATCAGGGCATGAAGAAGATCATATCAACTAGCCACTCTCACAACCTCCCATGTAAGTGGGCACTATCACTGTGGTCAACTGTCAAGTGCTATAATCAAGTCTGATACTGATCTAGCAGTAGGACGTGCCCAGGGATATTATTGTCAGGGCTTGTAGAATACCAGATCAACTAACCAATCTAACAACCTCCCATGCAGTTGGGCTCTGGCACTGTGGTCAACTGTGGTCATGGATGCGGGCAACGTCATGGGTAGAGAACCCAGTCTGAGGCAATCTAGTTTGGCTAGGCTTGGCTTGGCTTGCCTGCAATGCATTCACACCGAGGTTGATGGTAGCCAGCCTCGTACTTGTGCAACTTCCACCGCATTATAACTATATCGATATGCCTACCCGGCTCGAGGGCAAAACAAATGACTAACTATCTATCGGCAAGATGACTCATATCGTTGCTGAAACCATGGAGCGTCGGCGCTGCGCGTCAACCAAGGCGGAGTGGGTCGGGGGGGGGAGGGGGGGGGGGGGGGGGGGGGGAGTTGAAGTGAGGAGTCCAAGGCTGGGCACATGTGGTATGGTGTGGTCTGGGGGGTGGAGTTCAAGCCTTGACTATAGTCGAGACCCCCCCTCCCCTCCACCCCACCCACCCTGGGCGCATGAGGCCTATTGCTGGTTGTTTGCAGTCCCGAAGTGGAGAAAATATAAAGGGAAAGCTTTAGCCTTTCGAAACGCAGCTTGGCTGTGGTTCGCATGAGGCGAGGTGCATGTGCAGGTGGGACATGGAAAACAGGATGGAAAGCAGAGGCGGGGTGGCGTGGCCCCCATCGCCACGGCGGGGACGGGGGGAGATGTTGAGCGGCACATGGGCGAGGGTGTGGGTGGGTGTGGTTGTGGGAATGATGCGGGCTAAGTGTGGATCGGGTAAGGGGTGTCGGAACAGGAGGTAAGCTTATGCACCTGATCTGGTTTGGCAGCCGCTACACTGGTGAAAGAAAGAAAAAAAGAATGAGCGAAAGAAAGAAAGCAGAACGCGAAATCGGCGAAAGCTTGTTGCGTTGACTGAGCACGGAAATGAGGGTGAGATGAGGGGGAAGGGATATTAGCACAGTGGTGGTCCACCCTGTCCATGAGCCCTAAAACCCCACGGAGAAGCAGATCCTCCATCAGTGCGAGTGGAGTTCCTCCTGGGGGGCCGGCGGCAGTACGGTCGAAGTACAAAGGATCCATCATTCATCCTTTGGGGGCGGCAACGGATTTTGACGGGCGGGTCCCGGGTAGGCAAGGACAAAAGATTATGTGCAACGGGCATCCGGTAAAGGGACACGTCCTAGGCGCGTCATAAGCGAAAACATGGCGGAGAGTGTTGGGTGTCCGAGGTTTGGTAGGGTAGAGAGTGGGTTCACGAATTACGACATGGCCAGGCAGGGGGGCTTGAGTAAGTTTTGTGTAGACCCTACGCTCAGAAGTTTTACATTTTGCTTAGGGACTGCTGAAGATCACTCTGCAATCCCTATTGTGTTGCTGTATCCCCCCTGTATATAGCTGAATACCTGGGTCACCTGCATGTTCTCAGTTTGGGGAAAGTCTAGTACCGGTAGTTGGCTCCTTGTCTTGTCCATTGGGGTCGCCACAAATCGCACTCAACTTTGATAAACTGATATAGATCTCACTAAACTGGAAAATCCATGTGCCCAACAGAGCCCCCAACTCGAATGTAGCTGCACACCTGGATCTCGAGAGAAGGGTCGTTGCATAAACTCAGCAAATCATCGCCGACACAGGACAGCAGTACAGTCTGCCTGCCATCAATGTTTATAACATGAATCATGAGGAGGTTTGGAGGTACTGAGCGAGAGGATTCGTTACATAAACTCACCACATCATTACCGACAAAGGACAGGACAGCATCACGGCGTGCCGACCATCCAATTTTATGACGATGCTTTTTAAGGCACCCCCACAAACCTGGAAAACAAACCAGATCAGTCAAGGAAAAAGGAAACAAACCAGAGGCAGAAAGAAGAGCGGAAAGGAGAGCGCCAAAGGGGAGGGATGCCGAGCGGTCATGATATAGTAGCCGGTGGCAGTACAGTAGTGCTGTACGGTGGTGCACGTGATCATACAGACACGTGCACAGTGCAGAACAAGGCTGTGACTATACACTGGCTTCTCTGAGCCACTCAATAGCCGGTATATAATCCGGTCTACAACATAATACGCACCGATAATGCCCTTAAAGGAAAAAAGCACAAGTCAACCCAGCACGACCATCTGGCACCTCTATGTAATCAGCTTGGGAAAAGTCAGGTAGTTGGCAAACAAATTGCAAGGGTGCTACATTGCGTTATCGAGCTCTGGTTGTATGGTATGGTATTACCGAGCATCAATCAGACGGGTATGCAGTTCGAGCCCTAGCCAGGTTCACACATCTCAGAATTGCCGCCCTAGAAGAGGTAGAGACCAGGGTACTTCAGGCGGACCTCCAGCTCTGCTGCCTAAGACACAACTATGTGGAGCTAAATGGGGAAGAGCACTGTTCCATTTTAGCCTACGCGTAGCAGCTTCCATCAAGCTCCATTAGCCAGCAACTGTGCCAAGCACAAAGCTTGCAGCAGCATTGGAATTCCTGTCATGTCATCTTGTAGATGCACTAGCTAGCTAGCACCAGGTTTGATCCAAGGATGGATGAACGGAACTGTCTAGAAGCTGCCATGCGCTTCCTAAAAGGGAAACAGTTGGGAAGAGGACTAAACAAATAACAAACGACCCCCAGGGGATCAATCAGGCACACGCAAAGCCCCCCCCCCCCCCCCCCCCCCCCCTCCGATGTGCGTGAAAACACACATGCCCATGTCACAATGTGCGTGGAAACCATTAAAACATGCACGTCTCCAAGTGTGTGTGTGTGTGTGTGTGTGTGTGTGTGTGTGTGTGGGTGGGGGGGGGGGGGGCAAATGAATTAAATAATTAAATTAAATAAATTAAATACATTAACCACCACCACCCACCACCACCCACCCACACACAGTGATTCCCCCTTGCTTGAGTCCCCTTGATGAGTGGGCTATATATATGGGCTACCATGCACCTTATCTTTGGGCTGGCATACTATCCAGCGATTTTTTGCTCCAAACACAAAACTAAAACGAGGGGAGTCATGCCCAAGAGGTGAATAACAATTATACATAAGGGTTTGGTCTCATTCAAAGGGTGCAAGATGCCATTAGGCTTTCAGTGGATGTGACACTTTCAGCAGAAACCAGGCCACACCTTGTATAAGTCCACATCCCATACCCTATCTTACAAACAAGATTTGTTGCACCGACCATACCCCCCCCCCCCCCCCCCCCCCCCCCCCCCCAAAAAAAAAACCACCAACAATATTAACGAGGTCATCAGATTTCCCACTACCAAGGATGGGGCCCCTGGCAACGAGACCCACCATAATGAAGAATTTACACTAACACTGAAGTGAAGTATTTCATACCTCGACTGCCTTTGCTCTACACTGGATCAGTTCTGTAACAAGCGTATCAGTTTCTCATTTTCCCTCCCTCCCTCTCCCCCTATGTCTCTCCCCCCCCCCCTCTCACTGACTCCCTGGCTAGCTGGTGATCATAAACATGTACCAAGGGAATATAATTTGGCAAATTACCATTTGCCAAATGTTTTCCAGGTCTAAACCTAAGTCACTTTATTCAGGTCAAGAATCAATCACGTTTGCCAAGTAATTCTTGCCAATATATATTTCGAGACATCAAAAATGAAAAAAAGCCATTTGCCAACTCTTAATCTTGCCAATTTATCCTGCGCCTAGGGTATAGGATACCGTGTGTATATGTACACCGTATGTTTATGTATAGGATACCGTGTGTATATGTACACCGTATGCTTAGTTGACCGGATACCGTATGTAGGTGCTAGCTGGCAGCACAATGGCATCCGTAATACTGATACATCCAAACCTGAATCTCGCCTGAAGGCAAGAAAACTGATTCCATAGGCTCCAAAGAAGAGCCACCATCCTTTGTCGCGGGCTCTTGTATGAAACATGAACTCACCAAGTTCAGAGTGGGAGCTCATGTAGGTGCTAGCTGGTAGGTGGTAGGTGACAGCTGTACATGAAAATGAATTCAATAAATTCAGAGTGGGAGCTCATGTAGGAGCCAGCTGGTGCCAGACGGTAGGTAACAGCTGTACATGTAACATGAACTCACCAAGTTCAGAGTGGCGCTCATGTAGGTGCTAGCTGGTGCTAGGTGGTGGATGACAGCTTACATGAACCATGAACTCACCAAGTTCAGAGTGGGAGCTCATGTAGGTGCTAGCTGGTAGGCGGTAGGTGACAGCTGTACATGAAACATGAACTCACCAAGTTCAGAGTGGGAGCTCATGCTCTGAATATCGTTAGTGGTGCATGGACTAAAATCCGCCATGATAGGATATGCAAATGATATTGTATGAAAATAATGGAGGATGAACTTCACTTCATCACAGCCCTATGCCACTGTTTTTCTTTTCGGCTACAAGCAGCAGCTTCTAGGCAGCCCCCCTGAGCCAGCGAAGCCTCAATCATTCAGCATTGCTATAAAGCTGATTACATTATGATTAAGTCAGCTTCAAGGTGCACTAGGTTGCTTTAGGTTAGGATGAATATCCAGTCAGGGGAGATACCTAGAAGCTGCTGCTTGTAGCCGAAAAGGAAAACAGAGCTTTATGTGCAAGCCTAAATCCTATTATCCGCAGAGATCAATTTGACGTTTCCTTTTTTTCCGAGGAACATCAGCACCGTTATAATTTGATAAATACTTCCGTCAACTTCAACCTTCAGTTTTTCATAGCAGGCAAGTATGCAGATTGTAACAGGCTGGCAGGGCTGTGAGGTCCTGAAAATGCTTGCAACTAGTCAGATTCAGATTCAGTATCATTATCAGAGGTAAAATAATAATCCTCATCCTCATCATCTCTATGCAAAGTGCAACAGGCTGGCAGGGCTGTGAGGTCCTGAAATTGCTTGCAACTAGTCAGATCCAGATTCAGTATCATTATCAGAGGTAAAATAATAATCATCATCCTCATCATCTCTATGCAAAGTGCAACAGGCTGGCAGGACTGGGAGGTCCTGAAATTGCTTGCAACTAGTCAGATTCAGATTCAGTATCATTATCAGAGGTAAAATAATAATCATCATCCTCATCATCTCTATGCAAAGTGCAACAGGCTGGCAGGGCTGTGAGGTCCTGAAATTGATCGCTTCTCATCAGCTTCAGAGTCTGCAGATTGCAACATGCGGACAAAGCCGTGATGTCCTGAAGTTGCGCACAACCCATCAGCCTCAAGGTCTGCAGATTGCAACATGCTGACAGGGCTGTGATGTCCTGAAGTTGCTTGCAATAAGATAGATCCAGGGTCTGTAGATTGCAACATGCTGAGAGGGATGTGATGTCCTGCAGTTGCGCACAATGCTGCAGATCCAGGGTCTGCAGATTGCAACATGCTGACAGAGCAAAGATGTCCTGAAGTTGCTTGCATCTCGACAGCTTTAGGATCTGCAAATTGTAACATGCTGACAGGGCTGTGAGGTCGAAAATTTTGTGACAACTAGACAGGTCCAGTGTCTGCAGATTGCAACATGATGACAGAGCCGTGATGTCCTGAAGTTGGTGACCAGCCCGCACATTTAGGGTCTGCAGATTGCAACATGCTGACAGGGCTGTGATGTCCTGAAGTTCGTGAAAATAAGACAGCCCCAGGGTATGCAGATTGTAACATGCTGACAGGGCTGTGATGTCCTGAAGTTGCTTGCAATAAGACAGATCCAGGGTCTGCAGAATGCAACATGCTGACAGGGCTGTGATGTCCTGAAGTTGCTTGCAATAAGACAGATCCAGGGTCTGCAGAATGCAACATGCTGAGAGGGATGTGATGTCCTGAAGTTGCTTGCATTGAGATGGCTCCAGGGTCTGCAGATTGCAACATGCTGACAGAGCATTGATGTCCTGAAGTTGCTTGCAATGAGACAAATCCAGGGTCTGCAGATTGTAACAGGCTGACAGAGCAGTGATGTCCTGAAGTTGCTTGCAATGAGACAGCTCCAGGGTGTGCAGATTGCAACAGGCTGACAAGCCTGTGAGGTCTTGAAGTTGCACACAACTACTCAGTCTCAGGGTGAGTAGATTGCAACATGCTGACAGGGCTGTGATGTCCTGAAGTTGCAAACAATGAGACAAGTCCAAGGTGAGCAGATTGCAACAGGCTGACAAGCCTGTGAGGTCCTGAAGTTGCATGCTAGTAGACAGATCCAGGGTTTGTAGATGTTGGTCAAAAACCTGAAGATTCAGGGTGAGCAGATTGCAACATGCTGTCAAGGCTGTGAGGTTTTTAAGTTGCTTACACCGAGACAGGTCCAGGGTGAGCAGATTGCAACAGGCTGACAGAGCCATGATGTCCTTAAGTTGCCAAGAACCCATCAGCTTCAGGGTCTGCAGATTGCAACATGCTGACAGGGCGGTGATGTCCTGAAGTTTATAACAATGAGTCAGATTCAAGGAACGCAGATGGCGACAATCCGACAGAGCTGACAGGTTAGTCAAGGAGCACCAGAATTGGAGGTCCAGGGAGCGCAGGGCAGTACAGTACTGCAAGACGGCTAGGCTGGTATCTGAGAAGCCATGTAGAACAGCCTCCTCGAGACGAGTTAGCGCTGTCAAGGGAGACAAATCAGCTGACATATGAAGAATGGTCAGCCATTCTAACATCAGAGTACTCTGCAGACCATCCTTGAGCCGCACGTCTATGGCACGCAAGCTGGGTGGCAGGCCAGGTAGTTTAAGACGCTTAGAAGCTCCCAACAAGCTGACTTTCTGAAGCACAGGGCACAGTTGGAGGATGTTCATGTGTGCTTCAATACTGCCCTGCAGGGGGCAACATGACAGGGGTACGGTTCAGCATGCATTGGTGGTCGGCCACAGCGCAAGCAAAGGTGCTGGCCCCCTCAACATCACGCCTCCCTTTAAGGCGTAACATTAACTTATTTTTCTGGCAACAATTTGGTGGGACCTACAGGCAAATGCGGAGATTTAATAGGGGCCTTACTTGAAGTAGCCTGGTGGAGAACCTATGTGCCCCCCCCCCCCCCACCCCCACCCCTCCCCCCCATGTAACATGAGAGGGATATGGTTTGCTCACGGGCATTTTACATGATAGTAAACAAGATGTATGCCAACATGTTCGGTTTGAACATGTTCACATGGAGCAAGTAGCAAATCCGAGGAATAATCTGTAAATATGTCTTTTTCAGCAGCAAGCAGCAAAGGTCCAAGTAGCTCCCTAAGCCAGCCACTGGGCTAAGCCCCAGTAATTTAACGGTCCTGGAAAGATGATCCTGTCAGCTTCAAGATGCACTACGTTGCTACAGGTTAGGCTCCACAGCAAGCCAGAAGCTGCTGATGGTAGCTGAATAGAAAAGCTATGAAAAACTGGTTGACAGAGAGAAGGGGTAGGTCTTGGTAGCTTGCAGCTAACCACCCACTGGGAGCTGGTATCTTGATACCAGATCTCTTGCGAATCTGATGGAAAACCGGGCTGCCAGAGAGAAGGGGCGGGTCATTGTACCTTGCAGCTACCCACCGACAGCCAGTAGGTACCTAGATACCATACCTGATCTGTTAATCTCATGATCATTAAATGAATCATTTATGGGTCTCCTAGCTGGTGATTCAATAGGAATACAGCTCACCAAGTTTCCACCATCTGGGGTAGTGATTCAAGCCCCCCAAGGGTCCCATGTGAAGCTTTGCCCCTCCCCCTCCGGCCCTTCCCGCCCACCCATCCACCACCCCACCCTTCCAATATGATTTGTGACAATGCATGTTCAGTAAAGTGTTGAGTGCAGACTCTGCAACTCACTCCCTTGGCTTGGCTTTGCTTATAATCCCACGTTAAGCATCGGGTCGTAGATTCAACTCCGGAACAAGCTCGCTTGCAGACCAATCTCCATGTGCCTCGTGTCTCCGAGTCGAAGCAAGGCAGCAAAGCGTCCTGACACTTCCACAACGCATCTTCGCTAACTAGGGTAGATACACTTCCTCGATCCGCCTGCCTGCTCGTTGCCATATTGCAGCGCTGGTCTGTGCAGCCCACAGGAGTTAGAAATCAATCAGGAAGAGAGAAAGAAGGAAGAGAAAGAGGTAGGAAGAGAGATCACGACAGATAACGAGAGAAAAAACGAGATCTGGTTGATAGACACTTGCTGAACTGATATGCAATAGATCGATGGATCGAGGCTGCTCGGGCTTCTAATGAGACGGTGTGGATATTGTCGCCACCAGCTGCCACCAGGCAAATTTTAGCTGTCCGTTCACGTAAGCGGATGCGGTCAGGGGCAGCGGCGGGCAGCGGTCCCCTCTGCTCAGGGGTAATAACGCCCAGCCCAGGTGAGGGTCGGGCCGTCCTAAGCCCCCCGCCCTCCCCCCCCACCCCCACCCCCCCGGCGCCCAGTCGCCCACCCTTCGATCTCAGCGCGGGGCTTTGGAGCCCAGAATCGGCTTCAAACATTGTAACAATCCAATATTAATATATCGAGATCCAGGTCGAGACCTCACTAAACTGTAAAACCCATCTGCCCAACAGCGGCCCCAATTCATATATAGCTGAACACAGCCTATTTAGCGATTACAATGGTCTAGTGGTAGACCAGATTGCTAAGGAACGAAGAGTCGGGGGTTCGACTCCCCCTTCGGTCGCTCTTGGCGTTGCAGGTCGTCGTCAACCGCGATGGTAGCTTGTCCAGTTGATGTAGGAGACCGCTCCCCACCCGCGTACGACGGGCTCCCTTAACACCACGCCCCACCAGGCGTTACCATTACCTTTTTTAGCTGAACACCTAGGCCAATTGCATGTTATCAGCTTGGGAAAAGTCTAGTAGTTGGCTCCTTGCCTTGTCCATTTGGATTGGGCCAGTGGGCCACACATTGCACTCAACTTTGATCAACTGATAAAGATCTCACTAAACTGGAAAAGCCATGTGCCTAACAGCGGCCCGAAATAAAAACAACTGCACACCTGGGTCTCGAGAGAAGGGACGTTACATAAACCCAGCAAATCATCGCCAACAGAGGACAGCAGCACAGCCTGCCAACCATCAAAGTTGATAACAGGAAGCAAGAGGGGTTGAAGACACCCTATAACCCTGAAAAAAAGACTAGATTAGTAAAAAAAGGAAACAAAGTAGAGGCGGAAAGGAGAGCGGAAAGGGGAGGGATGCCGAGGCAAACAAGCCAGAGCACCAAGCCCAACAAACACAAAAGAGGAGGGCTGAACCAAACAGAGCTAAAGACCCCCAGGGGCATGCACTATGAGCACCTTAATATGCAGCGATAATGCACTTATAGGAAAAAGCACAAGTGAACCCTGCACAACCATCTAGCACCGATGCGTAATCAGCTTGGGAAAAGTCTATTACCGGTAGTTAGGCTAACAAATTGCAAGGCTGCTACATTGCGTTATCGAGCTCTGGCTGTAAAGGTATAGTATTGTTATTGACCGGTTCTCCCGGTCCTGCTAGAGTGTCCTAGAGCACCAGGCTTCCTGCCTGGCTGCATGCGCTGTAGTACCTCTGCCCGATAGGGCCTGCACCCAGCGGCGTCAGTACCCTGATGTACTGCCGCCATCTTCTTCTTATACCGGGCTTTCACGCCCGCTTGCCATCTCGCCTCTGTAAGCTATTACAATCCTTCAGTCCATTCCCTGTGCCGTTTAAGTTATATCACTCCGGAAAGCTAAAGGTTATCGCCCATCAACCCGCCTACGTGTTATCCACTGCATCAGATCATCTGCATCAGGAGTCTGTCGCCCTTGCCCGTTGATCCCTCGTTCCCCGGCATACGCAGTGTCTTTGCTTGTTGCCACCCCAACTCCCGAAGAAGAGGACTACAGGCCCAGAAAACCTGCACTCGCTTTGGCTACCAAGTGTTCGACAATCTCGAAGCACTTCTCTTCCCAGCTGGATCAATCCAGCCTGCTATCGCAACAACCAACCCAACCACCCCCACCCCTGCGCCGTCCCATCATTTCCCCTCTCCTCCCCTTCCGCCATCTCCTATAACCCCGTCGGCCTCGCAAGCCCCCCCCCCCCCCCCCCCCCCCCCTCCCGAATCCCTCTCAGGATCTACTCCACCATGGACATCCCCGCGACCATCTCCACTGGCACAACCTTTGCTCAGTGGATCAAAAACGTCTCCAGAGACCTTGAGGTGATGCGAACCAGTACTTCACACCTGTCCCCATCGACCTTGAGGTGATGCGAACCAGTACTTCACACCTGTCCCCATCGACCTTGAGGTGATGCAAACCAATACTTCACACCTGTCCCCATCAGAGAGAGATCAGAGAGCCAAGAGATTCATTTTAGATCAGCTTTCAACAGACTGTCAAATAGTATACCACCATTTTGCCAATCCAGACAACATCATGTCCTCACTCAAAATAGTATACCACCATTTTGCCCATACCACATCCAGACAACATCATGTCCTCACTCAAAATAGTATACCACCATTTTGCCCATACCACATCCAGACAACATCATGTCCTCACTCAAAATAGTATACCACCATTTTGCCCATACCACATCCAGACAACATCATGTCCTCACTCAAAATAGTATACCACCATTTTGCCCATACCACATCCAGACAACATCATGTCCTCACTCAAAATAGTATACCACCATTTTGCCCATACCACATCCAGACAACATCATGTCCTCACTCAAAATAGTATACCACCATTTTGCCCATACCACATCCAGACAACATCATGTCCTCACTCAAAATAGTGTACCACCATTTTGCCCATACCACATCCAGACAACATCATGTCCTCACTCAAAATAGTGTACCACCATTTTGCCCATACCACATCCAGACAACATCATGTCCTCACTCAAAGACGAATACTCCAACTTCTACTTCTCCCTAGTCCCAGATACAGACACAGATCCTCTTCCCTACCCTCTCCTTGAGTACCCATCAAGTTACGCCAGGAGTACAAAAAGGACTTGTAACAAACCTCCCATTGAGAACACCGCAAGCACTTTGCGTACAGAACTACAGACCACTATGCACTCAACGCATCAAAACACATGTGTCGCATGTACCAGAACTGGATCATGGACACTGGAGCAACCTCACACATGACTGGTGATCCCAGCCTCCTTCATGACATTAAAGACATACACCCTATCAAAGTCCTTACTGCATCTGGTCATACCTACATCACCAAGTCAGGAACAGCTCTCATCCAAGGTAACAATGGGAAGATCCGTAAACTTCTCAATGTCCATCTCAACTCAGACGACACCACACCAAACTTGTTCTCCATGGCATCAGCAATCAGGAACAATCCTACCATGGAGATCCAATTCAATTCTCAAGAATGCACCATGTCCATCAACAACAAAGTCCTCATCACAGGATCAAAGAAACGGGGTCTCTACCTAGTACCAGTTATCAAGACTGATGATACCATGATCAGAGGTTCTCACTTACAAACAGCCATGGCAGCCGTGTCAAGAAAAACCCCTATGACAGCTGAACTCCAACATATCAGATTAGGACATCTACAGTTCCTTAGCTAGGATGGCTTCAGAAGACATGGTCATTGGCAATGAAATCACTCCATCTGCATTCAACAAAATGAGAAAGAAAACCTGTGAAATCTGTGTCCTCTCAAAAATGGACAAAAACCCATACCCCACTTCCCATACCAGAGCTACCAGACCCATGGCCATTCTACACATTGACATGAGTGGAAAGATGAAAAATCCCAGCCTCAATGGAAGCCTATACTTCCAAGGCATACTAGATGACTATTCTAAGTACTCTATTGTCACTTTCCACAAAACAAAGGATACAGTAGCCAAGGACACCATAACAGAACTTGAACGATATGAAGTACTCACAGAAAACAAAATAGGAACCATCTTCTGTGACAATGGATCTGAATACATCTGCACCAGATTCAAAACCTGGTGCAAGAACAAAGGAATCACCCTGAACTTCACAGTCCCAGGTAACCCATCCACAAATGGTGCAGCAGAACGTCTCAACAGAACTTTGCATGACAGATCAACAGCCCTCCTCCTTTCATTCAAATTCCCCAATAGGTACTGGGCAGAAATGGTACAGAATGCCAGCATCCTGAGAAACCTCTCCCCCACCTCTGAATCAACAAAGACCCCGTATGAGATGTTCCATGGAACAAACCCTAAGATTGACCATCTCAGGACCATTGGATGCACTGCATATGTTCATGTTCCACCCAAATCCAGATCATTCAAGTTCTCCCCATCAGCTAAAATCACTAGACTTATTGGATACTCAGAATCAAGAAAAGCCTACAGAGTTGTAGACTCTGTCCACAAGATCTTTGACGCCAGAGACATCACTTTCAATGAGTTCGAAAACCTAGCAGGACAAAAGAGATTCCCAGGCCCAGATGCTGTAGTTCTAGGAAACTATGAGGAAGATGTCCCTGTTGAGTTAGATGATGACATGGTTCCTGCTCCTGTTACCACCCCCTCTGAGCTCAGAGAAATGGAACTCTATAATGAGAGGAAGCTCAGACTTCAGGCAAATCCTCCCCAATGGGGTCCCCTAGTGACTTCTCATTTAGCCCAAGTACTGTACACCAGCCTAGCATCATGCCACAAACTAGTGCACCAGGCCACAATGACACTATGGAACAAGGAGATTAACATAACCCTACCCAGCAACCAGCAGTAGATCCAGCAACCCAGCAACTAGCAGTAGATCCCTGCAGTACAGCCCCCGTGCACAACCAAGAGACAGTTATCACTGACATCCCTGACATTTCCCCACCCACCCAACTTGACTCATCTTTAGTTGAACCCAGACGCACTGGCAGGGAAAGAAATGCCCCCAACTTCTTTTACCTAGATGCAGACCAGATCATCATACCTAAAAATGAAAGAGAAGCACTAGCTGGTCCCCAAGCAAAAGAATGGAAAGCTGCTATGCAAGAAGAACTAGCAGCACTTGCAGAGATGAACACCTGGCCCCTCTCAGAACTCCCACAAGGATCCAAAGCCATAGGCACAAAGTGGGTCTTTGACATCAAGCAATCTGTTGATGGTGAAATTGATTGTCAGATATAAAGCAAGGCTAGTAGCCAAGGGATATGCTCAGCGCCCTGGCATGGACTATGATGAAGTGTTCGCCCCAGTTGCAAATAAAGCACGCCACTGTCCGTTACATCCTCTCTATGGCAGCAGATCCCACAGCACACTTAGCCCAACTAGATGTATCCACTGCGTTCCTCAATGGAGTAGTTGAAGAAGAACTGTACAGCAGCCAACCACCTGGTTTTGAAAAAGACCACAGAGTCTACCGCATGTCGGCATGTGGAAATGCCTCTATGGCCTCAAGCAAGCTTCTCACCTATGGTACCTCAAATTCAAAGAAGACATGACTGCTATTGGATTCAGAGAAGTTGATGTAGATCAAGGCCTGTTCACATTGCCTGGACCCACCCACAGACCTCTCATATGGGTCCTCCTGTGGGTTGATGACTTCCAGCTGCTCTCTTTTGACAAAGGCATCCTCCACAAGTACAAGAACACCATTATGCAGCTCTACAAGACTAGAGATCTGGGTGAACCATCTGTGTTTGTTGGCTATGAGATCACCAGAAATGCCTCAGCTGGAACACTGCACATCTGCCAGTCCAGATTCATCCAGGACCTCCTTCGAGCACATAACATGCTCCCTGAGCCCAACAGCACCAGGTTCCCTGTGCCCCTCCAACCAGAGGCCAACCTTCACTATGCTGACAAGGACACTCCAGTCACTGGCCTTCCTTTTGCACAGATTGTAGGTTCCCTCAACTACCTTGCAGTCAACACAAGGCCTGACATTGCTCAAGCTGTCAACATGCTGGCCAGGCATAGTGCACACCCTCTGCACGATCACATGGAAGCCGCCACTGGTATCCTCAAATACCTGTCAAACACCCCGGACCATGGCATCACCTACACCAACTCCACCAAGCCTCCCATTGGCTATTGTGATTCTGACCATGCTGCCTGCCCCATCACAATCCACCGCAGGGTTTGTCTTCCTCAACCAAGGAAATCCACCACAGGGTTTGTCTTCCTCAACCAAGGAAATCCACCACAGGGTTTGTCTTCCTCAACCAAGGAAATCCACAACAGGGTTTGTCTTCCTCAACCAAGGTGGTACAATCTCATGGGCATCCAAGATCCAGGCATCTGCAAAAGCCCTGTCCACAACAGAAGCTGAGTTCATGGCTGCCACCTCTGCAGCCCAAGAGGGAACATGGTTGAGGAAACTTCGACACTCTGCCACAGGAACTGTACCTCCTGCTATCACCATCAATGGTGACAACCAAGCTGCACTCAGTGCCTGGAACCAAGAAAAGCTCTCCTCCAAACTCAAGCACATGAAGACCAGGTTCTACTTCCTCAAAGAGCAGTCCAAGAAAGAAGGGATCAAGCTCAACTGGATCCCCACTGCTGCCAACATGTCTGACATGCTCACCAAGGCCCTTCCCAGGACAAAGTTCTGTGACTTCAGAGAGAAGATTGGCTGCATTGGAAAAGCTTGCAAGCTCTAATCAGCACCTTTGATCTAGAATTCTGAAAATCCCACATCAGGGGGAGCCATTGCTGTGATGACACTTGACTTATTGACTTGAGCCTCTCTTCAAGCCATTAGCCTGTGTATGCCCAGTCCACCCTTCCTGGCAGCTATGAGCTGGAATCCAGTCCATGTTATCTTGCCTAGCCTAAGCTGCCCTTTATCTCAGACAGAATCCTCCCTTCACACTGTACCTCCACACGTACATCTGAGTTCTCCTTTCACCATGGAAACTTTGCAAGCTTGCCCAAAGCTTCCCTTTGATCACACATCCACATAGTTCTATTTTTCCACTTTAGCTTCCCCTTATCCTTTTTCTCTCTAATTCCCAGAATTCTTCTGAATGAAGAATACCAGGAATTGGGGGGGATGTTATTGACCGGTTCTCCCGGTCCTGCTAGAGTGTCCTAGAGCACCAGGCTTCCTGCCTGGCTGCATGCGCTGTAGTGCCTCTGCCCGATTGGGCCTGCACCCAGCGGCGTCAGTACCCTTATGTACTGCCGCCATCTTCTTCTTATACCGGGCTTTCCTGCCCGCTTGCCATCTCGCCTCTGTAAGCTATTACAATCCTTCAGTCCATTCCCTGTGCCGTTTAAGTTATATCACTCCGGAAAGCTAAAAGTATTACCCAGCATCAATCAGACGGGTCTGCGGTTTGAGCCCTAGCCAGGTTCACAAATTTCAGAATTGCCGCCCTAGAAGAGGTAGAGACCAGGGTAGTTCAGGCGGACCTCCAGCTCTGCTGCCTAAGACACAACTATGTGGAGCTAAATGGGGAAGAGCACTGTTTCATTTTTAGCCTACACGTAGCAGCTTCCATCAACCTCCATTAGTCAGCAACTGTGCCAAGCCCGGAGCTTGCAGCTGCATTGGAATGCCTATCATATCATCTTTTAGATGCACTAGCTAGCTAGCACCAGGTTTGGTCCAAGGATGGGTGAAAGGAACTGTCTAGAAGCTGCCATGCGGTTCCCTGAAGGAAAACAGTAAGGAAGATAGAGGACTACTAAAACAAACCCCAGGGGATCAATCAGGCACACGCAAATAAAGCCCCCCCCTCCTCCCCCCCCCCCCCCCCCCCCCCCCCCCCCAATTTGCATGAAAACACATGTGTCCATGTCACAATATGCGTGGAAACCATTGAAAACACACACTTCTCTTTCAAAATATGTCACAAAGTGCGTAAAACCACCCACATCCGAGTTACAATGTACGTGATTTCAAGCACCCACCCTTCTGGAGTGATTTTGGACTTGGACGCAATCACATACGCCATGAACTGCCGACCGTTGCATGATGTCCACAGTTCAAAAAACGGCAGCGTTCAATCTTTACACCAAAGCTAGATGTTCATTTTCCACACCCAGAATTGATCTGGTCGCATTTACTCGCAAAAATATGCTTAGTTGACAGGATACTGTATGTAGTAGTAAGTATACTATATGTATATGTATAGGATACCGTGTGTATACCCTATGTATATGTATAGGATACCGTGTGAACTTGTAGACTATATGTATATGTGTAGGATACCGTGTGTATATGTATAGGATACCGTGTGTATATGTATAGGATACCGTGTGTATATGTATAGGATACCGTGTGTATATGTATAGGATACGGTGTGTATATGTATAGGATACCGTGTGTATATGTATAGGATACCGTGTGGTATGCTATGATTACCGTGTGTATATTGTATACGTGTTGTATACTGTATAGGATCGTGTGATATGTATAGGACACCGTGTATATGTATAGCCGTGTGTATCTGTAGGATGCCCGTGTGTAGATGTATACCGTGTGATATTTATAGGATTACCGTGTGATATGATAGGATACCGTGTGTATATGTATAGGATTTACGGTGTGTATATGTCTATAAGGTGATATTATAGATCCGTGTGTATATGTATAGGATTTACCGTGTGGGATATGTATACCGTGTGTATATGTATAGGATAACCGTGTGTATATGTATACCGTGTGTATTGTATAGGATTACCGTGGTATATGTATAGGATACCGTTGTGTATAGTATAACCACGTGTAGGATGTATAGGATACCGTGGTTTGTACATGTATAACGTGTGTATATGTATAGGATACCGTGTATATGTATACGCGTTGAAGTGTATAGTGTAGGATACGGTGTATATGTATAGGATACCGTGTGTATATGTAGAGGTACCGTGTTGTAAATGTAGAGGGATCCCAAGGGTATATGTATAGGATCCCGTGTGTATAGTATACCGTGTGTATATGTAGAGGATAACGTGTAATATGGATAGGATACCGTTGTATATGTATAGGATACCTGGTATATGTATAGCTACCGTGTGATATCTATATGTCTACCATGTGTATATGTATAGGATACCGTGTGTATATGGTATTACCGTGTGTATATGTATGGCTACCGCTGTGTATATGTATAGGAAACGTGGTGTATATGAATTCCAGTGTATATGTTATAGATACCGGTCCTGTGTACATGTAATACCGTGGTATATGTATAAGATTTACCGTGTGTATATGAATACGTGTGTTATGTGGAGATACCGTTGGTATATGTATAGGATACCGTGAGTATATGTACAGGATACCGCGTGGGTATATGTAGGGGATACCATGTGTAATGTTATAGGATACCGTGTGTTATGTATACCGTGTGTATCTGTAGAGGATAACGTTGTGTATATGTATTAGGATAACGGTATATATGTTATAGGATTACCGTGTGTATATGTATGATACCTGGTATATGTATACCATGTGTATATGTATAGGATCCGTCGTGTTGTACATGTTACGCTTGTTGATATGTATAGGATACCGTTGGGATAGTATTACCGTGTTGTTTTATATGTGTAGGATACCGTGTGTATTGATAGGATACCGTTGTGTATATGTATTTGGGATTACGTGTGTAAATTGTAAAAAGAAGGGATACCAAGTGGTATATGTATAGGATACCCGTGGTGTATATGTATTACCGTGTGTATATGTATAGGATTACCGTTGTTGTATGTAGAGCTTACGTGTGTTATGGATAGGATACCATGTGTATATGTATAGGATAACCGTGTCTGTGTTATGTCTTTGGATACCGTTGTGGTATAGTATACCATGGTATATGTATAGGATACCGTGTTGTATATGTATACCATGTGTTATGTATAGGATACCTGTGTGTATATGTGAAGGATACGGTGTGTATATGATAGGTACCGTTGTGTAATGAATAACATGGTATATGTAGGAATAGAGGATTACCGTGTGTAATGTATACGTTTGTGTGTATATGTATAAGATTTACCGTGTGTATATGTTATACCGTGTGTATCTGTGTAGGATCCGTTGTTTGTATATGTATGAGGATACCGGGTGTATATGTAAAAGTACCGCGTGTATATGTAGGGGATACCATGTGTAAATGTATAGGCTACCGTGGTTTATTATACGTGGTATATGTAGAGGATACGTTGTGTATATGTATAGGATACCGTGTGTATAGTATTAGGATACCGTGTTTGATAGTATACCATGTGTTATATGTATAGGATACGTGTTGTCCATGTATTACCGTCGTGTATATTGGATAGGATACCGTGGTAATGTATACCGTTTTTTGTGTAGATGTGTAGGATACCGTGTTTAGATGTATAAGGGAGACGTTGTTGTATATGTATCGGATACCGTTGTGTAAGTTGAGGATTCCAAGGTATTATGTATAGGATACGTGTTGTAGATGTATTACCGTGTGTATATGTAGCGGGATACCGTTGTATAGGTAGAGGATACGTGTGTATATGTATAGGATACCATGGTATATGGATAGGATACCGGTGTAGATGGATAGTGATACCGATTGTGTGTGTATAGGTATACAATGTGTATATGTATAGGATACCGTAGCTGTGTGTATTAGTTTATACCATGTGTTGTATAGGTATAGGATACCGTGTGTATCTGTATAGGATACCGTTGTGTATATGATACCAGGTGTTATAGTATAGGATTTACCGTGTGTAATGTAACAGTGGGTTGGATAGGTAGAAGATCACGTGGGTATATGTATACCGTGAGTATATGGTAGGATACAGTTGTGTAGATGTATAGGGATACCGTCGTGGGTATATGTAGAGGGATACCAGCGTTCGTATTATTGTGTACTTTTCGAGGACTACCATTATTGTTGTGTTTGATAGTTTTTCGTTTTTATTGTTTGGATACCGGTGTGTTTCCCACGCGCATAGACACCGTGGATATGTTATAGGATACCGTGTGTATATGTTATAGGATACCGTGTATATATTATAGTATAACCTGTGTATTGTGAGGATACCATGTTATATGTATAAAACCAACACGGATAACCGTGTGTACTGTATAACCGTGTGTATAGTATAGGATAACCGTTTGTATAGTATATGATCCGTGTTATATGTATAGATACCGGGTGTATCTGTATATCCGTGTGTATATTAGAGGATACCGTTTGTATATGGAGGATCCCTATGTATATGTAAAAAAAAAAAATAGGATACCGTGTGTATATGTATAATAACCGTGTGTCTATGTTACCGTGTTATATTGTATAGGATACTGTGTGTTATGTATAAGAATACCGGTTATATGTTAGGATAACCCTTGTATATGTGCGGGATAAACCGAGTGTCTATGTATAGGATAACCGTGTGTAAATATGTCTAGGATACGGTGTGTATATAGTATATGATACCGTGGTATTGTATAGGACACCCTAATGTATATGAATATAGGATACGTGTGTATATATATAGGATAGCCGTGTTGGTATATGTATACGATACCGTGTGTTATTATAGTATACCGGGTGTATACGTATAGGATACCGTGTGTTATGTCATAGTAATAACCGTGTGTTTATGTAGAGATACCGTGTGTATGTTATATGTACGTGTGTAATATGTATAGGAGACCTTGTGTATATGGATAGGTACCGTGTGTATATGTATAGATCCACTATGTATATTTAGGAATACCGTGTGATATGATAGGATACCTTGTGTTATTGTATAGGGATACCGTGGTGTAGATAGGTATAGGATACCGTGTGTATATGTATAGGTACGTGTGTATTGTATGGAAATCCCGAGTGTATAATGTATACCGTGTGTATATGTATAGGATACCGTGGTGGTATATTATAGGGATCCGTGTGTATATGTATAGGATACCGTGTGTATATGTATACCGTGTGTATATGTATAGGATACCGTGTGTATATGTATACCGTGTGTATATGTATAGGATACCGTGTGTATATGTATAGGATACTCGTTGTATATGTTAGATACCGTTTGTATATGTATAGGAACCATGTGTATATGTATGGATCCGTGTGTATATGTCTAGGATCCCGTGTTGTATATGTATAAGGAATACCGTGTGTATAGGATAGGATACCGTGTGTATATTCTAGGATACCGTGTGTATATGTATACGATACCCGTGTTGTATAGTATAGGGTACCGAGTGATATGTATACCGTGGTGTATCTGTATAGATACCGTTTGTATATGTTATAGGATACCGGTGTATATGTGAGGATACCGGTGGTATATGTATAGGATAACCGTGTGTATATGTATAGGATACGTGTGTATATGTATACCCGTTTGTATATGGAAGGATACCGTGTTTATATGTATCGTATACCGTGTGTATATTAGTATGATACAGTGTGTATATTTATACCATGTGGAGCTGTATAGGATACCGTGTGTACAATGTAGACCGTGTGATATGTATAGTAACCGTTTTGTATATGTATACCGTGTGTATATGTGTTAGTATACCGTGTGGATATGTATAGTATACCGTGTGTATATGTATAGGATATCCCTTGTGTAAATGTTATAGGCTTGCCAAGTGTATCTGTATAGGATCGGCCGTGTGTTATTTTAATACCGTGTGTATGATGTAGAGGATAGCCGTGTGTATATTTAGAGGATACCGTGTGTATAATGTATGGGACTACCATGTGTATTGTATAGGATACCGGTGTATATTATAGGATACCGTGTGTATATGTATAACTGGTGTATATGTATCGGATACCGTTTGTAATATGTTATACCATGTGTATAGTAAATATGATACCGGTGTGTATATGTATAGGATACTACGTGTGTAGATGAATACCATGTTGTATATGTAATAGGATATACCGTGTGTACATGTATACGTGTGTATATGTATAAGATCCCCGTTGTATATGTTAAGCCTTGCGTATATTTGTAGGATAACAGTTGTAATATGTATAGGATACCGTGTGTATATGTATAGGATACTGCGTGTATATGTAGAGGATACCATGTGTATATGTATAGGATACCGTGTGTATATGTATACCGTGTGTATATGTAGAGGATACCGTGTGTATATGTATAGGATACCGTGTGTATATAAATACCATGTGTATATGTAGAGGATACCGTGTGTACATGTATACCGTGTGTATATGTATAAGATCCCGTGTGTATATGTATACCGTGTGTATATGTGTAGGATACAGTGTGTATATGTATAGGATACCGTGTGTATATGTATAGGATACCGTGTGTATATGTATAGGATACCGTGTGTATATGTATAGGATACCGTGTGTATATGTATACCGTGTGTATATGTGTAGGATACCGTGTGTATATGTATAGGATACCGTGTGTATATGTATAGGATACCGTGTGTAAATGTAGAGGATTCCAAGTGTATATGTATAGGATACCGTGTGTATATGTATACCGTGTGTATATGTAGAGGATACCGTGTGTATATGTAGAGGATACCGTGTGTATATGTATAGGATACCATGTGTATTTATAAGGATACCGTTGTAGATGTAAGGATACCGTGTGTATAATGTCTACCAGTGTTATGTATAGATACCTTGTGTATATGTATACCATGTGTATCGTATAGGATACCGTGTGTATATGTAATAATGATACCCGTGGTGGTATATGAATACCATGTGTATATGTATAGGATACCGTGTGTACATGTATACCGTGTGTATATGTATAATATTCCCGTGTTTAATATGTATACCGTGTGTAGATGTTAGGATCCGTGGGAATATTTATAGGTATACCACCGTGGTTGTATATGTATAGGATACCGCGTGTGTATGTAGAGGAATACAACCATTTGTATATTATATGCTACCGTGTGTATAGTATACCGGTGTTATATTAGGATACCGTGTGTATATTAATAGGAATACCGTGTTTATATTAATGGATACCGTGTGTATTATGTTACCATGTGTATAATAGATACCGTTTGTACATGTATACCGTGTGTAGTGTATAGGATACCGTGTGTATATGTAACCGTGTGTAAATGTATAGGATACGGTGTATAGTATACGGATACCGTGTGTATGTGTATACCATTTGTATATGCACATGATACCGTGTGGTACATTATACCGTGTGTATATGTATGATATACCGTGTGTATATGTCTACCGCTTGTGTATATGTATAGGATAAACGTGTGTATATTGTAGGATATCCGTTTGGTAATATGTATAGGGAGTCCGTGTGTATATGTATAGGATACCATGTGTATATGTATGATACCGTGGTGTAATAGGTAATACCGTGTTTATATGTAGAGGATACCGTGTGTATATAGTCTAAGGAATAACCGTGTGTATATGTATATATGATACCGTGTGATCATGTAGAGGAATACCGTGTGTATTTTTATATGATAACCGTGTGTATATGTATACCATGTGTATAGTAGCGGATAGAAGACCGGTGTGTAACATGTATAACCGTGTGTATTTTATAGAACCGTGTGTATATTTATATCGTGTGTATATGTTGTATGAGACCGTGTGTATATGTAAAGATACCGTGTGTGATATGTATAGATACCTGTGTATATGTAGAGGATACCTTGTTATATGTATAGATACCGTGTGTATATGTATACCGTGTGGTATTGTATAGATACCGTGTGTATATGTATAGTATACCGTGTTTATATGTAGAGGATACCGTGTATAAATATGTCATAGGATAACCGTTTGTATATGTAGGGTACCATGTGTATATGTTTTATAGGATACCGTTGTACATGTATAACCCTGTGTAATATGATAGGAGACCGTGTGTAATATTATGGATACCGTTTGTAATATGTAATAGATACCGTGTTATATGTATACCGTGTTTATATGTAGAGGATCCGTGTTTGTAAAGTGATACCCTATGTATATGTAAGGATATAACCGTGTGTATATGATGTATAGTATACCGTGGTATATATAGTATACCGTGGTGTATAATGTAGGATCCTTGTGTATATGTTAGGACACCCTAATGTAATATGAATATTATACCGTTTGTTATATATATAGGATACCGTGTGTAATGTATAGGATACCTGTTGTTTTATGTATAGATATCCGTGTGTATACGTATAGGATACCGTGTGTATATGTATAGAATACCGGTGTTATGTATAGGATACCGGTGTAGATGTATAGGATACGTGTGTATATGTATAGGATACCGTGTGTAATAGTATCGGTACCGTGTGTAATATGTATGGATACACTAGTATATGTATAAGGATCCGTGTGTATATGTATAGGAACCGTGTGTATATGTATAGGAATCCGTTGGTATAATGTAATAGGAATACCGTGTGTATGTATAGGATCCGGTGTGTTATATGTATAGGATACCGTGTGTATATGTATAGGATACCCTATGTATATGTATAGGATACCGTGTGTATATGTATAGGATACCGTGTGTATATGTATAGGATACCGAGTGTATATGTATAGGATACCGTGTGTATATGTATAGGATACCGTGTGTATCGTATAGGATACCTGTGTAAACTTAAGTGATACCGGGTTATATGTATAGGATACCGTGTGTATATGTATAATACCGGTGTATATGTATAGGAGACCGTGTGTATATGTCTAGGATACCCGTGTGTATATGTAATAGGATACCTATGTATACTTTAGGGATACCGTGTGTATATGTATAGGATACCGTGTGTATATGTATAGGATACCGTGTGTATATGTAGAGGATACCGTGTGTATATGTATAGGATACCGTGTGTATATGTATAGGATACCGTGTGTATATGTATAGGATACCGTGTGTATATGTATAGGATACCGTGTGTATATGTATAGGATACCCTATGTATATGTAAGATATAACCGTTTGTATATTATAGGATCCGTGTGTAGTTTCTCTGATACCGTGTGTATATGTATAGGAACCGTGTGTATATTGTATAGTGATACCGTGTGTAGAGGTATAGGTACCGTGTGTATATGTTAGGATACCTATGTATATGTATGGATACCGTGTGTATATTCTAGGATACGTGTGTATATGTATAGGATTACCGTGTGTAATATGTATAGGATAATACTGTGTATATGTATAGGGAGATACCGTGTGTTATGTATAAGGATACCGGTGTGTAATGTATAGGATACCGTGTGTATATGTATAGGATACCGTGTGTATATGTATAGGATACCGAGTGTATATGTATACCGTGTGTATATGTATAGGATACCGTGTGTATATGTATAGGATACCGTGTGTATATGTATAGGATCCCTTGTGTAATATGTAATAGATACCGTGTGTATATGTATAGATACCGTGTGTATATGTATAGGATACCGTGTGTATATGTATAGGATACCGTGTGTATATGTATAGGATACCGTGTGTATATGTATAGGATACCGTGTGTATATGTATAGGATACCGTGTGTATATGTATACCGTGTGTATATGTATAGGATACCGTGTGTATATGTGTAGGATACCGTGTGTATATGTAATAGATACCGTGTGTATATGTATAGTACCGTTGTGTATCTGTATAGGATACCGTGTGTTTATGTATAGGATCCGTGTTTATATGTTATAGGATACCGTGTGTATATGTATAGGATACCGTGTGTATATGTTAGGATACCGTGTTGTATATGTAAGGATCCCGTGTGTATATGTATGGATACCGTGTTTTATATGTTATAGGAATACGCCGTGTGTATATGTATAGATACGTATGTATATTGATAATGATACCGTGGTGTTATATTCTAGGATACCGTGTGTATATGTATAGGATACCGTGTGTATATGTATAGGATACCGTGTGTATATGTATAGGATACCGTGTGTATATGTATAGGATACCGTGTGTATATGTATAAGATACCCTATGTATATGTATAGGATACCGTGTGTATATGTATAGGATACCGTGTGTATATGTATAGGATACCGTGTGTATATGTATAGGATATACGTGTGTTAGGTATAGGATAATGTGCCCTATGTTCTCGTAAGATACCGTGTTATATGTATAGGATACCGTGTGTACTGTATCGGATACCGTGTGTATATGTCCTGAGAGTATGAGATACCTTGTGTATATTTATAGGGATACCCGTGTGATATTGTATTGATCCCGTGTGTAATATGTTCGGATACCCATGTATATGTTATGATACCCGTTGTGTAATGTAGTGGATACCGTGTGTATATGTATAGGATCCCGTGTGTCTAGTATTAGGAACCGTGTGTATATTATGGATACCGTGGTGTATTGTCTAGAATACCGTTTGTAATATGTTATAGGATACGCGTGTGTATATTATAGGATACGCATGTGTATATGTATAGGAACCGTGTGTATAGGTAACCGTATGTAAAGTAAATGTATAGGGTACCGTGTGTATATGTATATGATATATACCGTGTGTATATGTGAGGATACCGTGTTATATGTTAGAGCCCCTATGTCATGTATACCGTTTGTATATGTATAGGAATCCGTGTATATTTATAGGATATAACCGTTTGTATATTTATATGATACCGTGTGTATATGTATAGGATTACTGTGTGCATATGTAATAGGATACCGTTGTATATGTTTGAGATACCACCTATGTATATGTATAGGATACCGTGTGTATATGTATAGGGATTACCGTGTGTAATGTAAATAGAGATACAGTTTGTATATGTAAAGGATACCGTGTGTATATGTAATAGGATACCTATGTATATGTAGATACCGTTTGTATATGTATAGGTAACCGTGTGTATCTGTATAGGATACCGTTGTGTAATAGGTATGAGATAACCGTGGTGTATATGTAATAGGATACCGTGTGTATATGTTATAGGATAACGTGTGGTATATTTATAGGATACCCTATGTTAGTATAGGCTCCGTGTGTTATATGTAGTGGATAACCGTGTGGTTATGTAATAGATACCGGGTTTATAGGTAGACGGATTCCGTGGTGTATCTGTATTAGATACCGTGTATCTTGTAATAGGATACCGTGTGGTATTGTATAGATACCGTGTGTATATGTATAGGATCCATGTGTATATGTCTAGGATGCCGTGTTTATATGTAACCGTATTAATGTATAGATAACCGTGTGTATATGTATAGGATACCGTGTGTATATGTAGAGGATACCGTGTGTATATGTAAAGCCTATGTACATGTATAACCGTGTGTATTGTTATCGTGATACCGTTGTGTATATTTATAGGATACGTGTGTATATGTATAGATACCGTGTGTATAGTAATAGGGATACCGTGTGTATATGTATACCGTGTGTATATGTATACCGTGTGTATATGTATAGGATACCGTGTGTATATGTAGAGGATACCGTGTGTATACCGTGTGTATATGTGTAGGATACCGTGTGTAAATTTATACCGTATGTATATATATTGGATACCGTGTGTATACCGTATGTATACCGTCCCCACCACCACCTGAACTCACACACACGCACACACACACACACACACACACACACAAAGGTGATGATGATAATGATGATGAGGATGACCAGGAGGATGCAGAGCTCCACATAAGAGGCTGGACTGGGCCTGGGGTTAGTGGGCTAGGCCTGGGGGGCCTGGGCCTAGCCTGGTGGGCCTGGGCCTGGGGGGGCTTGGCCTGGCTTGTTTACACATACATGTTGATAACACTGGCTTGTGTACAGCTTAATTTTTACATTTAATATTTTACATTTTATATTTTACATTTTAATTTAATTTTGATTTTAGTTGAATTATAATTGTAATTTATACATGTTTATAAATTGTCTTTCAACCACCACCAACCACCAACCACCAACCACCAACCACCACCACCCACCCACCCACCCACCCACAGTGAGTCCCCCTTGCTTCAGTCCCCTTGATGAGTGCCCCATGTATGGGCAATATATATAGGCTACCCTACACCTTATCTTTGGGCTGGCATACTATCCATCGTTTTTTTGCTCCAAACACAAAACTAAAACGGGGGGAGCCATGCCCAGGAGGTGAATTACAATCAAATAGAAGGGTTTGGTCTCAAACAAAAAGTGCAAGAGTCCATTAGGCTTACAATAGAAGTAACACTTTCATTCGAAAAGGCAACCTTGTGTAAGTCCAAATCACAATATACAAGTCCGAATGCTATTCAGCAAAAACAAAAGTGAGAAAAAGTAAGAATAGGAACCCTAAGCCAAAGACTTGGCCTATAAGCAATTACAGGGATATGCTGCCATTCAAAGGCTGCAAGATGCCATCTTGGTTTAGGGTTCAGCAGAAAATAGGTGTATATGAATGCAACCTCAGGGGGGTAAGCATGTCCCGGCCCTCTTTAGGGCCCTGGCTTTGCTGAATGGGCACACTGGTTGGGGGAAAGGGTAGAGGAGGTGAATACCTTCCAGGGGCAACAAATCCAGATCCATTGGACCCAGGGAGCACACTACAATGTGCCTTGGGGTAAAGTATGAGAAAGCGCGGCGGCGGTGTGCCTAGAGTCCGTTTTGTAAAAATACAAAAAGAGCAAGGTAGACTGGAATTTTTCAACTGGCATTTATCCACACTGTTGGTGCGCATAAGAATTGACTGTCTGCATAAAAGGATACCAGGAAGGCATCACAAGGATGCCAGGCTGGCATCACAAGGATCCCAGGAAGGCATCACAAGGATGCCAGGAAGGCATCACAAGGATGCCAGGAAGGCATCACAAGGATGCCAGGCTGGCATCACAAGGATGCCAGGAAGGTATCACAAGGATGCCAGGAAGGCATCACAAGGATGCCAGGCTGGCATCACAAGGATGCCAGGAAGGCATCACAAGGATGCCAGGCTGGCATCACAAGGATGCCAGGAAGGCATCACAAGGATGCCAGGAAGGCATCACAAGGATGCCAGGAAGGCATCACAAGGATGCCAGGAAGGCATCACAAGGATGCCAGGAAGGCATCACAAAGGCATGGCCAGGAAGGCATCATCACAAGGATGCAGAAGGCATCACAATGAATGCCAGAAGGCATCACAAGGAATGCCAGGCTTGGCATCACAAGGATGCCAGGAAGGTGCATCACAGATGCCAGTAAAGGCATCACAAGGATCCATTAAGCATCACACAGGATGCTAGAAGGCCTCACAAGGTTGCCAAGAAGGCATAACAAGGATGCCAGGAGGCATCACAAGGATTCCCAGTGCTGAATCACAAGAGGCCAGTAAGGCTCACAAGGATCCAGGAAGCATCACAAGGATGCCAAGGAGGCATCACACGGATGCCAGGAAGGCATCACATGATCCGAGGAAGGCATCACACACAAAGGATTCCATGCTGCATCACAAGGATGCCAGGAAGGTATCACAAGGATGCCAGGCTGGTATCACAAGGATGCCAGGAAGGCATCACAAGGATGCCAGGAAGGCATCACAAGGATGCCAGGAAGGCATCACAAGGATGCCAGGAAGGCATCACAAGGATGCCAGGAAGGCATCACAAGGATGCCAGGAAGGCATCACAAGGATTCCAGGAAGGTATTACAAGGATGGATGAGCTGCTGGAATGTGGTAAAAGGTGCAAAAAGAAATTGCGATAGGCTGAGCCTGCAAAATTGGACGGCAAGCTTGATTACAGCCCCACCTTGGGGAATTTTGACACACTTGTTTCTCCACATTGAAAATTTTGGTGATGCAACTCAATGGTGTGGTTGCCTCCTCCAAAAAACAGTGGGGGTGCCCCCAACCCAATGGGATGATGATAGCCTGAGCCTGCTGATCAGGGGGGTGCTGAAGGCTTAACATTTTAATTTTAAATTTAAATTTAAATTTAAAATTAATTTAAAACACACACACATGCACATGCAACCACCCACCCACCCTCACATCCACCCACCCATCCACCCACACACACCTGCACCTGCACACAAACTCACACACACACACACACATGTACATGCACCGACCCACCCACCCACCCACCCACACATGCACATGCACATACACACAAAACACACACACACACATGGACATGCACCCACCCATCCACCCACCCTCACATATATGGTTATGTCAAGACTTTTACACCCAAGAGGTATTTTCTGTTCTCCAATCCTTACGGAAAAAAACCTCCCCTGGGGTAGATGGTATCCCTGCAGAATGGTACAGATTTGCTTCCCATGAGGCCAACTCCCGATTTGTACAAGCTATGACTAACCTGTTTAATCTTTTCTGGAAGACCTCTTACCCTAGCCAATGGGCTGCAGCTGCCTTGGTACCCGTACCCAAATCCAAAGGCAGTGTTTATGACAAGTACAACTATCGAGGTCTTGCGGTGAGCAACTCCATAGGAAAGATCTTCTCCCTTTGTATGCTACGTAGACTAGATGATTGGTCAGAAGAATTCAACCTCAGAGCCGCTGGCCAATATGGATTTAAAAGTGGTAGGGGTAATGCAGATGCATCATTCACTCTTAACCATATTGTAGATAAATATATAGAGAAGATAAAACCACTCTTTGTGGCTTTTGTCGATTTCAAGAAGGCTTATGATTGGGTCAACAGAGAATTGCTATGGGATTGCTTAGCAAGGCTAGGAGTCAAAGACCCCTATCTTAGTATTCTTAAGTCCATGTTGTTTTCCAAGTTCGCCTACATGGAGTACATGCATGGGGACATTGGGGGGACATTGGGGGGGCATATGGGGACATTGGATCCTCCTTTCCATCCGTTGTAGGAGTTGAACAAGGAGACCCCCTATCCCCACTCCTATTCGGTCTGTTAATTGATAAAATTGAATCGTTCCTCCAATCCAAGCTCCCAAATGTAGGGGCTGAGCTTAAGGGAGAGATTCTGCAACTGTTACTTTATGCTGATGACCTAGCTATAATGGCAGAATCCCCGGCAGCGATGCTTGACTGCCTGAGAGATTTCTGCGAGGCTACTAAGATGGCTGTGGATATAAAGAAAACTGAGATTGTCGTTTTCAACAAGCAATTCTGTGATGAGGCCCGCATGGATCCTGATTACAAATTTGTCTATGATGGAGCACAACTTTCTACGAAGTTATCTTTTATCTACCTGGGATCCCTCTTTGTGGATGGTGACTCAAGCAATCGTGCAAAAGCTGCTTTTTCTAGGATGCTCACTAAGGCCCAAAAGGCACACCACATGCTCCGTAGGCGATGCCATACTATGGAGATATACAATATTGATATTCTCACCCACCTGTTTGATTCTCTTGTACAACCTATCCTGAATTTTGGCTGTGAGGTGTGGGCTCCTTCTATTCTGAACAACACACTTATCTCAAATGACCATGCTTGTGAGAAATGGCATAGAGGTATACTTAAACAAATGTTGGGTGTTTGCCAATCTACTACATCTAATATTATCATGGAAGAGCTGGGTAGAACCCCGTTGTGTTTTGCTTGGCTTAAACAAGCTTTGCGCTTCTGGAACAAGACCATAGATAAAGAACCTGAGGATCTCATTGGAATGGCTCTTGAGCAATCTTTTGATTCCAACACTGGCTGGGTTCATGCCTTACGTTGTGCTCTCCACAAGCTAGGATCCAGTAAAAACCTCAACATTTTGTTGGCTGTCGATGTCGAAGGTATTATGTCTGAAGTTTTTGAGTCATGGAGTTTTAAGTACCCAAGTGACACCAATGCAGTCAGAGGCATCCCTGATGAGAGAAGGGTTGGCTTGATTCCCTTTACATCCGCCTTACATTACATTACATAACATAACATAACATTACATTACATTACATTACATTACATTACATTACATTACATTACATTACATTACATTACATTACATTACATTACATTACATTACATTACATTACATTACATTACATTACATTACATTACATTACATTAGCAGGATCAGATTCGTTCTATAGCACAGTTTATAATGGGTTCCCATTGGCTGAACACAGACAGAATGAGGATGGTGGATAGAGCTCACATCCCTCGTTCAATGAGACACTGTCAAATGTGTGGGTTCCAAAAACCTGAGGATGAAATGCATATGTTTGAGTGCCCTTTTTATAATGATATTCGCCTCCGCTACCAGAAGCTGTTTACAGATATTTATAGGCATGTCCATGAGGATACCGACTTAACCGTATGGAATGTGGAATTCTACGATTCCACATTCAGAACCTTTTTGAATGGAAATGGCACTAAGACTTTTTGGAGCAACCTAGCCGACTATCTTTCTATTTGTAGAAGAGCAAGACAGGAAGCCCTGGACTGCTTAGTGGCTCCGTAATATATTTTCCGTTTTCTTCTTCTTGTGTCTCCTCATTTGTTAGCTTCTTACCTCCGCCACTGTAAGTGGTTGAGATCTGGGTCCTGCTGTAGGGGGTTTAATACCTACGCCACCAAAACGGTGGTTGGGAGTTTGGTTTGTTTGTCCTCGACACACCCCTGATGTAATGTTTTTTTTATTTGTGGGTGATTTTTCTTTTTGTTTAAAGCACAGATTCTCATACACCCTCGCGGTGTCAAGTAGACTCTAACATGTAATGCAATGTATACACCCACCCAAACACATGTACATGCACACACACCCACCCACCCATACCAATTTACCCACACCCATACCCATACACTGGGCTTGAAGAATGTTACCTCCCTTGCCCCTTGACTTAGAGTATTCTCATATATTCAAGATTCCAGATTTTCAGCATTTTCACTTGTCACGCACTACAGGTACGTTACATAAACTCAGCGAATCATCGCCAACAGAGGACAGCAGCACAGCCTGCCAACCATCAAAGTTGATAACGTGAAGCATGAGGTTGTATTGGGACCGAGAGAGAGGATTCGTTACATAAACTCAGCAAATAATTGCCGAGACAGTACATGACAGCAGCACAGCCTGCCAACCATCAAATTTTATACCAGGAAGCAAGAGGGGTTGAAGGCACCCTATAAACCTGAAAAACAAACTAGATCGTTAAAAAAAAGGAAGCAAAATAGAGGCGGAAAGGAGAGCAGAAAGGGGAGGGATGCCGAGGCAAACAAGCCAGAGCACCAAGCCCAACAAACACAAGAGAGGACGGCTGAACCAAACAGAACTAAATACCCCCAAGGGCATGCACTATGAGCACCTTCATATGCAACGATAATACCCTTAAGGGAAAAAAGCATTAGTCAACCCAGCACAACCATCTGGCACCTATACGTAATCAGCTTGGGAAAAGTCAGGTCGTTGGCAAACAAATTGCAAGGGTGCTACATTGCGTTATCAAGCTCTGGCTGTTTGGTATAGTATTACCCAGCATCAATCAGACGGGTCTGCAGTTCGAGCCCTAGCCAGGTTCACAAATTTCAGAATTGCCGCCTTAGAGGAGGTAGAGACCAGGGTACTTCAGGCGGACCTCCAGCTCTGCTGCCTAAGACACAACTATGTGGAGCTAAATGTGGAAGAGCACTGTTTCATTTTTAGCCTACGCGGAGCAGCTTCCATCAACCTCCGATCCTCCATTAGCCAGCAACTGTGCCAAGCCCGAAGCTTGCAGCTGCATTTGAATGCCAGTCATGTCACCTTGTAGATGCACTAGCTAGCTAGCACCAGGTTTGGTCCAAGGATGGGTGAAAGGAACTGTCTAGAAGCTGCCATACGGTTCCCATAAGGGACACAGTGAGGAAGAGGACTACTGAAACAAACACCAGGGGATCAATCAGGCACACGCAAAGCCCCCCCCCCCCCCCCCCCCCCCCCCGCCCGCCCGCCCCCCCCCAATTTGCGTGAAAACACACGTGTCTATGTAACAATGTGCGTGGAAACCATTGAAAACACACACGTCTCTATCAAAATCTGACACAAAGTGCATAAAACCACGCACATCCCAGGTTCAATGTACGGATTTCAAGCACCCACCCCTCTGGGGTGTTTTTGGACCTTGTCACGCAATCACATACGTCTTGAACTGCCTACCGATGCATAGTGTACCCAGTCCGAAACTCGGCGGCGTTCAATCTTCACACCAAAGCTAGATGTCCATGTTTCACATCCATTATTGATCTGGTCGCATTTACTCGCAACAGAAGATACACAGTTGACTGGATACTGGACGTAGACAACACAATAGCATCCGTAATACTGATTTATCCTAATTTGCCTGAAGGCAAGAAAACTTATTCCATGGGCTCCGAATAAGAGCCACCATCCTTTAGCATTGGCATTTGCCGTGGGCTCTTGTATGGAACATGAACTCACCAAGTCCAGAGTGGGAGCTCATGTAGGCGCTAGCTGGTGCTAGGTGGTAGGTGACAGCTGTACATGAAACATAAACTCAACAAGTTCAGAGTGGGAGCTCATGCTCTGAACATCGTTAGTGGTGCTTGGACTAAAATCCATCGCCATGATAGGATATGCAAATGCTGTTGTATGAATATAATGGAGGATGAACTTCACTTCATCACAGCCCTATGTCACTGTTTCTCTTTTTGCAGCAGCTTCTGGGTAGCCCCCCAAGCCAGCCACTGGGCGAAGCCTCAATCATTCAGTGGCGCCAGAAAGCTGATTATGCCAGCTTCAAGTTATACTAGGTTGCTTTAGGTTAGGCTGATGAGCCAGTCAGCGAACTGCCTAGAAGCTGCTGCTTGTAGCCGAAAAGAATAATAGTGCTTTATGTTCAAGCCTAAATCCTATTATCCGCCGAGATCAATTTGACGTTTTTCTTTTTCAAGGAACATCAGCACCGTTATGTTGTGATAAATACTTCCATCAACTTGAACCTTCATTTTTTCATGGCAGGTCAGTATGCAGATTGCAACAGGCTGGCAGGGCTGTGATGTCTTGAATTTGCTTGTAACTAGTCAGATTCATTATTAGTATCATCATCATCATCATCATCATTATCATCATCATCATCATTATCATCATAATCAATATCATCATCAGAAGTATAATCATCATCAGTTTGCAAATTGCAAAAGGCTGGCAGGACTGTGAGGTCGTGAAATTGCTTGCATCTCTTCAGATTCAGGGTGCGCAGATTGCAACAGGCTGACAGAGCCGTGATGTCCTGAAGTTGCGCACAACCCATCAGCTTCAGGGTCTGCAGATTGCAACATGCTGCCAGGGCTGTGAGGTCCTGAAGTTTCTCGCAATAAGACAGATCCAGGGTGCGCAGATTGCAACATCCTGACAGAGCCGTGATGTCCTGAAGTTGCGCACAACCCATCAGCTTCAGGGTCTGCAGATTGCAACAGGCTGACAGGGATGTGATGTCCTAAAGTTGCCCACAATGCTGCAGATACAGGGTCTGCAGATTGCAACATGCTGACAAAGCCGAGATATCCTGAAGTTGCTTGCATCTTGTCAGATCCAGGGTCTGCAGATTGCAACATGCTGACATGGATGTGATATCCTACAGTTGTCCACAATGCTGCAGATACAGGGTCTGCAAATTGTAACATGCTGACAGGGCGGTGATGTCCTGAAGTTGCTTGCATCTTGCCAGATCCAGGGTGCGCAGATTGCAACATGCAGACATGGATGTGATGTCATGTAGTTGGCCACAATCCTGCAGATACAGGGTCTGCAGATTGTTACATGCTGACAGGGCGGTGATGTCCTGAAGTTGCTCGCATCTCGTCAGCTTCAGGGTCTGCAGATTGCAACATGCCGACAGGGCTGTGATCTCCTGCAGATGCGCACAATGCTGCAGATCCAGGGTCTGCAGATTGCAACATGCTGACAGGGCTGTGAGGTCCTGAAGTTTCTTGCAATGAGACAGATCCAGGGTGCGCAGACTGCAACATGCTGAGAGAGCCGTGATGTCCTGGAGTTGCGCACAACCCATTAGCTTCAGGGTCTGCAGATTGCAACATACTGACAGGGCTGTGAGGTCCTGAAGTCGCCTGCAATTAGGCAGATCCAGGGTCTGCAGATTGCAACAGGCTGACAAGCCTGTTAAGTCATCAAGTTGCAAACAAGAACCCAGATTTAGGGTGAGCAGACTGCAACATGCTGACAGAGCCGTGACGTCCCGAAGTTGCGTACAACCCATCAGCCTCGGGGTCTGCAGATTGCAACAAGTCGTGAGGGCTGTGAAGTCTTGAAGTTGGAAACAATTAGTCAGATTCAAGGAACGCAGATGGCAAAACTCTGACAGAGCTGACAGGTTATTCAAAGAAAACCAGCAATTGAGGTCTAGGGAGCGCAGGGCAGTACAGTACTGCAAGGCGGCTAGGCTGGTATCTGAGAAGCCATGTAGAACAGCCTCCTCAAGACATGTTAGCGCTGTCAAGGGAGACACATGAGCGATCATCTGAAGACCAGTCCGCCCTTCTACTAGAGTACCCTGATGAACAAGCTTGAACTGCACCTCTATGGCACGCAAGCTGGTTGGCAGGCCAGCTAGGGTAAGACGCTTAGAAGCTCCTAACACGCGGACTTTCTGAAGCGCAGGGCACTGTTGGAGGATGGCTATGTGTAATTCAATACTGCCCTGCAGGGGGCAACATGACAGAGGTACGATTCAGCATGCATTGGTGGTCTGACACAGAGCCCCCCCCCCCCCCCCCCCCCCCCCCCCCCCCCCCCCCCATGCAACATGAGAGGGATATGGTTTGCTCGTGGGCATTTTACATAATAGTAAACAAGATGTATGCGACCATGATCGGCTTAAACATGTTCACATGGAGCTATAGCAAATCCTAGGAACAATCTGTAAATATTTATTTTTCAGAAACAAGCAGCAGCGTCCAGGTAGATCTCTAAGCCAGCCACTGGGCTAAGCAGTCATGGAAAGATGATTCAGTCAGCTTCAAGATGCACTATGTTGCTATAGGTTAGGCTCCGCAGCAAGCCATACGAGCTGCCTAAAAGCTGAATAGAAAAGAAAAACGGGTTGACAGAGAGAAGGGGTGGGTCTTGGTAGCTTGCAGCTAACCACCCACTGGGAGCAGGTATCTTGATACCAGATCTCTTGCAAATCTGAGGGGAAACTGGGCTGCAAGAGAGAAGGGGCGGGTCATTGTACCTTGCAGCTACCCACCAACAGTCAGCAGGTTTCTAGATACCATACCTGATATCTATTCAACTCATAATTATTAAATGAATCATGTACAGGTCTCCTACCTAGTGATTCGATAGGAATACAGTTCACTATGTTTCCACCATCTGAGGAAGTGACTCAAGGTCCCCAAGGGACCCACGTGAAGCTTTGCCCCTCCGGCCCTTTCCCCCGGCCCTCACCCACCCACCCATCCCACCCTTCCAATATAATTTGTGACCATGCATGTGCAGTAAAGTGTTGAGTGCAGACTCAGCAACTCACTCCCTTGGCTTGGCTTTGCTTGTCATCCCACGTCAAGCATCGGGTCGCAGCTTCAACTCCGGAACACGCTCGCTTGCAGACCAATCTCCATGTGCCTCGTGTCTCCGAGTCGAAGCAAGGCAGCAAAGCGTCATGACACTTCCACAACGCATCTTCGGTAAATCGGGTAGAGACACCTCCTCGACCCGCCTGCCTGCTCGTTGCCATATTGCTGCGCTGTTCTGTGAAGCCCAAAGGAGTCTGAAGTAAATCAGGAAGAGAGAAAGAAGGAAGAGTAAGAGGTAGGAAGAGAGATCGCGACAGATAGCGAGAGAAAAAACGAGATCTGGTTGATAGGCACTTGCTGAACTGATGTGCAATAGATCGATGGATCGAGGCTGCTCGGGTTTGTGAGACGGGGTGGCAATTGTCGCCACCAAGCCAATGTATAGCTGTCCGTGCATGTAAGCGGATGCGGTCAGGGGTTATACGCCCAGGGTCGCCCAGGGTCTGGACGCCCCCAGGCCCCACCCCGGGGTGGGGTGCACCCGGGGGTGCACCCCCCACACCGCACACCCCGCGCACACCCCCCATCCCCCACCCCCCACACCCCCCACACACCCCGCCCCCCTGTAGTTACCGCCCCTCCATGGGTAGCGACTTCGGTACAACAGCCGTACTGCCGGGCCAATACAAGCCATGGCAGTGCCCCCCCACCCCTCCACAGCCATGCCAGTGCCCCACCAACCCCTCCACAGCCATGGCTGAGCCCCCTCACCCCTACACATCCATGGCAGTGTCCCCCCTCCCTCACACGGCAATAGCAGTGCCCCCCTCCCCAATACAAGCCATGGCAGTGCCCCCCCCAACCCCTACACATCATGGCAGTGCCTCCTCCCCCTACACAGCCATGGTAGTGCCCCCCCAACCCCTGCGCAGCCATGGCAGTGCCCCCCCAACCCCTTCACAGCCATGGCAGTGCCCACCCAACCCCTATGCAGCCATGGAAGTGCCGCCCCCCAACCCCTACGTACGCAGCCATGGTAGTGCCCCCAATCCCAATACAGCCATGGCAGTGACCCCCCACCCCTACACAGCCATGGCAGTGATCCCCCAACCCCTACACAGCTATGGGAGTGCCCTCTAACCCCTGCAGAGCCATGGCAGAGCCCCCTCAACCCGACACTTCCATGGCAGTGCCCCTCCTCCCCTACACAGCCATGGCAGTGCCCCCCCACCCCTACAAAGACATGGCAGAGCCCCCTCACCCTTACACATCCATGGTAGGGCCCCACAACCCCTACACAGCCATGGCAGTGCCCCCCCTATCCCCTACACAGCCATGGCAGTGCCCCCCCACCCCTACACAGCCATGCTAGTACCCCACCAACCCATGAACCCATCCAAAGCCATGGCAGAGCCCCCTCACCCCTACACATCCATGGCAGTGCCCTTCCTCCCCTACACATCTATGGCAGGGCCCCCCCACCCCTGCAGAGCCATGGCAGGCCCCCCCCACCCCAACACAGCCATGGCAGGGCCCCATCAACCCATCCAAAGCCATGGCAGTGCCCTTCCTCCCCTACACATCCATGGCAGGGCCCCCCCACCCCAACACAGCCATGGCAGGGCCCCATCAACCCCTCCAAAGCCATGGCAGAGCCCCCTCACCCCTACACATCCATGGCAGTGCCCCTCCTCCCCTACACAGCTATGGCAGGCCCCCCCCAACCCTTCACAGCCATGGCAGGGCCCCCCCAACCCCTTCACAGCCATTGCAGCCTTGCAGGGCCCCCCCAACCCCTACGCAGCCATGGCAGGCCCCCCCCCCAACCCTTTCGCAGCCATGGCAGTGCCCACCAAACCCCGATGCAGCCATGGCAGGGTCCCCCCACTCCCCCAGGTTCGGCTATGCACACGTTTGATCTGGTTGCGAGGTGGAGCGAACGTATAAAATGCATACGTTTGGGTTGTTTAATCCGTTGGACGAACGTATGCTATGCGTACGTTTGGGCTGGTTTCAAAGTGGGACGAACGTATGCTATGCATACGTTTGGGCTGGTTATGCCGCGGGGCGAACGTATGCTGTGCATACGTCTGGGTTGGCTTCGAGGTGGGACTAACGTATGCTATGCGTACGTTTGGGCTGGTTTCACGGTTGGAAGAACGTATGCTATGCGTACGTTTGGGCTGGTATCGAGGTAGGGCAAACGTATGCTAGGCATACGTTTGGGCTGGTTTCGAGGTGGGGCAAACGTATGCCAGGCATACGTTTGGGCTGGTTCTGCCGTGGGGGCGAACGTATGCAATTGATACGTTTGGGTTGGCTTCGGGGTGGGGCGAACGTATGCCAGGCGTACGTTCGGATTGGCTTCGAGCTGGGGCAAACGTAGGCTGTGCATACGTTTGGGCTGGTTATGCCATGGGGCGAACGTATGCATAGCATACGTTTGAGTTGGCTTCGAGGTGGGCGAAAGTATGCTACGCGCACGTTGGGGCTATGGATGCCGTCGGGCAAACGTATGCCACGCACAGGATTTGTACCTAAGGATTTGTACGTTTACATCTGGTGAGTTAGCTGACCTAAGGGTTCGCCCTACAAATTGCATTTGGGCCGCACCAACTGACGTTTGCAAACGGCAGGCAGCTCAATAAGCTAGCAAAGGCAGTCACCTATTCTCCGACTCGTTGCAGTCACGTCACCTCATCTTCCAGGTAGATTTAAGTCAAACTGCGCCCCTAACCACTTGACGTTGGGATTCGACGGTTAAGTAATCCCGAAGGATACTGCCTAGTCATAGCCGGAGGGTGCACATCCCCAGTTTTTGAGATAACGCGCAACTGTGAACCAGAGCGCGTTATATGAGACACACATTCCGCAAGAACAGCCACGAGGGCAGCAACAAGGTTTACGAGGGCAGCAACAAGGTTACACACACCACACATCGCACACAAAACAACCCTAGTCACCGCCCCTCCATGGCATGGTTACAGCGAGGCTACCCATCCCCATCCCCAGCCACCAGCGGATCCCTTGGTCCAATTTGTCCAATCCAACACAAGGGCGGTCACGCCCTTGTTAAGTTGGGGGGGGGGGGGGGGGGGGGGGGGGGGGGGGGCGAGAAGACTTCAGACCTGCGGCGATTTTGCCCGTTTTAGTGCATAGGGTACCCCAAGGGTACCCCATCTTCCTCCTCCTCCAAAGTAGTAAACGTCTGTCAGCATGAATTGCGGTGCTCTCAAGCGTTTTATGACTTGGTGACTACTTATGTACTCCCTTAGAACTATCGGCCCTGATAGCTTCCCATAGTGATAGCTTCCCGTAGAACTGAGTCATCCTTTAGTGACTCAGTGTCAGCTTCCTATTGACTGCCTGTCTCTCTGTGTCTTATCGGTCTCTCCCTGACATGTCCTGTGTTAAACGGTGTCAGGGTGACAAGATCCGGGCTTAGGGTCTATTCAGGTTACAGGCATCCACTTCGCCCACCGCTGGTGTCCTTTAGTGTACGTCCTTGCTTGTAACGTTATTCTCGTCTCTGTGTATAGATTGGCGCGTCTGTCTCCGCTGCATACATCTCTGTCCACTCTTAGAAGTGCTTAATAGCTGATAGGTTCTGGGCTTCATCTCGATCTACCACTGCTTTATAATGCAACTTCCGCGTGGGCCTCCTGCCGGCTTCGAAAAGCTAACCCCACAGAATGGTTTGTCTTGGTCGCGCGGTATGGAGAGCGTCATTGTATCCAATGGCTGCGACCGCATTCTTCCGTTCAAGACTCGTGTTCCCACTGATTGGCTTGATGATTGCGCGCCAGCGGCCTTTGCTGCCTTAGATGAGTCTCCTTCCGCCATCATGGAAGACATCCCCCCCTACCAAACCTCCATTTCTCTCCCTCCTTCTCCTCTTGTCCAACGCCTCCTTCCTGAGGTAGAGGATATTCTGATGCGTCTATGCTGCGTCTCGACTCAGATCATCAAATACAAGTCTTCTCCTCCGCCTCCTGATGCCCGTTTTGAGTATGACAATGCTGATCTGGCTCGCCATAAGCATGAAGATGGCTACTACACTGAGGATGACGATGACGACAAAGAGGAAGACCTACAGAGTGCGCGGAGTGGTGACTTCGGTGGAGTCACACCTTCCACTGCCACTCGTGTTTTTGAGTCTCCGGTGTTTGAGCACCAGTCGGCTCCTCCTCCTCCTCCTCCTCCTCCTGTCTACAAGCCTCCGACTGCTCCTCCGCATCCACCTGCGGTACCTGAGTTGGCTATGCCGACTTTGCTGAGAAGCTCGTCACTTGGTCCTTTGATTCCTCCCCTTCCCTTTGTTCGCAACCCTTCTGAGCGAGCTCTGGCTGGCTACCACACGCGGTCTCGTGAGACTGCTGCTGCTGCCTCGAGTGTCCACAGCGATGCTGCTGGCCCCTCCCTGAATCCACCTCCACCTCCACCGGTGGAGCAGCCTCCTGCCCCTTCTCCTTTTCCTCCCCCCCTGCCCTACTACCCGAATCGCTCGCTGGGATGCTTATCCTGGGAGCACCTGCTTGATGGCTCCACACCTTCGCGCATGGATGTGCGGAGTTGCCGCCAAATTCGCCAGGCGCAGAAAGCTGGTGACTCCTTGGACCGCACTTTGTACGGTAGGATGGATCAGGCTGCCACTCGGGCTAATCTAGATACAAAGGGGCGGGCTAGGCGAGTGATGGTGTTCTCTCAGTTGGGTCATGCATGCCGTGCTTATCTGGGGCCTGTGCAGGCAGGGATTGACTACCCCCCTCCTGGTGGTGCTACCTTTGGTGGATTGGGAGTTCGAAATGCAAATCTACGCAAGTACCAGTTTGCCAAAGTTCCTCTCAGCTTTGTACCTCCTAGGCCAGATTTTGAGCTACTCGTAAATGTTGCGAGTTCTTTGGATGAGATTGAGAACCTTGATGACCAGCGTGCATATGATGCTGGCATCGCTGCCGAGTACTTTCTGTCGGTTCGCGCTATGTATGATGCCACGCCGTTTTCGCCTGTTGCCTCACTACCTGCCTCTCCTAGTCAGACTCGTGTAGATCCTGCACTGTTAGGATTTAGTACCCTGCCCCTTGAACGCCAGGAGTTCACGTGTCTCACCATGATGCACGCGCACATGACGGAACCGATGGTACAGGTGTATCAGGATTTTGCCACACCTCGCGATATCTTACTGCATATCAAGAGGCAGCATTCTGATGCCCTTGCTGCTCGGGTTCCCCTCATGCTTGTTGAGCTTCGTAGTGTGACCATGAACAACTCTGAACCCGTGGATGTGTTCTTTCGCAGGGTGCGGCAGTTGTGCACTGATCTTCGCAGTGCGGGATACCCGCAGCCGCAGCGTCACGCGATGCACACTATAATCAATGGCATCACTCACCCTCGATTCGATTCGCTGCGCCTCCAGTTTGGCTTTGAGTTGTACCAGAACAAGACCGTAGACTACTGGTCTTGTCTTGATGCTTATAGATCGTTAGATTTCTTAAATGTGTCTCTCCCCAGGTCTGATCCAAGGCATCCTGGCTGGTCCCGCGACCCTCCCCAGATCTCTGCTAATGCTGCTTTCCAGCGGGGCAAGGGATCTGGTTCTCAGAGTTCCGGGGGCACCAAGAGGCGCTTGGATTGCACTTGGGGACCCTGTCGTTCGAAAACGAGCCACTCGGAAGACCGCTGCTTTACAAGTATCCGGAACTCAGAAAGGCCAAGGGACGTGCACCTGGTTCTGAACCGGTGCCCGTAGCTTTGGCCCTTCCAGGGTCGCTTACACGTAAGCAGCTGTCGTCCTTGCAGGCTCAGATCGATGGGTACGCCATTTCAAAGAACTAGGAGGTAAGCTCTGTCCTATTTTCTTGCACGACTAAGTTCTCAAACATTTGCAGCCCAAGTCTTTCTGAAGGTATCTGGCATGTGGACTCGGGAGCTGGGATGTCAATCACAGGTGATAGGTCGTTGTTCACTGTGTTTGAATCCTCTGCTGTTGGGCCTGCAGTTCGATTTGCTGATGGGGTGATTCAACGGTCAGAAGGTATGGGGTCCATTGTGTTATGTAGTGATTGGTTACCAACATCAATCACCTTAACCAATGTTCTATACATACCCCACTGTCCAGTAAATCTCCTGTCCGTACATGCTGTAGCTCATTCCCTCCACTGCAAGATTGCTTTTGATAGTATTAGTTGTACTGCCACTCAGGGCTCTTCTGTGCTCTGGTCCTTTCCTGCTTCCAGTGATGGTGTGTATAAGTTTGCATGTAGGCCTTGTCACACCTCCAGTCGTTGTTTGAGGGTTGCTGAATATTATCCAGCTTTTGCACTTGATGTTGATGAGGACGGTGGAGTTATTATCCCTACCACTCCTGCATGGTTGTGGCATAGGCGACTGGGTCATCCCGGTTATGATGCCTTGTACAACCTTGTCAAGCGTGGTATGGTTAAGAACTTACCCCTCAGCCTTCATCAAGTACAAAAAATGGGTAAGATCCCATGTGATGCTTGTCAAAAGGCTAAGGGAAAGCGTCTCCCTTTTCCTAAAGAAAGCATGACTGAGGTCCTTGCACCCCTCCAACGCCTTCACTTGGATATCATGGGACCGGTTCATATTAGGGGTCTTCGTGGGGAGTTTTATATCTTGTGCCTTGTAGACCAATTCTCTGGCTATGCTGAGGTATTGTGCTTGAGGACCAAGGATGAAGCTCCCTTAGCAGTCCAGACTATCATCCTCAGATGGTCAAATCAGCTGCAGGGGTTTGCCTTTAAGTGTCTGAGATCTGACAGGGCTAAAGAGTTTATAGTTAAATGGTTCGAGGATTGGTTAGAATCGGTTGGGGCAGTACATGAGTTGTCTTTGGCATACACTGCACAGCAGAATGCAACTGTGGAAAGGTATAATGGGGTCCTTCAGAATATAGCTAGGAGTATCCACTTGGAGTCTAAGCGTACTAAGTCCTTTTGGCCCTATGCCTTCCTGGCTGCTTGTTACCTTAGAAACCGTCTGCCTAACCAGGGACGCAAGACACCCTTTGAGTTGTTTTATGGGGTGAAACCTGATGTGTCGTTATTACGTGTGTTTGGATGCCCCTGCTATGTTACTCTAGTCAATGGGAAGAAACGTAATAAGCTAGACGAAAGGGCGTTATCTGGTAGACTGGTTGGGTATTCTCTGGTGAGTAAGGGTTATTTTGTTTGGGTTCCTAAGTTGCGCCAGGTAGTAGAGAGTCGTGATGTACTCTTCTATGAGCAGTTTGATCATAACTGCATTCCTGGGCTAACTCCCTATGATGGGTCGCCATATGTCTCTAGCATCCCTGCCGCCATCAACGGACACATGCCTGAGGTTGCGGTTGATTCCCTGGACCCTTTGTCTTCCCCAATTGTTGACCACTGTCCTGGCCATAGGATGACTCTGCGACCTAGGTCGGGGGCCAGTGGTACTGTTTTGCGTGAGAACACACTGGGCGGGCGAGTTCCTACGGACAAAATCTTAGCCGAATCTCAGGGGGTCGCCAGGCCCTCCTCTGCGTCACATTCCGTCGGTGAAGTCGTTGGATTTACACCAACTCAGACCATAGTGGATCCTTTGTTAGATCCATTGCCTACTAGTCATCATACTCCCATCATCACTGATAGCTCGATGGAGTTGGTGAACGCTTCACCTCCTGCCGTCTCTGATAGATTACTCAGGAGTCCGGGTGATGATGTAGCCGTTGCAGATGATGCAAGTGATGATCTTGAACCGTGGTCAGGCTCCGATACTGCGTATGGCTGGGGTGTTCCGGTCGACCCAGGCTTCGTTGATTTAGAGGCAAAGAAGGCCGGCCCTGTTCAACCAGGCAGTAGTTCTGCACTGGGGGCTTTCCTAATGGTTACTGCTGATACTGCTGATACCCCCGCTGCCCATGTACAAGTAAACTGCTTGTACGTGGGAGCATCTGTTGCATCCACCACTGAACTGACCTACAAAGCTGCCATGTTGCATACCAACCCTGACAGGGATCAATGGCTTCTTGCCATGAAGGATGAGATGGCTTCCCTTCATGCCCATGGTACATGGGTTCTCACTCCACAGCCTCGTAAGCAGAAGATCCTGTCTGGCAGGTGGTTATTTGTGAAGAAGATTGGTGTTGATGGTACTATACGCTTCAAGGCACGTTTTGTGGTCCGTGGTTTTCTGCAGCGTCCTGGGCTGGATTTTCATGATGTATACGCCCCTGTCTCCTCCAAAGCAGGTCTTAGGGTGCTCCTGGCTGCCATCACTCATAGGAAGATGTTTGTTCGGCAGCTAGACATCAAGACTGCATTCCTAAATGCCAAGCTGGAGCCTGGTCTGGACCTGTACTGCCACCAGCCTGAGGGCTTTAGGCACCTTGGTCCTAACGGTGTTCCACTTGTCTGCAAACTGATCAAGTCCCTTTATGGATTGAAGCAGGCACCCAGAGCTTGGAGTAGGGATGTCAAGCGGGTTCTGGTTGCTCATGGCTTTACTATGTGCAAGGCAGAACCTGCTCTGTACTTTAGGAAGGATTCTGATGGTGGGTGGAGCTATGTCCTGACCTATGTTGATGACTTTATCTGTGCTTTTAGTGAGCTGGATAGGTATGTGTTGCTGATCCAGGCAATGGAAGCAGCTGGCTGGGAGGTCAAAGAGATGGGTGTTCCAATTCAGTTCCTCTCTTTGGACATGGATGTTACCCTTGACTCTGAAGGCAGGTGTGTTCAGATCAATCTCTCTCAGCACACCTACATTGTTGATCTGGTGGAGCAGTTTGGTCTTACTGCTGCTGCCCCACCCAAGTTTGCTGCTCCCATGGCCAAATCCACTGTTTCTGACGCCCCTGGAGAGCCCCTGCCGTCTAATAGCCAGTACCTCTCTCTTGTAGGTGCTTTGCTATACCTGGCCACTTGCACCAGGCCTGATATTTCCTTTGCTGTTAGCTATTTATCCAGGTTCTCTGCTCACCCTACAGTCCCTTTCTGGGGGGCTGCCAAACGGTTACTCTTGTATTTGAGAACACATTCTCACCTGGGTCTCACTTACACCCACAGCCCTGATTTCACTTTTACTGTCTTTAGTGACTCATCTTATGCTGATGATGGGTCTGACAGGAGATCTCAGACTGGCTTTGCAGTTCTAGCTGGTGGGTGCATTGTTAACTGGATGAGCAAGCGACAGCCTACTGTTGCTATTAGCTCTAGTGAGGCTGAGTATCAGGCCCTGTCCCAGGCTGCCAGGGAGGTCCAATGGTTGAAGAAATTGAGGGTGGATCTGGGTCTGCCTTGTGCTTTGGTTACAATTCAGGGTGACAACTTAGGTTCCCTGAGTTGGGCCACTGACTGGCAGCTTCTGCCTCGCAGCAAGCACATTGATGTTATTCATCACTACATCAAGGAGCTGGTGGAGGATGGCCAACTGGCTGTTGCCTATGTTAACACTGTGGATAACTGTGCTGACCCCTTCACCAAGCCCCTTGATCCTGCTGTGTTCTGGCGGTTTGTCCGTATGCTTGGAATGACCGCTACTTCTTAGGGTCATTTTTTTTAGTTTTTTTTTTTTTTGTTACATACGTTTCTTGTTTTTTTGGTTATCATTGTATGGCATTAGGTTCCTATTCCCGGATCGGGTTTTCTATACCGTTGTTACCCGTCATTGATATTCGGTTATCCTCTTTTCTCCCTTGGCACTCTTTGGTATTTTGCCTTGGTCCATTCCTTCATTTACACCCTTTGGGTTACATTTGAAGTTCTCTCGTTTTTTCGGAGTTCTTTAATTTTTTTTTTTAATCTGTTACATATAGTTCTATGTCCCCAGTGCCATAGGTGGAGTAGTAGTATTGTATGTCACCTGTGTCATAGGTGGAGTGTCAGCATGAATTGCGGTGCTCTCAAGCGTTTTATGACTTGGTGACTACTTATGTACTCCCTTAGAACTATCGGCCCTGATAGCTTCCCATAGTGATAGCTTCCCGTAGAACTGAGTCATCCTTTAGTGACTCAGTGTCAGCTTCCTATTGACTGCCTGTCTCTCTGTGTCTTATCGGTCTCTCCCTGATATGTCCTGTGTTAAACGGTGTCAGGGTGACAAGATCCGGGCTTAGGGTCTATTCAGGTTACAGGCATCCACTTCGCCCACCGCTGGTGTCCTTTAGTGTACGTCCTTGCTTGTAACGTTATTCTCGTCTCTGTGTATAGATTGGCGCGTCTGTCTCCGCTGCATACATCTCTGTCCACTCTTAGAAGTGCTTAATAGCTGATAACGTCTCCGCTCCGTTCTCGCTACATATTTTAGCCTCCGCCTGTCCGCTCCAAACAGTGATACGCAGCAACTACGCAGCCACAGACGTATATGTCGACGACCAACAGACACCGTGCCATGAAATCCATGATACTCCGAGGACCTACCAACTTGTGTGTGTGTGTGTGTGGGTGTGGGTGGGGGTGTGTGGGTGGGTGGGTGGGTGGGTGGGTGGGTGGGGGGGGGGGGGGGGGGAGTAGTGGGGGTCCATGTGTGTGCTTGTGTGTGTGGGGGGGGAGTTCGGGGTGTTAGATGGAGTAAGGTGGGGTGGTGATGGTGGTGGTCGATGTGTGTGCTTGTATGTGTGTCTGTGTGCGGTTTGTGTGTTAGTGTTTTTCTATTTATTCCGTTGGTGTCTGTGTTTGTGTATTTACATTTGTGTGTGTTTGCGGTTTGTGTATTTATTATGTGTGTTTATGCGTTTTGTGTATTTATTTGTTTGTGTTATTCACCGGGTTTCACCGGCTCACCTAGAGTGACTTAGAGTGCACAGGACTCCTCCCTGCTGCACTGTACTGCTGTGCCGCTGCCAGCTATGGCACGGACACTGATGCCGGTACCATGAGGTACCGCGGCATCCCAGTACTTTCTCCTAGCGCATTGATCGAATGCTTATCTAACTGTAAAGATCTTATCCGTACCGTCTTCCCCTCGTCTCTGTGCTCTGCACATACTCCGGAAAACTACAGGTTACGGTCCCTTCGCTTTAGATTGTCCTTGCTCGACGGTATTCCAAGCTGAAGGGCATTTTGATTGTTGTCGCGCGGAGTGAATCAATTGAAAGGAGTGAAGAAAGCTCTACCCGACAAGAACCTCCCCGCTGGGACACCACTCTTGTGCGGTATATCATCCGCGTATCCGGATTGATCCTGCTCCATTGAGCATCAAGCTGTCGTCCAGCACACCCCCTCCTCACCCCCCCCCCTGACAACCATCTCTACCTCCACTGCGCCCCCACCACCCCCTTCCCATCTCCCACGTCCCGTTGCTTACGCAGCCTCAGCCGTCTCTCCACCGCCTCCTGACCTCTCCACTCTCCAGCTCTCTCCCCAGTTGGCTTCCACCTCCGACTGTCTCCTGCTCCTCTTCTACATCCCGTTGCAACCGCAATCTCTGCCGCATCATCTCTGCAACTGCTACGTCGCCTCACTATGCGGCCTGCTGCAAATGCTGAGCCTGAGCGTCGTCAGACCTTCATCTTCCACCAACACTTCTTCCAAGATTGGCTTGAATCCATGGAAGCTGAACTCAAGTTATCACACTACTACTTTGCCCCTGGAGATCACAAACTAGTTCAGTTTCAGATCGAATACATCCTTCCACACCTTTCAGAACCTATCAGAAGAATGGTCAAGTTCCATAACGATCCTGATGACATCCTAGCAGCACTTAGATCCAAATATGATACCAGATCCACACCCCGACAGCATTCCCCTGTCGCAGCCGAATCAGCCGCATCAAATGTACCAGCATATGACGAACCTGCATCTACCCCTATTGCACCTCAGTCTCCTTCGTATGCCCTTAATGCCTCCCCACGCACAAACCGCATGGCAGAAAACTGGATCATGGACACTGGAGCTACCTCCCACATGACAGGCAATGAATCCCTGTTATATGACATACATGACATATTTCCCCATATCAGAGTACAAACTGCATCAGGATACACTCACATCACCAGATCTGGCAATGCTCTGATTAGAAGAGACAATGGAAAGATTCACAAGCTCAGAAATGTTCACCTCAATGATGACCCTAACACTCCTAACCTCATGTCAATGGCTGCAGCCATCAAAGTCAACCCTTCTATGTTAGTTCAGTTTGATTCTCAGGCCTGCACCATAACCATCAATGACAAAGTCATAATCACTGGGTCAAAGAACAAGAATCTATACCTCACTCCCACCCTTGTCCCTGACAATACCCTTATCCATGGGACATGTCTGAACATAGTCATGGCCGCCATTTCCAGAAATACCCAACAAACAGCAGAACTTCTCCACAACAGAATGGGTCACCTTTCTTACAGCAGTTTAATCAGGCTCATTTCTGAACACATGGTCACAGGTACAGATGTCACCACTGCAGCCTGCAACAAAATGAGAAAGCAAACTTGTGAAGTGTGTGTCCTCTCTAAAATGGACAAGAACCCTTATCCCACATCATCCACACGTGCAAAAAGACCAATGGCAATCCTCCACATTGACATGAGTGGAAAAATGAAAGTACCCAGCCTAAATGGGAACATATACTTCCAAGGCATTCTAGATGACCACTCAAAGTACTCCATAGTCACATTCCACAAAAACAAACACACAGTGCCCAAAGATACCATGCATGAACTGGAACGGTATGAAGTCCTTACAGAAAACAAAATAGGCACCATTTTCTGTGACAATGGATCAGAGTACATCTGCGACCGGTTTACAAACTGGTGCAAAAAGAAAGGCATTACCCTCAACTTCACAGTACCTAACAATCCAGCCACAAATGGAGGAGCAGAACGACTCAACCGCACTCTCCATGACAGAGCCACTGCCCTCCTCATCTCATCCAAATTTCCTAACAGATACTGGGCTGACATGGTGAAGAATGCTAGCATCCTAAGAAACCTCAGCCCCACTTCTGACTCAGACAAAACTCCCTATGAACTGTTCCATGGAGTCAAGCCTAAGATTGATCACCTCAGAACCATTGGGTGCACAGCCTACGTCCACATACCACCCAAATCCAGAGCATGGAAGTTTGCACCATCAGCCAAAATCACTAGACTCATTGGCTACTCCCACATCAGAAAAGCTTAAAGAGTTGTAGACTCAAACCATAAGATTTATGATGCTAGAGACATCACCTTCAATGAGTCTGAGAACCTGGCAGGAAAGAATGGATTCCCCAATGCAGATGCTGAAATCTTAGGCATGTATGAAGAAGACACCCCTGGTGAACCTGAAGATGAAGACACTCCCTCACCATCCCATTCTCCCTCAGAAATCAAAGCCATTGATGCATTGCGTGAAAGAAACAAGGCAAACATGGGAGCATGGGGATCACCAGAAGAAATAGATGATAGCTACCTACCCAGTTCAGTGCACCAGCAAGGTACTATTGCCCCACAGCAAAGTGCACCTCAACCCAACAACGATGTTGAACAAGGAAATGAACACAATCCCACACAGTCCCAGGCAGGTGACCTCCCCAACCTCATGTCAACACAAGGCAATGCATCAGAACATGCAATCACCTCTCCTGCACCAGCACAGCAACAGGCATCAACCCCTCCACCAGAAACTGCCCTCACCCAACCTCGCCGAAGTGGCAGAGAAAGACATGCACCCAACCACCTAGCTTTCCTAGCTGCAGACCAGATCATCATACCCAAGAATGAAAGAGAAGCACTGGCTAGCCCTCAAGCAAAAGATTGGAAGGCTGCCATGGATGCAGCACTAGCAGCACTAGCAGAAATGAACACCTGGACTCTAGCAGAACTCCCACATGGAGCCAAAGCCATAGGTACTAGATGGGTCTTTGACATCGGGCAATCAGTGGATGGTCAGTTAGTAAGGTACAAAGCACGTCTAGTAGCAAAAGGATATGCTCAACGCCCTGGCATGGACTATGATGAAGTATTTTCACCAGTTGCCAAACATGCCACCATCAGGTACATCCTGTCCATGGCTGCAGACCCCTCAGCTCATCTTGCTCAACTTGATGTCTCCACAGCATTCCTCAATGGAGTAGTGGAAGAGGAACTGTACTGTTCCCAACCCCCAGGGTTTGAAAGAGACCACAGGGTTTGCCGCATGTGGAAATGCCTCTATGGTCTGAAGCAAGCATCAAGGCAGTGGTATCTAAAAGTCAAAGAGGATATGACAGCCCTTGGCTTCAGAGAAGTTGATGTTGACCAAGGCCTCTTCCTGCTCCCTGGGCCAACAACAAGACCCCTCATCTGGGTCCTCCTCTGGGTTGATGACTTACTCCTGCTATCCTTTGACCAGAACATCCTCCAGCAGTACAAAGACAAGATCATGAAGCTCTACAAGACCAGAGATCTTGGAGAACCATCTGTCTTTGTGGGCTATGAAATCACCAGAGATGCAACTGCTGGAACCCTACACATCTGCCAATCCAGGTTCACTCAAGACCTGCTCAAGGCACACAGCATGCTCCCTGAGCCCAACAGCACCAGGTTCCCCATCCCACTGCAGCCTGATGCTCCCCTCCCTTATCCTGAAAAGGACACACCAGAATCTGGTCTTCCCCTTGCCCAGATTGTAGGATCCCTCAACTACCTGGCAGTCAACACAAGACCTGATATTGCACAAGCTGTCAACAGATTGGCCAGGCACAGTGCTCACCCCCTCCATGACCACATGGAAGCTGCCACAGGTATCCTCAAGTACCTGTCCAACACACCTGACCATGGGATCACCTACACCCACTCCAAGAAACTCCTCACTGGCTACTGTGACTCTGACCATGCTGCCTGCCCTATCACAAGGAAGTCTACAACAGGCTATGTATTCCTCAACCAGGGGGGAGCCATCTCATGGGCATCCAAAATCCAAGCATCTGCCACTGCCCTGTCCACCACAGAAGCTGAGTTCATGGCAGCTACCTCTGCAGCCCAAGAAGGAATGTGGTTGAGGAAACTGCAATTCTCTGCCACAGGTACCATGCCCCCTGCACTCACCATTAATGGTGACAACCAAGCTGCACTCAGTGCATGGAACCAAGAGAAGCTCTCCTCCAGGCTCAAGCATATGGAAACAAGATTCCACTTCCTCAAAGAGCAATCCAAGAAAGAAGGCATCAAGCTCAACTGGATCCCCACTGCTGCCAACATGGCTGACATGCTCACCAAGGCTCTGCCCAGGTCCAAGTTCTGTGCATTCAGACAGCAGATTGGCTGCACTGGAAAGATCAAGCTTGACTAATCTTGACACATGCCTCTGTAGCCCCTCTGATACCATGCTAGATTTCCTGACAAATCCAAAGTTCAAGCTTTTCCCTAGATATTGATTGATTGCACTTTTATTGACTGCTTTCTTCTATTTTGTTTAGCCTTCAGCTAGCAGAGACCCTGTCCTGCAGGATATTCTTAGACCTATCCTGTCCTTTACATGTAGCCGTTTCAGCCTGCCCTCTTAAGTCAGTACACCTGTCAGTTAAGTTTTATCATACATAGCAATACAGCCTATGAATATTTTAAGTCCCTCTAGTTTTCTTTAGACTCCTCTAATTCCAGGAATTCTCCAACATGAAGAATACCAGGAATTGGGGGGGATGTTATTCACCGGGTTTCACCGGCTCACCTAGAGTGACTTAGAGTGCACAGGACTCCTCCCTGCTGCACTGTACTGCTGTGCCGCTGCCAGCTATGGCACGGACACTGATGCCGGTACCATGAGGTACCGCGGCATCCCAGTACTTTCTCCTAGCGCATTGATTGAATGCTTATCTAACTGTAAAGATCTTATCCTTACCGTCTTCCCCTCGTCTCTGTGCTCTGCACATACTCCGGACAACTACAGTTTGTGTGTAAGCGATTTGTGCATTTGTGCTTGTCTGTGTATGCCGTTAGGTTTGTGTATTTCTGTTTGTGTGTGTATGTGTATGCAGTTTGTGTTTCTGTGTATTGGGTACCAGAATGCACTTGCAGAAGGGACACTTACACACACACGCGGACACACACATGGACTCACACACCAACACACACACACATGCCTCTGGGTGTAACACTAAGGGTGCAGGTCTCTAAGCCTATTTCGGCAACTCTTCAAAACACGTTTTCTACTATTGTTCTCTTGGCTACAGCCTTGTAAAAATCAGATCAAAACACCTACACAGTCTCGGGATAAAGTATTGAGGCATGGTGACTCTCTCCTCAAAAATGCTTGCCTGGTACCTGCTCTGGGTGAGGGTGTAGGGAACACGCGAGTCCTCACGCACCGGGACGGATTAGGGCGGGCACGGCACGGGCACGGGTACGGGTAGGTAGGTCAGGACGGTAGATGGCCATCAAACCTGCCGTGCATACACACAACACGGCACTACAAAACATTAATTCAGACTTCGACAGCTGACGCTGACGTGGGCGTGGGCCCACGCGGAGAGCCAACTCCACCACCCCGCCACCACCCCGCCACCTGCAGAGCAGAGACTCTCTGGACTGAAGCAACCCCGAAGGCCAAAGCGCTTCGAACCCATCAACAACTGACTGGCAACCAACTCCGTCTGATTCCCAGGAGAAGTCCTAGCCGATTTCAAACCGATTTTGTTCTACCCACCGACGTCCATGGGCGCGTCCATCCTCCATCGCCCCAGCGCTGTTGAGTGCGGGAAAGGGACCAACCGATTGCGCGTGCCAACTTGCTTCCTCTGGCCAGACAAACCGCGTCGGAGCAGATTCCAGAATCAAACGGTTGTCCCAGGGGCACGTAAATTCTTCTCGCATCGCGAAAGTTGCGAATCATTTCATTTTGATAGTCACACTTGACGTATTTTGCTCTGCCCAGAGTTTCAACGATAGCGACACTAAACCTTTTGTAGCCCGCCCCAAACTCCCTCTAGTAACAACTGTTTCCGCACGCCCCGCAAAGCGCACTCACATTTATCCTCCTCCCAGCCAGTGCGCTTGCTAAACTGCGATAAATTATGCGCCGGCATTAGCCTATCGCCCAACTCCATTGATGCAACCATTCCAACTTGCCCAAAACCCTCTTCGACACCAATTCCCTCGATCTCTTCTACGCACACTGTCTTGTTTCATCCAACACCCTCTGGACTCGTCCACCCTTCCAGCACTGGAGTGCCCATAAGAATTAGCAGCGCAGAATTGTGTCCCGCAGCCCCGTCGCTGTTCAAGCTGGACAAGTGGCAAGGCTAGGACAAGGAGAAGCCAACTCAGGCCAACCAAGTCTAGCCAAGCCAGCCCCTTCAACATGGGGCTAATAAAGCCTGTATTGCCGACGCTGAATTTATCCAAGGTAATGGGAGGGAGGGAAGGAGGGAGGGAGTCAGATGGGGGACGAGGGAGGGTATGCATCCATGTATCCATACTAGAACGAGGCGGTGTGGGGAATGGAGGGAGGGAGGGTTATGCATCCATGTATCCATACCAGAACAAGGCGGTGTGGGGACAGGAGGGAGGTAAGGTTATGCTTCCATGTATTCATACTAGGATGGGAGGGAGGGGGGAAGGGGTGGAGGGATAGAGGTAAAGTCATGCATCCATTTATCCACACTAGGATTGGATGGAGGGGGGAAGGGGTGGAGGGATAGAGGTACAGTTGTGCATGCATGCCAAACATTTCAAATTTATTATCCTGGTTGTTGATGGCATGTGTCATCATCACAATCCTCATCATCGTCCCCCTCCACCTTCAAGACATCTCGCACACACTGCCACCACAGTACCTCCACCCACCACTGTACCTCCAGTGAGAAGGGAGGTAGGGAGTGGGAAGGGAGGTAGGGAGTGGGAGGGGAGGTAGGGAGTGGGAAAGGACTGGGAAGGGAGGTAAGGAGTGGGAAGGGAGGTTGGGAGTGGGAAGGAGGTAGGGATTGGTAAAAGAGGTAGGGAGTGGGAAGGGAGTGGTGAAGGGATGTCGGGCAGTGGGACTGGTCGGTTGGGAGTGGGAGGCGGGAGGGAAGGCGTGGGCCGGCGTGGGCCCGGCGTGGGCGGGGTAGGGCGTGGGCACGGCTGTCGGGCCTGGGACGGGCTGGGCGGTGGGCCGGGAGGTCGGGCCCGTTGGACGGCCGGTCGCGCGTGGGCGGGGCGGTCGGGGCGTCGGCACGCGCAGGGTACTGGCGTGGGACCGGGGATGGGCACGCGCGGGCGGTCGGGCGTGGGCCAAGCGTGGCCGTGGGCCAGGGCGTCGAGCGTGGGCACCTGCGTTGCCGGGCGGTCGGGCGTTCGCCCGGGCGGTCGGTCGTCGAGCCAGGCTTGGGCCGGGCGGTTCGGCTGGGCGGGAGGGCGGGCGTCGGCACGCCGTGGGCGGGCGGTCGGGAGTGGGCACTCCGTGGGACGGGCGGTCGGGCATGGGCCGTCGTGGGGCGGAGTCGGGCGTCGGCAGGCGGGGCGGGCCGCGCGGTCGGGCGGGGGCCCTCGTGGGGCGGCGGTACGGCGGACGTGGTAGGGGCCGGGCGGGCGCCCGGTGGGGCGTGGCCCAGGAGGGGGTTCGGCTGTTGGGCCGCGCGGTCGGGTTGGGCACGGCGGGGGCCGGGCCGGCCGTCGGCTTCGTGCATCCCTGTCCCGGGGTGGGCCCGCGTTGGAGTGGGACACGGAGTGGGCAGGGAGGGCATGTAAAGGATTATTTCAATCATTCATCCTCCCCCACTAGGGACAGGAAGGCGCGGAATGACAGTGCGGCGTCGGTTATCCAGGTAGGTGGGGCATGCATCCATCAAACCAATGCAGGAAGGTTTGAAAGGTGTGAGGGCGGGGAAGGGGTATGTATCCATTCATCCCTCACAAACAGGAACAAGGGAAAGGGGAAAAAGGGAGGGTGTTTGTAAGGCCTGTAGGTAGGTAGGAAGGGGCATGCATCCATTAATCCATATCTGATAGGGTAGGAAGTTGTGAGGGCAGTGGTAGAGTGGGAGGGGCAATGCATCCATCAACCATACCAGTAGGTATGTGCTTGGTGTGGGGGCGCTGGGGGGGGGGGGGTGTGGGGGGGGGTATGCATCCATTCATCCCTCACCACAGGAAATGGAGGGAAGTGAAGGGATGAGGGGTTGGTATGCAGGTAGGTAGGTTACTGATGTCGGTGGGGCATTCATTCATCAGAACAATCTAGGTAGGTATGGAGGGTGTGGGCGGGGAGGGCCTGACTGGGGGAGGGGGGGGGGGGCATCAATCCACCGTAATAGTTTAGTTATGGAGGATGTGATACAGGGAGATGGGATGCATCCATCAATCCATAATCGGATAGGAAGGAGGGGGAGGGATGAAGGAGGGAGGGAAGGACGGCGGGGGAAGGACGGGAGGGGGAGGGAGAGGAAGTAGGGGGAAAGGGATGAGGAGGGCGGAAGGAACGGAGGGGGGCCGGGAGTTTGGTAGGGTGGATTACTGAGGGTCTGGAAGTAACGAGGGTTGGAACGGTGTAGATTGATTCCAGGCTTTTTTACT
>JACBWV010000730.1:17886242-17987282 GCA_013435795.1 Chlamydomonas sp. ICE-L
TGTTTACAGATATTTATAGCATGTCCATGAGGATACCGACTTAACCGTATGGAATGTGGAATTCTGCGGATTCACATTCAGAACCTTTATGAATGGAAATGGCACTAAGTCTTTTTGGAGCAACCTAGCCGACTATCTTTCTACTTGTAGAAAGCAAGACGGAACCCTGGACTGCTTAGTGGCACCGTAATTTATTATCCCTTTTTTCTTCTTGAGACTTCTCATTTGTTAGCTTCTTACCTCCGCCACTGCAAGTGGTTGAGATCTGGGTCCTGCTCTAAGGGGTTTAATACCTACGCCACCAAAACGGGTGGTTGGGAGTTTGGTTTGTTTGTCCTCGCCACACCCCTGATGTAATGGGGTTTTTTGCTTTGTGGTGTTTTTTTTTCTTTTGTTTAAAGCACAGAGTCTCATACACCCTCGCGGTGTCAAGTAGACTTTAACATGTAATGTAATGTAATGTAATGTAATGTAATGGTTCTATGTCCCCAGTGCCATAGGTGGAGTACTAGTATTGTATGTCACCTGCGTCATAGGTGGAGTATCAGCATGAATAGCGGTGCTCTCGCTGTTTTATGTCTTGGTGACTCCTTGTGTACTCCTTAGAACTATCGGTCCTGACAGTACTATGTCGCTTCCTGTTGACTGCGTCATCGGTTCTTCTGACACGCGCTGTCTAGCCTGTACCCTGATCAGGTTCCAGGCTACCGCCCCCTTTCCTCCCACTGGTGCCCCTTAATGGTCTCCTGTGCTTGTAACTTATTCTCGTCTCCGCATTTATAGATTGGCGTGCTGCACACCAAAGTCCACTCTCCGGAGTGTTATCCAAGCTGTAGAGGTCTCTTGATAGAGGCATAGATTAGGGCAGGAAGTCCCTCTGTTAGACATAGGTTGGGGGTGGTAGGTTGTTTGGTTGAGGCATAGGTTGGGGGTGGTAACTCAGGGTAGAGGCATAGGGGGGGGAGATAGTAGGGTAGGTTGGGGGTGTGACTCAGAGATAGGCATAGGGGGAGGGAGGCTAGCTGTGTGAGGTGTGTAGACTCGGTAAGCATTGGGGGTGGTAGACTCAGGGTAGAGGCATAGGTTGGGGGTGGTGTAGACTCAGGGTAGAGGCATAGGTTGGGGGTGGTAGACTCAGGGTGAGGCATAGGTTGGGGGTGGTAGACTCGGGTAGGGCATAGGTTGTGGGTGTAGACTCAGGTAAGGCATAGTTGTGGGTGTAGACTCAGGGTAGAGGCATAGGGTGGGGGTGGTAGACTATGGGTAGAGGCATAGTTGTGGGTGGTAGACTCAGGGTAGAGGCATAGGTTGGGGGTGGTAGACTCAGGGTAGGAGGCATAGGTTGGGGTGGTAGACTCAGGGTAGAGGCATCGGTTGGGGTGGTAGACTCAGGGTCGAGGCATAGGTTGGGGTGGTAGACTCAGGGTAGAGGCATAGGTTGGGGGTGGTAGACTCAGGGTAGAGGCATAGGTTGGGTGGTAGACTCAGGGTAGAGGCATAGGTGGGGGTGGTGAGACTCAGGGTAGAGGCATAGGTTGGGGGTGGTATACTCAGGTAGAGGCATAGGTTGGGGTGGTAGACTCAGGTGAGGCATAGGGTGGGGTGGTAGACTCTGGGTAGAGGCGTAGGTTGGGGGTGGGAGACTCCGTACCTGGAAAGTACTCAAGTCCACTCAGGCTTTTGAGGAGTCCAAGCCCGCCGTGGCTCTCCATAGTGATGGATCTGAGCAAGTTGAAAGGGAAAAAAACGGCTAGTGTTGGGTAGTAAACCAGTTGAGGGCATGAAGATGAGATAAAGGGGGCTCTGGCTGCTGGTCGAGAAGGACGTGGTTCTAACATCTCTAGAGTTAAGGTGATGGTTGCATATCTGATCAGTGACGCGGGCAGGCTAGGCAACGACAGCAGTCTCTCGAAGGTATGATCGTGTTTCGGCGACCATTTTTTACGGTCCGGGGATGATGATAATAATTATTGATGGTATGTGGCAGGCAGGTAAGATCGTAGCTCCTATGAGTTTGATAGGTACTGAACTTGTCGTGAGCATGAGGTTGATCGGGGAGTGAGATTTGGAGCCCGTAGGCCGAGACGCATCGTATTGGTTATGGTTAGTGTTAGGGTAGAAAGCAGAAAGGGGCATGTGCTTGTGAGAGAAAGTTGAGTAAGGGAAGAAAGCAGCGTAAGAGGAGAGAGCAGCGTGTTGAGTGAGCATCGGTAGTGTTGCTAGGATAGCGGGAGGCACATTGGAGGGAAACGGGGTGGAGAGGAGCGCATTGACTCCTACTATCCGCGTAAATCTGATTCCGCGTAGCTTTGGGAGGTCGCAGATTGGGGACCAACCTGTGCTTCCGTTCTCCTGGCTATAAAGTTGGTGCGTGGGGTAACAGACGCGTGGGGTGTGTTTCGAAAGTGGATTGGTATTGTCGAGTGGATTTGAAAAACTGGCAGAAATTAGCAGGTCCATGAATTGATTGGCGCCGCGAACAGTGGTTGCAAGGGTCGGCAATAAAGGCGTTAAGCCCTAGGGTGCTCCAGTCCATATGGTGACTGGCAGCGTCCCGATTGAAAGAGCAGGTGTCTGTCCTGGAGTCCTGCATGGGGGAAAAGGGGATTCGTTAGTGATTTCTCGATTGCATGGAGCCTTCGCTCCTGGCATAGACCATCAAGAATGCGCCAGGGATGTGCGCTTCGCATCCCCCCCTGTTGGGAAGTCCAGGGAGAGGCGCATTCTGTCCGGTAGTGCATACTTTCGGTGCCCAGAGGTGCAGCTCGCTACCAAAGTACCGTCTACCACCCTGCGACCACAGAAGTTGCTGCGAGTCGCGTCAGATGTTGTAGACGGCGACTTAGAATAGCAGCATTGCCTCTGCGAAAGCATGAGCTCCTGTTTGGTTGCTGTTTCGGGAAGAGTTGACCGAAACTGCGGGAACAAGAGCAGGTGGAAGCATTCGATAGCGCAGACGCAGGAGAATGCGAATATGCTACCCGAATGCTAAGAAGGAAAATGAGCAGCGAGAAAGTTACATCGGAAGTTCGAATGTTGAAAATGTATGAGGATCTACATCGGCTAATCTTCGGCTAACCCCCTCTGACGTGGCAGGTTAACATCAAACCAAACCCAAACCCAAACCTGTCCTGTTCACACGGGACAGGTTTGGGTTTGGTTACCGCCCTCAATGTAGGACAGAGTCCAGAGTTACACCGAGTCACACAAAGTCACACAAGTCACACCGGGTGCAGAGCCATTTAACCTACAGGGTTCGCGTCGAAAAGAGCGTCCGTTGCAAGCCAACTGTCCATGCAACATGAGCGTTTCCGTCCGACCCTGAGCCATCGCCTGCAAACTCCCATCGCGGCTGGACCTGCTACTTGCGCGCAACGTGCAAATTGCGCAAATGCTAACTTCGAACTACGCAATTGAATTGAACTGGTGCTCTTCCAACCTCTGAATCTGCCAATCTTGCTATTAATAGCTTGCCTCAGTACTGATCATTCGTTCTGCAGACCTGCGAAGCTTCAAATTTAATTACTATCAGCCCAAGTGGGTAACACCACCCTGCGAACCCGTTGAGTTTGGACCAGCGCAGCTTTGAGCTACGTGCTCTGACCTAGGGGGCCATCGCCTGCAAAATGCTGGACGTGCTACTTGCGAACGTGGAAATTGAGCATATGCTGACCTTCGAACTGCGGAATTGATAACTGGTGCACTTCCGACCCCCGTCTCAGCCAAAGTGACTTGCTATTTATAGCTATCCAAGTTCCAATCGTTCGTTCTGCGGAGCTGCGAAGCTACACAAGTAAGGACTAACTAGCTACCCGAGAAGGTAACACTACCCTGAGAACTGCAGAGCTTCGACCAACAAGCTTTCGATCCGTGCTTCGACCTTGGGGGCAGCGGCGTTGCACAATGGCCACTTATCTCCATTCTCCATGGCCAGACGCAACTCTAGGCCTAGCCGTTCCAAATCATGGGCAGAGCGGCTATTGAGACCCTATGCTCACCTATTCTCCTTAAGCACATGCCACATGCGCTCCCAAACTGCACTACATTCGTGTCATACCCACACAACGCATAACAACCCGGCCAGCCCAATGCATGCCGACACACGCTACAGGCATCCACCCTGACACACACACCCGACCACCCCCCCGCGTCGGTTGCAGCCCAGACCTGAACGGCTCGTACTGCCCAGCCCACACATGCACACCTTTAAAAATTCCCTGAAATTAACCCGCCCGGATTGGTCTCATTTTTTCTGCATCGAATTCTTACAACTAAAGCCAAGCGTCATGTATGCTTTGCACAACATTTAAGGCACGTTCAGCACTAATAAACAACAACCCTGCAAAATGTCCTTCTTCGTTACTAGTAAGTAACAATGCTTCAACATATATACTGACCGCCCTTACATAAGCTTATAAAACCAAAACCAAAACCGTGTGGGCGGTCAATATAGTTTGATGTTAACCAGCCGCGTCAGAGGGGGTTAGCCGAAGATTAGCCGATGTTAGCCTAAACCCGCCCAAACCCATGAATTTCGTTAGGACGGCATTCCAGAACTTCTTGCCCGTTGGAAAAAGTTTGATCATTTTGAATAGCCGATCCGCAGTAGGAGCGCTCAAATCAAGCAGGCTCTGGCGCTAATGTGAGGAAGGCGGAAGCTGCGTCTCCTCATACTGCATATCACGCTGCTACTGCTGCATCTCATGCTGGCGTGGATCCGCAGGTGGCGGCCCATCCAGATCGGACCCCTCCATACAGCGTAGTGAATATTATAGATGGCGCGATAGGGAAGACGAAAACAAGCGGCTGAAGGAAATGCGGCGCAATTTATCGCAACAGAAACAACGAACAACACGTGTGCGACATAACCATAATCATAACCCAAACGTGCGGGGGGGGGGGGGGGGGGGGGGGCACGTTTGGGTTTGGGTTAGCATTTGGTTAACTATTTTGACCCAAACGCGTCAACTTTTTCCAGTGTGAACGAAAAAAGGTTTGGATGTACGACAGAAACGCCCAACTACCCCTTAACCCAAACCCAAACCAGTCCCGTGTGAACGACCTCTTAGGCTCGATCTCAAAAATCGGTAAAACAAACTCGAGAAACTCTAAGAAACTGACATATTGTCGGTTTTCTACGGGGTTGAAGCGAGGTGGTTAGGTTAGGGTCCTGACACATCCCGGTTTTGTTCGACAGTTGTCCGAACCTCTGCTAGGTTCAGATCCCTGGACAGGTTTTTACGAAGCGCTACGAAGTGTTCGAGCACGAGCACACGGTTCCGTTGCCTGTTGTACTACAGTATGTCTCGCCTTCCCGCGCCCTGCACTCGGATCTCTGATTGTGTGCAGTTGCTGAGTTGTCGTAGAGTTTCTTCCAGTCATTGCTGACGTATTTCGAATCTTTCAGAACTTACTGATGAGTATAAAAGGAACTAGGGCATTTAGCCCGTCGTACCGACGGCAGGCCTCCTCCGGGGGCCTCCTCCTTCCCCACGACCCCCAATGAAATGACTTTTGGAGGGTCACCCACCCACTCATTTTTCATTCACATTAGGTGGCTTGTCATCGTGCACTGTTTCCATGATCATCCCCATCACACTGACAGTTGAGTGGCAGATGGCCACAACACAAATGTACATGCAACTCCATTACCAACCCCCCCCAGGCACGTGCCCCCCCCCCCCCCCCAAGAGCAGCTTGATTCCTGGGAAAACGGACACAGCTTTGTGGGATTGACCGAAGTTAGAGGGCAAGGGGAAATAGCATCCAGAGAGCATGTCGGGCTAAGCATTTCGCGAGCGGACCCTTCCCACCCCAACAGCTCATGAACCAAAGAGTCGCTCGTTTGGTACAAAGCAGACACATCGCTGCAGGAATACATGCGATGCCCATCAGCTATCAGCTATGCCCTCGCTGGAATTAGAAGGCTAGGGGGGAAAGGCCGAAAAGCAGGGAGCAGCTGTCAGTCAGAGGTCCGCCCATTGCAAAGCATGTTGGCCATAGTAAGCGCGCCCTGTCAGAGCTTTGTCCCTAATGCAAGTGAAAAAAGGGCGTCAAGCATTCAATTCAACGGCAGCAGTTGTAATACTTGTGGAGAAATAGCTTCTGAGTAGCTCATAAGCGACTGAGGTTTGGCAAGACCAGATTCTGGTAGCGGAGGCGAATATCATTATAAAAGGGCACTCAAACATATGCATTTCATCCTCAGTTTTTTGGAACCCACACATTTGACAGTGTCTCATTGAGCGAGGGATGTGTGCTCTATCCACCACCCTCATTCTTTCTGTGTTCAGCCAATGGGAACCCATTCTAAACTGTGCTATAGAACGAATCTGATCCTGCTTATGTAAGGCGGATGTAAAGGGAATCAAGCCATTCTCATCATTGCTGTTGGCTGCGAACCATTTTTGGTATCGGAGGCGTTTAAAGCCAACCCTTCTCTCATCAGGGATGTCTCTAACTGCATTGGTGTCACTTGGGTACTTAAACCTCCATGACTCAAAAACTTCAGACATAATACCTTCGACATCGACAGCCTCCAAAATGTTGATGTTTTTACTGGATCCTAGCTTGTGGAGAGCACAACGCAAGTCATGAACCCAGCCAGTGTTGGAGTCAAAAGATTCCTCAAGAGAACCATAAACTGGTAGCAAACAAAAATTATTAAGGAACGGCGGAAAAACAGGAAACCAGAAGAAAGCCTTGTCTAAAATAAAAGGATGAGAAAGGATGAACCAAAAACCACTGTAGTACTCCGAAAATGTAGCAGCAAAAAACTTGGGTCATACCGAGCTGAGCTGAGACCAAAATGGAAATGTAACCATCCATGGTAAGCGCAAAAATACTATTCATCCAGAATAGTAGGCACCAAACCAGAAAATCACAGGGAGGCCAAACAGAAATCAATCCTAATACCAAAGGAAGGGGAACAACGGTGACTGAAAGAACCGAGAACTTAACCTAAAGAGAAGACTGAAAAATCGTATATCAAAGTTGGGGAACAACGGTATAGAAAACCCGATCCGGGAATAGGAACCTAACGCCAATCAATGATAACTAAAGAGACGGATTGAAATATCGTGTGAGCGCAGCACACGAGAGAATCAAAGCCTAAAGGACGCAGACAAGAGGACACTAAAGACTACGATGGAAAAAAAAAAAGTCGATGGAAAAATCCACTACCTTAAAAACTATTCTTAGCATAGAATTCATGACTAGGTTGGGATGAAAAAAACATGATGAACTGGTTTCTTACTCAAAGATGGAAGTAAGAAGATTTATGAAAGTTAATTATCATAAATCCCCAGTTACGGCACTAACTAAAACATTCTAGGAGGTGGGTATCGCACCGCAAAGAACTCATGCACTCAAGACACACCAAGCGCCTAACCACAAGCAAACCAAACCTGCAGTAACTGAAAAAATCCAAAGGATGCGAAGTTAAAATTTTCAAGAAACTTGTAACCAACAAAGGAAACACAGTTCAATGAACAATAGAAGGGTAGATGTACAACCATAGTACATAAAACCTATTGTCCACCTGAAAAATAGGAAACGCAGAAAAAAGGACTTCAAAGAATTTACTGCAAAGGAAGGAATGAAAGGGCGCTTGAAATACACTCGGAAGAACAAGAAAGAGGTGAGCGGCGGTACATCTGCAAGTACAACTGCAAGGACATCTGCAAGTACAACTGCAAGATGACCCAGCCCACCAAATCACAGTAAAATCCAAAGGGAAATAACTACTACACTCCACAAAAAGTTCCAATCACATGAGGGGCTGGTGATCTAAAAACAGTGTGGAGTAAAAAGAAATAGCTAATCTATGATGAGCTCCACCGAACGAACCATCTGCCTATGGAACTAAGAGTCAGAAACCATCAAGACGCTATAACGGTGGTCTGAATTAAGTACCACCTTCCACCAAAACCAAGAAAGACAGCTGAAAGGAAGCTGCCTAAACAAAGCGTCGTAACGCTCCACCAATCTAGACTACCCTATAAGTCAGTCTAGGAGGTGCTGAGGAATAGGCACTCACACATAGGGCCATGTTAACCTACGTATGAGAACCAGCAGCACCTAAAACAATGAATCCTGGGTTGACTGTAACACCCCAGCCATACGCAGTATCAAGCTAGACCAGTGTTCAAGATCATCACTTACCCATTCGGCAACGGCTACATCATCACATGGGCTTGACCCGAGTAATCCACCAGGGACGACAGGAGGCGTCGGAATTATCGACACCCGCGAGCCATCCGAGGTGGTCGGAGGTTGGCGACTATTAGTCAATGGACCTGATCCAGGTACCACTATGATCGAAGGCTGTCTAAATCCTAAAGCTTCACCGCTAAAACGTGGCACAGAGGAGGGCCTGGCGACCCCCTGAGATTCGGCTAAGATTATAGTTGGATATCCAACTCCCCCCCGCCCTAAAACTTCACACACAATACAGCAAGATCAGGCCCTGGTCTAGAATGCAACAATGATACATCCAGCCAGGCCAGCCAACAACAATTGGGGTTGTTAAAGGGCGTAGGGAATTACCGGTAACACATAACATATCACCGTTTGATGACAGGAGGGATGCAAGCGGGCACGGGGACCCATACTAAAGGGAGAACCCAGGAAGACAGTTTAGAACTGAACTAGAGATAGAGAGTACATCACTACTCAACACTAACTGGCGCAACATTGGAAACCCAAAATATAATAACCCTTACTCACCAGGGAATACCCAACCAGTCTACCAAATAATGCCTTTCTAACTAGCTTGTTGCGTGACTGCCCAATACTAAGATTACATAGCAAGGGCAACCAAACAAACGCAACAACGACACATCAGGTGCAACCCCAAAGAAAAGCTCCGAAGGAGTCTTGTCTCCCTAGATGAACACGCGATTGCAAAGATAACACACTAGCACCATGCTGAGCAGTGTCATCATCAACAACTCATGCATGCCCCAACTAATCGAGATCAACCATGCCTCTATACCACTTAACTAAAAATTCCTAAGCCCTACCAGAACTCAAACACTTGAACCCAAACTCACGTAGCTAAGGCATACACCTAAGGGGGGAACCAGGGGCACGGGAAGACAAAGTAGTAACCTCTGTCGAACCACGGAACGCACCCAGGGGTCACAAGGAGCCTAAGAGAGAAAAATATCCACCAAGATATCATGCCAAAGATCCTCCACGGCCGCTGGACTAGGGCCAGGACGGCGTCCACTGCGGCCTGTAGCATGGGCGAAGTCTGGCGCTGCGAGACCTGGGATCACAGAAGGTGGGGAAGCGTTAGGTCGAAGTCGAGATTTGAGGTATGGGAAAAAGGAGACGAGAATGACAGTGCAGCAAGTCACACCTGGTGCAGAAAATCGCACCAATGGCAGAAAATCGCAAATCGCAAGGGCAGAATTCGAACATTTATTGCTAGGATGCGAAGAGCAGAGCCGAGGCATGTAAACGTCCTAATATCCCGCCATCGATGATCAGTCAATCTCAAGTCCCCCCCTCTATCGCTCGACTCACCCGGTTGGGGGGTAGAGGGAGCAGCACCCGTAGTGGTGCTGACCATACCCCCCTGCTTCCTACCACCTCCAGAATCTCCAGGTCCAGACGCGTAGGTCGTCCTCCTCTGGCGAATCCTACGGCAGTGCCGGCGATCCGCCAGTTTGATCGAAAAATTTCTCCAGAAGGTAGCACAGAGCCACTAGAGCGCAAGCTCCTGCCAGGAGCCGACCGTCGGCTGGGCAGAGCAAAGGGGGGCAAAGACGACGTAGACATCAGCAGGGAGCTTGGTCGGCTTGGCAACCTTCGGTATGCAGGCAGAGCCTCAAACACCGGAGAAAGGTTAGCGACGTCAAGGACGCGAGCAGACGAAGACGGGGTATCTCCACCGATGTCCAGGCTAGTCGCCGACTTGAGTCTGCACGTCACAGTCATCTACGACAGACGGGAGGAGGCGACAGACGGCAGGGGAGGAAAAGGAAGAGAAGATGGAGGAATGACCGGGGGGGTTACTTCCACGATGGCGGAAGGACTCTCATGACCGCTAGCAGAGGCAGCTGGTGCACAAACGTCTAGCCAATCATCAAGAGGAGCCGTTCCTCCGTTGGAAGGATTGGTCGCAGCCATTGCTGAGAATGATACTGCGCATCCCGCGCGTCCAGGAAAGACCATCCATGTCATGGAGTTTCTCAAAATGGCGGGAGGTCCTCGCGGAAGTTGCATCGCAAAGCAGTGGTAGTAAATGAAGGGCCGTATAACCTATCAGCTTGGATAACACTCCGGAGAGTGGACTTTGTGTGTGCAGCACGCCAATCTATAAATGCGGAGACGAGAATAAGTTACAAGCACAGGAGACCCATTAAGGGGCACCAGTGGAGGAAAGGGGGCGGTAGCCTGGAACCTGATCAGGGTACAGGCTAGACGGCGCGTGTCAGAAGAACCGATGACGCAGTCAACAGGAAGCTGACATAGTACTGTCAGGACCGATAGTTCTAAGGGAGTACACAAGGAGTCACCAAGACATAAAACAAGCGAGAGCACCGCTATTCATGCTGATAACCTCCTCCCCATATCCTCCGCAAGAGGACGTAACCATAAGGCCCTACCCCAAGGCCCTCACCTCAAACCCCTGGCACGCGAACACCCCCCTTAACCAATCCCACTCCAAACCCTCCAAATCTATAGGGGACCCCCTCATAAAGCTGGGAAGTAAAGCAAATAAGAAGTACCTGTGGACCAACAGCCACTTCACCCTTCTGCCATGCCGAAGTAACAAGCCCAGCAAGCTGGCGAAGATTCTGGCTCTCAACATAAAAAATGGTGTAGCGCTTGACCCCAGTTCCACGGTCTCGCAAGACCTAAGTCACATGGACCACTTCGACACACCTCAATTTGTAATTGAGTGTACTACCCCCCAGTACCACATCAGCCCCATGCCCACCTCTCCCATCCCAAATAGTACCACTAAAGCCATTAACTTGACTCTATCCTGGGATACGTGGCACCCCCCCCCCCCCTTGATTCGGAATCAACTCAGTTGATTTGGTGGCTCCTTTGGAACATTCTTCCGTGGCTACACTGGATGGCCTACAGGGTCTCCTTACAGAGACGGTGCCTCGGTGCAACGCACACAAAAAATAAAGAACGTCTCCTCGCCCCCACCTGTATTAGGGACATACTTATTCAAAAATACGCATTCAATGCCTATCTCCAGCCCCCCCATGACCCGACATGTAGAGGAGGAAAGCGCACCCCACCTCAGCAAGGCCAGCCCACAATCCCGGCCCTAAGCACTATCCTACCATACATTGAGAAGCAAATCTCAAGCCACTGCCAAGTGCACGCCATCAATGCCTACCTCGGTGGACCACATGTCAACACAGGGGAAATTGTCAAATTTGGGGAGAGACATCACCAAATACTCAAAGCAACCCGAAGCGACCTGGGTGTTAGGCCGCTTCACTTCACCTCAGCGGGAAAGTTTTCAAATTTGCTGATGCAGGCCTACATGCACACTGAATGCCCCCAGATGGGCATACTCCACCAAATTGCACAACCCGATTATATCCCTGAACACACCAATCCCCACAACCTTTCCTCTGTTGAATCCTACAACTTTGGAATCCTACCTGATAGCAGCAAAAAACAAATCCTGGAACGTCTACAAGGACATAATAAATGTATCTTGCACTTTACCACCCCCCTCCCAACCGCATATGGACATGCCGGCTGTCTAAAAAAATACCATAACATCTGGTATTGGATAGACTCAGAAAACCTCTCGCCAATCCCCTTGGACTCCACACCGGGAGTCTGGCAGGCCCTATATGGGAACATCTTCATCCTTAAAAAAGAGAGCGCAGACATGAGATTTTTGGACCCCCAATACCATCTTGACGTTGCGACGATGGATACTATAGACACAACCCCTACTACAACTCCTACAAAACCCATGCCTTCACAACCCAACATGGAAGATACCATGATGAAGGACGCCAGCCCGCCCGATTGCACATCCCCCCCCAACACGCAAATGGACTGCGATAGAGGAGATGCTGCCCCTTCAACTGTCACCAACCTGAAAAAACGTGGTAACACAGAGCACCCCCCCCACCAAAAAAAAATATCAGGCACCCCAACAAGCATCTGAAACACTCGCAAAACCTGGGACCCAACATTAAACTCAAACAAACACCAATCCACAACTTTTCCCCCCCCACCTCTACCACCACCAATTCCAAGGGAGCCCCCCCCCCCCCAACAGGCTAAGAAGCTCAAACAAACATGCTTTAAACCAACCATTCCTTTTACCCCTAAGGATAATGGACCTGCCCAACAACCCACCCACCATGCCCAGTCACCCCACTACTACATGGATAACATACATTTTCTACTACTCAACTGCAGAGGGCTGAGGAGCTCCTGGGAGCTAATTCTCAATCACATCCTAGACCACAAACCTGATGTAGCTATTCTTACAGAAACCAAACTGCTCTCCTGCCTCTCCTTCATCCAATTCATCAAGAAGGAACTCCCCCAATACTCCCTTCACCACAGTAGTGTGGCCAAAACCCCGGACAACAACCACGGTAAAGGAGGGGTCATAATCCTCACCCACAAGCAATTAGGCCCCCCCGTCCACCATGAAGTCAATGCAGACCTGGCTGGTTGCCTGGTGCACATCACCTTCGGCTCAACCACCCCAACTCCTACACACATCATAGGCGTCTACATGCCCCATGACCAACCCCAGCAACGGCAAGCCGCCTATACATACATCGGGACTCACACCAAAAAGCCCGATCACACCACACTCTGTGGAGGGGATTGGAATGCAACCCTCTTTCCCTCAGATAGATCTACCCACGCCACTTCCCACACAGACCAACATCACATATCTATGTGCTCCCAACTCAACCTCCACCCCACCAACCCTTTCACTAGAGCACCCACCTTCCATTGCTACCACGAAGGCAACCTCGAGCACCACAGCAGAATCGATGACATCCTCATCTCCCCTTGCCCCAACCCCCTCCACCCCCATATTAGTGAAAAGACCAGGGAGGTCGGAGGATACCTCGACCACATGGCCCTCCACCAAATTATCCCCCCTATTTACCTTCCCATACCCCTGACTTTGACTGACACCCCCCCTCCTAGACCCCAACAACTAGTCACCCCCGTCAGCAAGGCTTCCATGAACGCCACTAGAAAGGCCATTGAAGAAACGCACACTACCTTCTTCATGGAACACACCCAAACCATCAGGGACTGGTGGGACCAGGCCACCAACCTCATAGGAGACAATTCCCTCCCATCCAACCTCCACCAAGTCAAACACACTCTCCTTGCAAAAGGATTAGACCTCGACCATCTCAGCAACCAGATTATGGAACCTATTAGGATGGCCCTCACCACTATGTTTGAAACCTGCCCTACCAGGAACCAAATCCCAGGGCACTTCTTTGACAGAAAGAAGAGCAAAGCCCACGCCAAAATCAACTCCCATATCCAACAGCTTAAGACGTACAGGAAAATCCTAACCACCGACCCCAACTCCTATCACACCGCCCTTTCTACTCTCCTAAAAACATGCCATAACCATCCTACCACCCTCACCCATATCCAGCTTGCCTCAGACCATGCCTCACTCTTGGCTGCAATCAATATATCCCTCGATGAGGCCCTCCCTGCCCTCCGGAGAATTCTCACAAACAGCAGACAAACAGCTACCGCCAGTGGCAAAGCAGCCTTCATGACCCAACTATCCAACAAACCTAAACAAGCCCACAGAAACATCTTCAAAACCTCTGATAATCCGACGTCACCCCAGACCCTCCAAGACCCCACCACTGGCCAACACAAAACGTCCACTAATGACCTCCTGGACATCTTGGGGGAGCACATGGGACACTTGATGGCCCCCCCTCACCACACGTGCACCGGCAAATACCTACCCCAAGACAGACAGACCGCCCCCCCTCCATGGGCCTCTCTGCTAGACACATTCTCCCTAGAAACCAAGGCCCAACCCCACCAACACTCCAACCCCATCCTACCCTACCTCATGGAGTTCTCTAATTACCAAACATGCATCCAACACGTAGCAAAAAGCAAACAGGCTGGCCCAGACGGAATCCCCAATGAACTACTAACCTGCCCCCCCTGGTCTTGGCACCACACCATACATAAAATGTTTGGGCTTATGTGGATCACCGGCTACACCCCCATTTGCTGGAAGACCTCCAACACCATCATGCTTTACAAGAAAGGAGACCCCACCCAAGCCAACCACTACAGACCTATTGGCCTCAACAACACGATGGGTAAATTGTGGACTAACATGGTTACAACAGTGATGTCCAAATACTTGGACCAATACCAAGTCCTCAGTGCCTCCCAAGAGGGATTCAGACAAAACAGAAGCACCCATAGGCAGCTCACCCACCTCCTACATGACATCGAGGATGCGGCCCACCTCAAAAAGAGACCTGTTTGCTGCCTACTTTGACTTCTCATCTGCCTTTAATATGGTGGACCATGACAAGCTGCTCCAAACTATGTATGACCTTGGAATCCCGGTAGATGTCATTGAAACAGTGAAAGGAATTTACAACGGGGCTACTACCCACATGTACCTCAACAACACTCAAGGCAAACCAATTCAAATCACAAGAGGCACCATCCAAGGTGACACCCTCTCCCCCCTACTCTTCATCATCTTCATCGAACCTCTCCTCAGATGGCTACAAGCCGGGGGCAGAGGATACAAGCAAGGCATTACCTCAACATCCAATACTGACCAAGATAAAACAGGTAGCCTAGGATATGCTGATGACACCAGTGTGGTCACTAACACAGCAGACAACCTCAAGGTACAATGCCTTAAAGTGCAACAATTCAGTACTTGGTCTGGGATTCCTCTTAACGGGGGTAAATGCATGATCACTGGCATATTGCATGGCTCCCACCCCAAGGATCCCACCAACCACAAGGCCCTAACCAAACTTCTCCACAACACCATCCTCATTAACGACACATGGGCTACATACCTTCCCCCAAATGAACCATACAAGTATCTAGGGGTGCCGGTTAGCCTCACCCTAAACTGGAGACCCCTCATGAAACAAGCCTTGGCCCTCATACATAGTAAAGGACACCAGATCCTCACCACTGCCAAACCAAAAGGCGCCACCCCTCTCCAATGTCTCAGACTCATCACCACGTGTATTAAACCTGCCATCACCTACCCTATGACTGTAGCACCCTACAGCTATTCGGATGTAGGCATCTTAGACAAGGCCTTATGGACCCTGGCTAAAAAATGCTGTGACCTACACCCCTCATTCCCAACTGCTAGTGTCTGCCTCCCCTTGGGACAGGCAGGATTGGGTATCCCCTCCCTAATGGTGGACTATGCTCAAATTACAGCAGCCCACCTCACTAGGTCCCTCAACGACACGGGGAAACTAGGCAGGCTCACTACAGCCCTCCTCCACAAAGAAGCTGCTATGCTCCAGGGTATGGATCCTCTTACCTTGCCCAGCCACACACTTCAATACTTTACCTTGGCCAGGCAAATGCACATCCTCAAAAGAGCCTCCATCCAAATCCATATGGAGGATGAAACCCTACTCAACCCCCTTCAAGACTCCCTCCCGGACTTACCCCAACACACCATTCCCCCCAACCTTCTCAAAACCCTCATCCCCTTGGGCATTACTTCCCTAGCTGACATTGTGAGCCCTGATGGGACCACAATCATCCCATCCAATACCCTCTCGCACACCTATGGCACCAGAGTCTCCACTAGGCATAAAGCTGCCCTCAACAGACTCAGCCTACACCTGTGCTCTCCACCCCCACCTGGAAGCCCATCTCAACCCTACTCCTGCCACAGCCCCCTGCCCTTGGCATCGAGGACCCTCCCCATCCACCTACGCATTCCCCAACGGCACATTACCAAGTTCTCCACATATACTATCAGCCACCACCTTAACAACTGGGACACCGCCCCCAAACTGCCCCGACCCTTGACCCCCAATGCCGGCATCCTTACCCCAACCACAACACAGCCCCCCACGCATAATATCGAGGAGATCCCTGCCTCCAATGCACACATGTGGTGGGCCAGAGAGTCCTATCTTCACCCCACCAAGTATGCTCAAGCCTGGAGCACCGACCCCAAGATTGCTTGGACTGCCAGAATGCAATTCATCAGAAATGACACCCACAAATGTACTGACGCCTCCTACTACAAACACCACACCATCCGTAAGAACAGCTCCCCCGACGACCTGGTGCATGCTGTCTCTACCCCAGACCTTCTTGCTCCCCCAACCCCAGCCAAGCTCCTCCACCTCCTATATGGAAACCAACACAGCCTGACCCACCTCCTGGGCTTCAGAGCCCAAAAGAGGAAGGCTAACAAACCTAGAGAAACCCCCCATCACAGATATTGGAGGGTCCAGAAAGCCCCATGCACCATTCTCTGCCACCATCTCCCTTGTTACATATCTGCTGGCCTCCCCGTGCATTCCCACAACTACTCCTCTGCCACCTCCATTGTGGTCACTTGGTCCCCCGTCCATCTCACAGAGGAACAAATCACCCTGCTGGTTGGCCCCACCAGATTTCAGGAACTCCTCCATGCCTACAACACTGAAACTACCCCCAAAGCCCCCTCCCCCTCCATTCCACCCAGACAAGACCTCCACCTCACTAACCTCCAACAACAAGGACAGTGGGCGGAGGGAGGAGAGTTTGATGCCAAATGGTATAGCGAACTCAGGCAAAACCTCATCATTAACACGGCAGACCACCACCCAGACTGGGATATCCACCCCCCCGGCTAATACCACATACAGGCTGGTACACTGAATGACAGGTACCACCACCTCCCTCCCCAACTCAAGAACGGAGACACCACCTACATCTACTCACCAACAGGCCAATGTGTCGGTCATATACCCCTCTCCCAACTCCACCTCCTCCACCACAGATACCATACCACCAAGGCACACTCTCCCCACCTCTGGACCCTCCACAGCACAGGAACCTTCGCTGGAGACGTAGCCACCCTCCTATCACAGCACAAAGACACTACCATCTCCAATGTCTCCCCTGCCATACACAAAGCTATGTCCACCCTGGGGATGACAACGGACCTTGACACATCACCCCTCCTAATGAGTTCCCACCTCCCCATGGGCAACACCCCCACCCCCATTGGCCAACTGTTTGGCTTAGGACCCCACTGCTACACCCAACCTTGGTACGGGGGAAACACACACCTCACCAGCCAGAACCCTGAAGAGGCCCACAAGGCTGTTCGATGGGCACTAGGCAGTGCCATACATGCTCACACCCTTGATATTCCCGCGTGCACCATTCTCTTGGTCCCACAAAAACCCACATATGCCCATAACGCCCTCCTAAATCACCCATGGGCTATGGAACTAGCCACTCTGCCTCCCAAGGCCAAACCCCTCACCCCCTCCCTAATCTGGACGGGGGGAAAACTCAACCCTACCAAGAGACACAGAGGAACCTACAAACTCATTGCCATCTCAAACCCAGCTGGCCATGCCAAGTACCTCCACAACCCACCCACCACATGGGCCCAAACCATGAGGGACATGGGGGCCACTTCCATCCCACGACCAGGTCCCCCCCCCTCCCAACTGGGCCTTCCTAACACCCACCTACCCAAGGCACTTAGCTCCCTCCTTAAGACCTGGGCACAACAACCCACCCCCATGCAGATAGACCCCACACCCATAACACCCCCCGTGCTCCCGTGCACACATGCTATCCTAAAAGCACCAGGCCTCGCTCTATACACAGATGGAAGTGCCATCATAGACAAAGACGGCGTCCTACGCCTAGGGGCAGGCGTATACTCCCCCAGGGCCGCTGCACGTTGCCTCCGCATAGACCCTGGCGGACAGGGCATCACTGCCGACATCAATCGCGCCGAACTCGTGGCAATCCAACAAGCACTCATACACTCCGAAATAGATGAAGAACTCACCATCTACTCCGACAGCTTATGTTCCTTGCAGCTTATTAACCTGCACATTTACCATCCCAGCAGGACCCGGGAAAACAAACACCGCGACCTCCTGCAAGACATCGCCATCCACTTTATCAACAGACACAACGCTGCTGCTACCACACGCCTGCTTAAGGTCCGATCTCACTCAGGAATCATAGAGAATGACGAGGCAGACACGCTCGCGAAAGAAGCGACGACAGGATACAATGTAATTGGGCCAGTTAAAACAGGGGAACATGCGCACCTCAATATGCATTGGCCGTCTGTCCAGCCCCCCAAATCTATTAATGGGGACCAGCCCCCCCGGCACCCGGCCAACAATCTCACCAAGGGTATCAAGGCTAACCTCCCCACCCCCCTGCACACCGGGCATGCCAACACCACGGGCATATACTCCTCCATGTGGGAGCAAGCCAACCCCTTCCTCCTCCCTCAGGCTAGTAATCGTTTCTGGCAATCCACCGACATGAAATGGTGGCAAAAAATACAAATCCACAAGGCTCGGTGGGGACGCTTATGGACTAGGAAATTGGCGTACAGATACAAACGCCCCTATGGTACTAGCACTAGCCCCCCTTCTGATGATAACTGCCCTCTTTGTCGCAAAGCACAGGACGGGGCTGGCCATATTCTTGCTGGGTGCAGCCACCCTGTCTTCAAAGGAATGTATATTAACAGACATAATAAGGCGGTCCAAATCATCCAAAAGGCAGTAGCCAAAGGAGCTCTGGGGGCTCTCCCCATGTACATGGATGCAGGCACTTGTGAAGCGAACTCCGACATTCCCACAAGACCCCCAACCATCCTCAAACCCCCTGATCTTCCCCAAGCCACATGGGATAAATACAGGCCTGATCTCCTCCTCATTGACGACGAATCCAAACCAAGAAAAGCCTACCTAGTTGAACTGGGCTACTGCTCAGACACTAACCACCAAATCAAATTCCAGGAAAAGAGCGTTCAGCATAAGGAGCTCCAATGTATCCTTCAACAGCAAGGATTCCTTGTACACTACCTAGTCTTCACCATAGGTACCACTGGTACCATACCAATCACAACTATTACCAATCTCTCCACCTTAGGGATCAGTCGCGAACACGTAGACAAACTCATCTCTAAGCTGCACAGAGAATCTACCGCCTCCTGTACCAGCATTCTTGCCACACGTCGCATGAAGGAGTCCCTCCCGCCTGGAGGGTGACACTTACTATGTCTGCCATGGTGACTTTCCCCAGCTGCGGCGTACGGGAGGGTCCCCTTAACACCACGCCCCTCCAGGCGTTTTTTTTTTTTTTTTTTGGCTTGCAACGGATGCTTTTTCGACGCGAACCCTGTAGGTTAAATGGCTCTGCACCCGGTGTGACTTGTGTGACTTTGTGTGACTCGGTGTAACTCTGGACTCTGTCCTACATTGAGGGCGGTAACCAAACCCAAACCTGTCCCGTGTGAACGACCTCTAAGAGGTCGTTCACACGGGACAGGTTTGGGTTTGGGTTTGGTTTGATGTTAACCTGCCACGTCAGAGGGGGTTAGCCGAAGATTAGCCGATGTTAGCCCAAACCTGCCCAAACCCATGAATTTCGTTCGGACGGCATTCCAGAGCTTCTTGCCAGTTGGAAAAGTTTGAACATTTTGAATTGCCGATCCGCAGTAGGAGCGCTCAAATCAAGCAGGCTCTGGCGATAATGTGAGGCGGAAGCTGCGTCTCCTCATACTGCGTATCACGCTGCTACTGCTGCATCTCATGAAGCGGAACTATGTTAAATGGCAGTGGTAGTTACGTAGCGTGAATACGGATGTAATATAAGACTTGGGGGCGCTTAAAGACACCGAGTAAGAACTCTGGATTAGATTCGCTTCCTCGACCTGCAAGGCTGATTTATAGTAGTGTCGCGCACGCACGGGCGGGCGAGACACTCTGTATGTAACTGCTAGCCCTAGGGCTAGGTTGTAGGTATCGCAGGCAGCTGTTACCGAGACCGGGTACGATACCGGTTCCAGGCGGTTACGGCCAGCGGGCGGTACCTACTACTTGGCATGGTTACGGACAGGTAGTACGACGAGTGCTCTCGGCGTATACCTGACCTGTAACCACTGTAGCAAGCCTATCCTGCTACACTCCCCCCCCTCTGAACCCCCCGGTCTCCTTGAGTCCGGGTAGTACAGAGAGAATTATAATGAATACCCTGGGTATCCAAGTTGGTGTCTTTGTCTACTTGAAAGTTACCTTCTTCTTCTTAGATGGTACTCTCCTTGTGGCAACATGCGTAGGCTTGAAACTCATGGTATGCCTGTACATGTTTCACATTTTGTTCAGGTTCCCAACTGTCCTGATCATCTCCAAATCCTTTCCATCTCACAAGGAATTTGTTGACAGGTTTAGGCTGACCTCTTCCTTTCCTTTTCTTCTGAGGAATTGTTTTCATATCTAAGATGCATCCAACTTCCCATAACGGAGACCCATCTGTATCATACTCCAACGGCTGTGGTGGGACATATGTAGAGCTAGGTGCGTATGGTTTCACTAATGAAACATGGAATACTGGATGGACTCTCATCAGCGGAGGTAACTCTAGTTTAACAGCTGTAACCACATCAACGTTAGTTGACCCAGGGGTTCTCTTTCCCACTAGCTGAATGACTTTGTACGGTCCTGTAAACTTAGGAGCAAACTTAGGACATCCAGTGGCTTTAAACTTTAGGTTCTTTGTACTAAGGAGAACTTCTTGTCCCACCTCATACGTTACATCTCTCCGTTTCTTATTTGCTTGAGTAGCCTGTCTCTCTTGAGCCTGACTGACGCACTTCTTTGCGTACTCGAGTCTGTCTGTATACTGTGTTAAAAACAAATCAGCTTTCGGCACATAGCCACTGAGCTTTGCTTTAACTGCTAAATGAATTGGAGTGAGTGGCTGTCGTCCATAGAGGGCCATGAAAGGGCTCATCCCAATCGTTCCGTTCTTGGAATTTTTGATGGCGAACTCTGCTGTGAAGAAATGCTCATCCCAATCATCATGATATGGGCTGACATAATGCCTTAAAACATCTTCCAAATTCCTGTTCATAATCTCCGTCTGGCCATCCGTCTGAGGGTGGAAAGAGGTAGAAAATGCTTGCCTTATATCCAGAACCGAGGCTATTTGCTTTAGGAACTTTCCTGGAAACCCGGCATCTCTATCCGTGATTATCTTCTCGGGTAACCCATGGTATCTGAAAACTGCCTTCAGAAAAAGATTTGCATAATCTTCCGCGTCGATGTCAGTTTGGCATGGTTCTGCAATGCAAACTTTGGAGAGTTTATCCACAAAGACTGCGATAGCATCCCTTCCATTCTTTGTTGGTGGTAGTTTAGTGATCAGATCCGTAGTGATACACTCGAAAAAATTCTTCGGGATTTCGACTGGGGTAAACAGTCCTCCTGGTTTCTGGTTTGAAGGTTTATTGATCTGGCACTGATGACAGCTCTGGATGAAAACTTTTACATCTGCTGATAAATTGGGCCAGAAAAACGTTCTTCTAAGCAAGTCTTCTGTCTTATCTCGTCCCATATGTCCAGCATATTTTGGGGTATGCATCTCTCGCATAATATCTGTTCTCAGAGATCCAACCTGTGGAACGATAATTTTCCCTTTGGAAAAATAAAATCCCTTGTCTGTAGACCATGTCTTCTTGGGGTGAAGGAATGTGGGATCTTTACTGTACCCAGCTTTGATTTGGGCCATCCAATCTGTGGTTCGTGAGCTTGCGCAGACCATACATGCGACTACCAAAGATGTCAAAGCAGGACTTCGACTCAGAGGGTCTGCCATGTTGGTTCTACCGGCTTCATATATCCATGTGAAGTCAAAACCCATCAATTCCTGTTCCCATCTGGCTAGTCTTCTAGACAAAATAGGTTGACTTGCAAGGAATTTCAGAGGATGGTGATCTGTAACCACTTTTAAATCTTTAGATCCCTCTGTATAGCATCGCCATTCTTTCAGGGCTGACACTGCTCCTAACAATTCTTGTTCTGTGGTGGTATAATTCTTTTCTGCAGAATTGAACTTCTTACTCGTATAAGCAACCGGTCTACCATCCTGAAGAAGGACAGCACCAGTTCCTAACAACGAAGCGTCTGAAACTACCGTAAAGGGTTTCTCAAAATCTGGCAGAACTAATACCGGGGCTGTGACTAAAGCTTCCTTAAGCTTCTCAAAGAGTTCGGTATGGTTCGCTGACCAATGAGTACCAAAATCTGTCCCCTTTCTTGTAAGTTCATGGAGAGGGGCTGTAAGTGAACTGTATCCTTGTATGAATTTTCTGAAATAGTTAGTCAACCCTAAGAATTGCCGCAATTGCTTAACATCCTTTGGGATTGGCCACTTGGTTACTGCGGAGATCTTGGCAGGATTACATTACATTACATTACATTACATTACATTACATGTTAAAGTCTACTTGACACCGCGAGGGTGTATGAGACTCTGTGCTTTAAACAAAAAGAAAAAGCACCCACAAAGCAAAAAACCCCATTACATCAGGGGTGTGTCGAGGACAAACAAACCAAACTCCCAACCACCGTTTTGGTGGCGTAGGTATTAAACCCCTTAGAGCAGGACCCAGATCTCAACCACTTACAGTGGCGGAGGTAAGAAGCTAACAAATGAGAAGTCACAAGAAGAAAAAAAGGGGTAATAAATTACGGTGTCACTAAGCAGTCCAGGGCTTCCTGTCTTGCTCTTCTACAAGTAGAAAGATAGTCGGCTAGGTTGCTCCAAAAAGACTTAGTGCCATTTCCATTCATAAAGGTTCTGAATGTGGAATCGCAGAATTCCACATTCCATACGGTTAAGTCGGTATCCTCATGGACATGCCTATAAATATCTGTAAACAGATTCTGGTAGCGGAGGCGAATATCATTATAAAAAGGGCACTCAAACATATGCATTTCATCCTCAGGTTTTTGGAACCCACACATTTGACAGTGTCTCATTGAGCGAGGGATGTGTGCTCTATCCACCACCCTCATTCTTTCTGTGTTCAGCCAATGGGAACCCATTCTAAACTGTGCTATAGAACGAATCTGATCCTGCTTATGTAAGGCGGATGTAAAGGGAATCAAGCCATTCTCATCATTGCTGTTGGCTGCGAACCATTTTTGGTATCGGAGGCGTTTAAAGCCAACCCTTCTCTCATCAGGGATGTCTCTAACTGCATTGGTGTCACTTGGGTACTTAAACCTCCATGACTCAAAAACTTCAGACATAATACCTTCGACATAATACCTTCGGATTGACCTTGATGCCATCTCTCCCGACAATATGACCCAAAAACTTCACTTCTTTCATATTGAAGGAACACTTGCTCAACTTTACATGTAATTTCTCTTTCTCCAAAACTTCGAACACTAGCTTAATGTGTTCAACACGCTCCTCTGGAGTCTTACTGTACATCATGATATCATCCAGATATATCACTGCAAACTTATTCAAGTATTTATGGAAGACTCTGTTCATGACTGCTTGAAAAGTCGCTGGTGAATTTGCTAATCCCATTCCCAACACTTTGAATTCATAATGTCCCATGGGAGTAGTGAAAGCAGTCTTATGAGCATCCTCCTCAGATATCTTAATCTGAAAATATCCGGAATCGAGATCCAATGAGCTGAATATGGTACTACCGTTCAGTTTATCAATTGTTTCATCAATCCTTGGGATGGGGTACTTGTTCTTGATTGTTTTCTTGTTGAGGGCTCTCCTGTCGCACACTACCCTGAAGCCTCCTCCAGGTTTAGCAACAAACATAATGGGTGCACCAAAAGGTGATTTGCTTGGAGTGATAAACCCTTTTTCAACAATTCTGCTACATACAGCTTACACATTTCCGACTCTGCTGGACTCATTCGTCTGCAGGGTCTATATGGTGGAACTGTATCTGTGTCAGCATGAATTGCGGTGCTCTCGCGCGTTTTATGACTTGGTGACTACTTATGTACTTCCTTAGAACTATCGGTCCTGACAGTACTATGTCAGCTTACTGTTGACTGCGTCATCGGTTCTTCTGACACGCGCTGTCTAACCTGTACCCTGATCAGGTTCCAGGCTACTGCCCCCCCCCCTTTCCTCCGCTGGTGTCCCTTTATGGTTCCACTATCTTTTGTAATATTTATTCCAAGCTGATAATCTGCATCCAACTTGATAGTATGGCCAATGCCTCTATCTATATCTTCAACCTTGTCCAATATTTTGAAAAGGACCTTGGATTCCTGAAGAGTCTGTCGCATGATATGTCTCGGTACTAACGTCGGACATTCTGCAGACTCTAAGAGTTTATTCTCAATAGCATCGTCTATGCCTAGAGTCTCTATATATTGGTGGTGGAATTGGTAATGCTTCTTCTTGTTGTGGGGGCTGCCCAAGCTCCTCTCTTTTCCTCTTTTCTTTACCCGTCGCAGTAAAAACTGCTTTCTTTTCAGTTTGGTTATGTACACTCCCTTGCTGATTCTTACTCATACTTTGGCAAGTATGGTTACTATGATTTGTATATTCCTGCAGATGCTCTCCATCTGAGGGGAAAACAAGGCCCTTTCCTGTTACGGAAGGTTCCAGTCCTTGTTCATGATCATTTGTCTCTTGTCTGGCAGATTCTTCAGACATGGGCGCTAGCAGGTCTTCTATGCTGTTGATACTTCCATCTCCTTTCTTCTTGATGGAGACTAGGAAATGTCTCGACCCTTTCCTCAAGGCTCGAACAGCTTGTTTGGCAGACATCACGACATCCTGTGTCAGTGTTAAACCGTTCTGGTTAGTCTCCCTGTAATGAATGTATTCGGCCGATCTCGTGTACGTATCTCCTTTTGAGATTGGGTATAGTGTACATTTAGGAGATGCCAACATTACACACTGCTTTTTGTAGCTAACCTCGGCTTCCGTGGCTTCTAGCCAATCTTCGCCTAGAATGAGGTCAACTCCTGCTATCAATTTCTTTACCACTAACACTTTTTGTGTACCAATGTACGTGCCAATTCTGAGGCGTATTTCTGCTGTCCCCGTGACATCCATACTGGTTTCTCCAGCCACTTGTATATTATCTTGGCTGTTTGTCACCTGCAATCCTGCTTTACTCGCTAGGTCTGCTGTGATGAAGGAGTTTGATGCTCCACTGTCCACAAGTACGAGAGTACTTTGTCCTTGGACTAGACCTTGAAACACTATTTTCAACGTTGTTTTGGATGTTTTAACATGATTCAAAACTTTTTGTTGTGTGCTTAGGTCCGGCTTATGACCCGGTGGGTCATACCAAATTTCAGTATTCTTACTGGTAGTACATTTATCCATTGTCGTCGTGCAATATATTCTGTCTCTTCCAATATACTGTTTGATAAGCTGCATACCTTTTAGGTACTTTACCCATGGCTTTAGCTTTCCCATTGTACTTGGGAGTACGAAGACTGCAGACGTCTGAGGGTTCTTTACTTTCGTCATCGTGTAATGATGAAGCGCATCCGCTATGATTTTCTGTGGTGGGTGGATCCACACCATTTTATCTTTGAAATCATGCTGGAAGAACTCTTCGTCTTGCAGCTGTATTGGGCATGTGGTAGCTAGGGGGTTACGATTGAATGCATCAATTCCGCAACTGTCTCCAAGGGATTCCATAATCTCAGTGTACACCTCAGGTTTGCACATGTTACACGCAACACTTTCCTCAGCCTCGCTGGGACTCTGTGTTTTTATTTGGTTAATAACATGAACAACCGGTGAAATTTGAAAAAATCGTCTTTTCCTAGGGAACTCTACCCCCTTCCACATCATTTCGGTCCTCGGTGGGTTGCCCTGCCCACTAGGACTAACCTATTTCTTACCCCACCTAGGGCATGGCTCATTAGTAACCCGTCGTGCCTCGACCATGTGTTTTTCTGATACGGGCTTGCTGTGCAGGCAACTGCCGCCCTTCCCCTGCGGTCTGTCGCACTGCCCGTATGGGATGTGGCAGCCTGGGCAGTTACCTTCTTTCATCTGCCATAGCTGCTGCGCATTGGAGATTTTCTTGTTCTTCGCATTAGCTTCTTCAGGAGGGCCTAGGAGCTTCATCACTCTCTCGGTCTTGTGGTACCCTCCAGCAGACTTGTGCGAGTCGCTGGCTGCATACAAGGAGGTTGCCTGTGATTTGGGGGGGAAAGGGGTTTTGTAAGGGGGTTTTGCCTTCCAAATTTTGAAGGGTCCTCGTTCCTTAACTTTCTTATCCCATTGGGACTTCTCTCGCTTCTGTGAGTTCATCACCGCATCCTTCTTGAGTAGATGTTGAGTGAGATCTTCTAGAGTTTCAAATGGCTTTGACTTCTCGTCATAGTAGCTGACTTCTTGGAATTGAGGACTCAATGAATTCCTGAATCCTGTCAACAAGACCATTATGGGCAAATCCAACTTCCTGATTAATCTGTTAAAATTAATGATATGGGTTTGGATGGACGTAGTCCCTTGCTTGAACTCATTCCTCATAATAGTCTCTAGGTTCTTCTCAACTTCCCTTCTGGAGTGTAACACTAGAAGCTTCTTAGCCCACTCTAGTAAGTAATTCCAAGTAACCTTTGACTTATCGTGGAAGTGCTGCTCGCGCCACATCTGGTGGACTGAGTCACTCAAAGTGTGTGCCGCGGCAGTCACAATGTTGACTTCCCATTCTCTACTCCAAGGTACCGTGAAATGCATCTGTGCCAACTCGGTTACCCCCATGACCCACTATTCATACCCATCTAAATTCATATTCTCTTTGAACCTAGGCTTGACGACGCTTGCCGCTTTTGTCATGCTGAACTGCTTCTTTAAAATCTGATCTTTCTGATTAATGTTCACAGACCTGCGCATGATGGGTTTAGAACCGTCCTCTGAGGAACCACTGCTTGAGTTACCTGAGCTATGGGGCTTTCTCACCTTCCTTTTGGAGCCCACATGTTCTTGTGGTGGGTAGGTCTGTGGCCTCTGCTGCTGATGTACATGCTGCTGCTGCTGCTGCTGCATTACATGTTGCGGCTGATGCCATGTCGACTGATGTTGCTGACTCTGAGGTTGCTGCTGCTGCTGCCGCTTCCTCAAAATCGCAGCATATTCAGCCGGATACGTCCCTTCTGCAGCCTCTCTAAAGTGCTTTCCAATGTCATCAAAAGACGGGCAAACCCATGGGTCGTTTTTTTTCATTGCCCGTTGATGCTGCACCTCCAGGAAGACTTTGATAGTGTGTCTTTCTTCCCTCGATACCACTGAGTTGTCCAGACTGTTGAGCTGTTCAGCCACTTCAATGCTGGCATGTGGCCAAGTCTCACTTGCTTTCTTGACAGCGACAGCCACCTTTTTAAAAGCGGAACTATCTACTTTAGGTCTGGGCTCGTCTGGTTGGTACGGCTTGTAGGGCCTAGAGGATGGCCTCTTGGCCTGAGGGCTGCCCCCATGGCTGCTAGTAGGGGTGTACGTGTCAGACCGCTTGGGGCCTGGCCTTGGGCTGTACGAGATTGATCTGTTGGGAGGCTGGGGGCTACGCTCCAGGCTGGGCTTGAGGCTGGACAGGTCGCTGTTCGAGCGGCTGTTGCTCGGATAGCTAGGGGACGAGGGCGAGGCTGACAGTGATCTCTCACGGGCCCTGAATTCCTTTCTAACTGCATGCGACCTAACGTGGTCCTTGATCGTCGCCATGAGATTTTCGTTCTCGAGGGAAAGCCTGTCGATCGCTGCACGGTTATCCGTGATTTTCTTGGATAACTTTAGAGTCGCTGCCTTACTGGACTCTGCAGTCGTGTGGGCCTGCAAATAATATTCTGCAAGCTTGTTCTGATTCTCCCGAAGCTCATCCTGCATCGGGATGATCTGCTCCCTGTGGAGATCCTCGATTTCTTTCTCATGCCTCGCGTTTTGGAGACTGAGCTCCCGACGATACGCTGTGTCGTTGCTCCTGTTGACTGCCCAGTCCTGCATGGGGGTGGAAAAGAGTGTCACGGTAAGAGGGTTTGCTAGACATACTGGTCTGCTCGCGCTTCTCACTTTTCTCTTTCGTTCCTTCTTCCCCATGCATCTGCCGGAGTTTCCGGTGCTGTGAGCGCTACTTGCGCTTCGAGCTCTGGCCCTGTCTGCCTAAGCTCTGAGCTACGGACTTCTTGCACCTGACTGGTTGCTTTCGCTTTCGAAACAAGATTCTGTTTGCGATTGCCCCATTTGCGCTTAAGAAGCCTTCTGAGCTCATCTTGAACAATCTTCGCTACCCGCGTCTCTGTGCTCGTTCGAGTTCTCACGACGGGTTCAACTGCTTTTTTCTCGATCCCGACGTTCTTGTCTGGGATCTTCTTTCTCTCGGCCTGCTTGCCGGTCTGCTTAATCCCGACGTTCTTGTCTGAGATTGTTTTCCTGTCTACGGCGTTCTTGCCGGCTAGGTGAGCCTTGCTCACTTTTTCTTTGCGAACAGGGGGCAAAGTAAGGGGATTCTCGATGTTCTTACCATCTATCCTCTGTCCGAGATCCTCCATGTGCTGACCGATTCGGTCCTCCAAGAGCTCCATCTGCAACTCATGTATCCCATCAATGGGGCTGAGGAGGTTATCGGTGACTTCGGCTTCTAAGAGTGGAGACGACTCCTTCAGCTCCTGCAGTTTGGCTCGCTTGCGCACATTGGCCAACTGCTTGGCAGGACTGTCGCCCTGGCGAGCATGTGTCCGGGGGAGCCTTCAGCAGGCCTCAGCCTGGGCGAGATGTAGGGAGATGTCATTGTATGATAGTACGGACCAGTTCCTCGCGAAACCAGTGAAGCAGAACTATGTTAAATGGCAGTGGTAGTTACGTAGCGTGAATACGGATGTAATATAAGACTTGGGGGCGCCTAAAGACACCGAGTAAGAACTCTGGATTAGATTCGCTTCCTCGACCTGCGAGGCTGATTTATAGTAGTGTCGCGCACGCACGGGCGGGCGAGACATTCTGTATGTAACTGCTAGCCCTAGAGCTAGGTTGTAGGTATCACAGACAGCTGTTACCGAGACCGGGTACGATACCGGTTCCAGGCGGTTACGGCCAGCGGGCGGTACCTACTACTTGGCATGGTTACGGACAGGTAGTACGACGAGTGCTCTCGGCGTATACCTGACCTCTAACCACTGTAGCAAGCCTATCCTGCTACATCTCATGCTGGCGTGGATCCGCAGGTGGCGGCCCATCCAGATCGGACCCCTCCATACAGCGCAGTGAATATTATAGATGGCGCGAAAGGGAGGACGGTTTCGAAAACAAGCGGCTGAAGGAAATGCGGCGCAATTTATCGCAACAGAAACAACGAACAACACGTGTGCAACATAACCATAATCATAGCCCAAACGTGGGTGGGTGGTGGTGGTGGTGGGGGGGGGCTCGTTTGGGTTTGGGTTTGGGTTAGCATTTGGTTAACTAATTTGACCCAAACGCGTCAACTTTTTCCCGTGTGAACGAAAAAATGTTTGGATGTACGACAGAAACGCCCAACTACCCCTTAACCCAAACCCAAACCAGTCCCGTGTGAACGACCTTGCGTTTCAATGAATCTTTTGCAGTTAGAAGTGCACGTAAGCGTTTAGCAGGGCTGTACCTTGCAGTACGAATAGGATTACAATATACTTAGCCGCTCATTCATCACAATTCGACCACATTCCGTTCACGGCCTTTCGGGTTGGCAGATCTTCCACTTGTGCCCCAGTCACTTCAAGCGACCAACCAAGTGCCTGAAGAAGCAGGATTCAGATTGCCCGTCGCAGTCGCCAGTACCAGCAGACATCGCTGTCTATATATCCCACGATATCCACGTTGAGAAGGTACGTGCGTTGTTGCAATCTAGCTAGCACCGTACGCATGTAGCATCGCAATGCAACTTACGCATGAAGCTAATGACGCAACGTAACATCTAGCTAGCAACGTACGAACGTGATGGCAGTCTAGCTAGCACAGCAGCCGTTCCCTCGAAACTGCACGTGCAATAATAGCACCCCAATCACGTGAGCTGATCGCTCTCGATATGAGCAGTCTTATTAATAGCTCAAATCCCCGTTTTTGAACCCGGTCTGGATTCAGGCTGGTCTTGTTCAATTGAGACTCAGAAGTGAACTGTGGACCAAGGCGATGCCTCTACCTCACTGTGCCGTGGATGCACTCATCCTTCCGATGCGAACGCCTCAGCCCTTGGCTTGCATGGAGCCAGGCTTACCTTCTTAAAAATGCTCAGCGCTAATAACATGCACACATACCGAGGACACATACTCGCACATAGGATAGGTCCTATTATCCTATACTGCGCATTTTGTGTCTGTATCAGAGTGTATCAGAGAGTACATTTTCTCCCAGATTGCCCAGATTCGAAATCTCAGCCCCGTGCACTTCGCCCTAGACACGCACTACGAGCCACCGGATCGTCCTGGGTCCTGGCTGACCGTCCCTGCCCCTGAAAACGCAGAAATTTTGAATCAAGTGCACATTGATAGAAGGGCCTGCCTATGCACCACCCTAGCGACCCTAGCACCCAGGTAAACAATCATTCGGTATTGTTTTGGCGGAGCCCACAGTTTCTCCCCGTTGTCCGTCTGTCCGTCCGTCCGCTTGTCCGACCGACGACCGAGACGAAGCCTGACACGTTAGCCAACTAACTGGCTTCGGTCCGCTCCTGTAGCCGCCTGTTGTTCCGATAGCCAACACTCCCCGCATTTTTTCCGCGTCGCTTGCGACGCTGCCTAGGACTTGGGACGCCCACATTTCGCCACCTTTAGTGCCTGCTAATCAGTAGAACCAGCGCCCTTAGCAAAAAATCACGAGACAAGTGTCCCCCACGGGCACCGCACGGTCACATGATCGAGGCTTCCAAATGTTCTGTCTGTTTTCGGCAGCGGGTGCCAATGCAGTAAACCCATAAACCCCCCTATCTTGGCTGATTCATAGGTTGCCAGTCACTCACATGCACTGCTAATTTGGGTGGCCTCTGGCACCCTTTGATTTGGCTTGGAAGCCGTTGAAAGGGTGCATTATCAGTGGGAGGGGTGAGAGGGGTGCCGCAGGGGTGCAGAAAAGGCTGCCTACGCCACTATGAATTAAACTCGATTCTACTAGCTAGTACTTTTGTTGCACCCATCGTATATTGAAAAAATACTACCCCCCTCGTACTTTTTTAGGAATGTCGATCCAGACGTTTTGCGATCGGTTTACTATACCCCAGGACCAAAGTACGATACCCTTCATTTGGAATTCGCCCGTACACCATTATACTACCCCCTTTATACCATTGTACGATACCTGCTCCAGAAATATACCTGGATTGTAGTAGAATTTTTACCTCTGAATTATACCCGGATTCTTGGAGAAGTTTTATTCCCCCCGAACTGGACTTCTATCTATGTTACTGATCCGAGTACGATTCATACCTCTCCTTTTATTTGAACTGATACGTATCCGGGTGAAACACAAGGTAATCCCGTTGACCGAAGCAGTCGTAACCTTTCTCCAAACTTGTTATATACTCTTTGACTCTTGGCTGTGACTCAGATTGAATAATACCTACCAATTTACCAAGTCTTTGGCCCAACCATGGAGGCAGGGTTAAGTAATAAGCCAAGAACATGCCTTGGTACTTGCTATAGGTGGAACACAGGATAATCCCGTCGATCATCGCAGTCGTAACCTTTATCCAAACTTGTTCTCCACTCTTTTCCTGTTTGCTGTAAGTCAGATTAAATAATAACAAACGACTTCCAAAGTCTTGGGACGAACCATGGAGGCAGGGTGGAGTTATAAGCCAAGAACATGCCTTGTTACTTGCTCTGGGTGTAACATAGGGTAATCCCGTAGACCAACGCAGTCGTAACCTTCCACCAGAATTTATCTGTACTCTTGCCCTCTTGCCTGTAGCTCAGATTAAATAAAACCTAACGACCTACCAAGTCTTGGGACGAACCACGGAGGCAGGGTAAGTTAAGTTATAAGTCAAGATTGTGCCTTGTTACTTGCTCTGGGTGTAACATAGGGTAATCTTGTCGACTGACGCAGTCGTAACCTTTCTCCAAACTTGTTCTATACTCTTTTCCTCTTGGATATAGCTCAAATTAAATAAAACCTAACGAATTACCAAGTCTTGGGTCGAACCATGAAGTCAGGGTGGAGTTATAAGTCAAGGCATGCCTTGTTACTTGCTCTGGGTGTAACACAGAGTAATCTTGTCGACAGACGCAGTGGTAACCTTTCTCCAAACTTGTTCTATACTCGTTTCTTGTTGGATGTACGGTATAAGTCAAGATCGTGCCTTGTTACTTGCACTAGGTGTAACATAGGGTAATCTTGTCGACCAACGCAGTCGTAACCTTTCTCCAAACTTTATCTACTCTTTTCCTCTTGGATATAGCTCAGATTAAATAAAGCCTAACGAATTACCAAGTCTTGGGTCGAACCATACAAACAGGGTGGATTTATAAGTCAAGATCGTGCCTTGTTACTTGCTCTGGGTGTAACACAGGGTAATCTTGTCGACAGACACAGTGGTAACCTTTCTCCAAACTTGTTCTATACTCGTTTCTTGTTGGATGTACATCATTTTAAATTATATCAAACGACTTCCAAAGTCTTGGTACGAACCATGGAGGCAGGGTTAAGTAATAAGCCAAGACCATGCCTTGGTACTTGCTCTGGATGAAACACAGGATAATCCCGTCGATTATCGCAGTCGTAACCTTTCTCCGAACTTGTTCTCCACTCTTTTCCTGTTTGCTGTAAGTCAGATTAAATAATAACAAACGACTTCCAAAGTCTTGGGACGAACCATGGAGGCGGGCTGGAATTATAGGCCAAGAACATGCCTTGTTACTTGCACTAGGTGTAACAACGGGTAATCCCGTAGACCAACGCAGTCGTAACCTTCCACCAGACTTTATCTGTACTCTTTCCCTCTTGGCTGTAGCTCAGATTAAATAAAACCTAACGACTTACCAAGTCTTGGGACGAACCACGGAGGCAGGTTCAGTTCAGTTATAAGTCAAGATCGTGCCTTGTTACTTGCTCTGGGTGTAACACAGGGTAAATTTGTCGACCGACGCAGTCGTAACCTTTCTCCAAACTTGTTCTATACTCTTTTCTTGTTGGATGTAAGTCATATTAAATTATATCTAACGACTCACCAAGTCTTGGTACGAACCATGGAGACAGGGTTAGTTGAGTTATAAGTCAAGGCATGCCTTGTTACTTGCTCTGGGTGTAACACAGGGTAATCCCTGTGACTGACGCAGTCGTAATCTTTCTCCAAAGTCCTAACCTGTTCTACACTCTAGTTCTCTTGGATTTAGCTCAGAATAAATAATATCTAACGACCTACCAAAGAGAAGAGAAATATTTTGGAAATATTTTGACACTGTTGGATGACAGGATTACCGTGGCAGGTTCTAGGATACAATCTTGGGTTATAACTTCCCTATGCCTCAATGATTTGAGCCAAGACTGTGCATGTGGTTAGTTAATAATTATTCTGAGCATTGGCCGTCCCAAGATGAACAGCAAGCAAGCGACACGGAAGAACGCTTTATCAGTCACCGACAGGGGGGTTCAAAAGTTGAGAAAGGAGCTACTAGTAGCCAAATAAAGCTACAGAACATTTAACAACTTTTGCGAAGGATATTGACCGTTGCGATGCTGATAACTCTTGTCATGCGCACTCCAACTATGACCCAAATGTTTTGGAGTGGAGGTGCCCGGTATTGTTCAGACACCTCGACGGAGGCACGGAGAGACTGACAGAGACGGAGAGACGGAGGAGAGAGACACGGGAGGAACTTAGGGCTTCATCGGATGATAGGATTACCGTGCCCCCCCCCCCCCCCCCCTCCCCCCCCCCCAACCCAACCCTCCTGCGTCCTAGCTGTCAACTGAGATTTTCGAAGGTGCGCTCGCGTACTGCCGTACTGCCTAGCTTGGTCGAACCAAACGCGCTCCTCCCTTCTTTGTTTCTAGCGTTCTCTTCTCTATTGCCACTACTGCTCTACTCCCGCACAAAGTCGCTGTCTTTCAACCATAAAACTAGTTTGGCCGTGCTGCCGCAGCCATAGCTGTTTCACTCCTAGTATGGTCGAACCTACACGCGTACCTCCCTTCCTTCTTAATAGCGTTCGCTTCTCAATTGCCACTACTGTTTTACTCACACACAAAGCCGCTGTCTTTAAACCATATTCAATGCGTCGATCAGTTCACAGCTTTACTTGGGCGAATGCCATGCTTCCAGCCGAGGCGATTGAGTTTTGCGATTGAGGGTTGCTGATGGAAAGGGAGGGTTCGAATGTCGCAGGTAGCTAGTGCGCAGATTTGAATGTCGAAGGTTTGAACGTCGCAAGGCTGGATCTCGCTGGTGATCTTTTCTTGCCTGATTTCCTTGCGATCGTTTCTGATGCGTAAACAATCATGCAAACGACTCGATCCAATGCTCATGATGTCCATACACGGTGCCTCCCTGCCTCCCTGTTTGACAAATGCTAGCCTGCATGCCTGCCTGCATGCTTGCCCGCTTACGTACCTGCCTGCCAGCTTGAAACCTCACTGCCTGCCTCACTGCCTGCCTACACCTGCCTGCCTCGCCGCTTCAGGGTTAGAGGCCTTGCTTCTGCTGAGAAGACTGCCTAAATACTGATGCTAATTCATGATAATTGCTGGCTTGTGAAGGACATGAGTGCACTTCACCTGTCATCAACACCTAGTTGACCGTGTTCCTTTTTGTGCTGCTGCAGATGGAGCGTCTTGTTAATGCCACCTAGCTCTGGAGAAGGAGCGACTGCTTTCAGGGCTCAGTTGATGGCCAAGATCAATACATGTTCCTTGATCTGGATGCACAATGGAACACGATCAGTGCTGAAACTGTCGAAGTAAGTTCTCATGCTATTTCATGATAATTAATTGTAAGTGATACGACGCTGTCACTACCCTTGCCCTTGTTTCTTTCTAATTCCCTGCCCATGTCTTTGCCTTTGTCTCTTCTTCTGTCACTTGCTCCGTATCTGCATTACTGCCTTTGTCTACATCACAGTCACTTCAGCTGTCTATTTCTCAACCACTATCTCTGCTTCTGTCTCTGTCTGCCATGTCAGTGCCCTCCCTCTGTCTATGTCTCGGCCTCTATTACCGCGTATTTCTCTGTCTGCCACTTCCCTTGTCTCTGTCACTGCCCTAGCCTTTGTCTATTTTTTCCTTCGTCTCTACCTTTGCCTCTTTATATTTCTTTGTCTATGCCTATCTGTCTATGTCAGCTTCTGTCACTTGCTCTGTATCTGTGTTACTTCCTCTGTCTGTGTCTACGTCACTGTCACTACCGCTGTCTATTTCTGTACCTCCATCAATGCTTCTGTCTCTGTCTGCCATGTCAGTGCCCTAACCTCTGTCTATGTCTCTGCCTTTGTTACCGCCTCTGTGTCTTTCTGCCGCTTCCCTTGTCTCTGTCACTGCCCTTGCCTTTGTCTATTTGTCTGTATATGTTCACGCCTCTGTCTCTGACCTTGCCACTGATTCTGTCAGAACCTCTGTCACTGCCTTTGTCTCTTACTATTTATTTGTCTATGCATATCTGTCTATGCTAGCTTCTGTCACGTGCTCTGTATCTGTGTTACTTCCTCTGTCTGTGTCTACATCACTGTCACTACCGCTGTCTATTTCTGAACCTCTATCATTGCTTCTGTCTCTGTCTGCCATGTCATTGGCCTAACCTCTGTCTATGTCTCTGCCTCTGCTACCGCCTGTGTCTCTGTCTGCCGCTTCCCTTGTCTCTGTCACTGCCCTTGCCTTTGTCTATTTTCTGTATATGTTCACGCCTCTGTCTCTGACCCTGCATCTGATTCGGTCAGTACCTTTAGTCTATGTCTTTGCCTAAGTCTCTGCCTTTGTCTCTTAATATTTATTTGTCTTTGCCTATCTGTCTATGTCAGCCTCTGTCAGTTGCTCTGTATCTGTGTTACTTCCTCTGCCTGTGTCCATGTCACTGTCACTACCGCTGTCTATTTCTGTACCTCTATCAGTGCTTCTGTCTCTGTCTGCCATGTCATTGCCCTAACCTCTGTCTATGTCTCTGCCTTTGTTACCGCCTCTGTCTCTGTCTGCCGCTTCCCTTGTCTCTGTCACTGCCCTTGCCTTTGTCGAATTTTCTGTATATGTTCACATCTCCGTCTCTGACCCTGCCACTGATCTGTCATTACATATGTCTCTACCTTTGCCTCTTACGTACTCCACCTAGGGTTAGGTCTATGTTATTGTCTAGCTTCTGTCACTTGCTCTGTATCTGTGTTACTGCCTCTGTCTCTGTCTATGTCACTGTCACTACTGCTGTCTATTTCTCTACCCCTATCACTGCCTCTGTCTCTGTCTGCCACTGTCACTACCCTTGCATTTGTCTATCATCGACACTAATTTGTGTTCCTTTTTGTGTTGCTGAAGATGGAGTGCTGGCATGCTGCACATGGAGTGCCGGGTGTCATCACTAGTGTCATGGGGTGCTGGGGGTTTATGTCGTCACTATTTTCATGGGGTGATGGGGGTCTATGTTAACACTAGTGTCATGGGGTGTTGGGGGTCTATGTCATCACTAGAGTCATGGGGTGTTGGGGGTTTATGTCATCACTAGTGTCATGGGGTGTTGGTGTAACAGCTCAGGATGCACTTAGCAGCCTGGGGGGTTAGTCTAGTGGAACAGTCGATGTGATGTATGTTTAGGTGTAAGTTGATATGCGTAAGCTAGCAGAACAGTAGGGTGTTACCTAAGTAGGGGATGTAGAGTTGATCGGGTAGAACGTCTTCGTGAAGGAGTAGAAGGGTTCGTCCCGAGTAGCTCGTGTCTATGTACGCAACGTGTGCGTTGTGAGAGATGAGGCAGTACATGGGTATGGTACTGTATCATGTGCGTTTGTCACGTGGCTTACGGGTAAGGTGTACCCGTATGCCTTGCTGGAAGGCCAGAGTACCCGTGAAGGGTTCTGTACCGTTACACTCCCCCCCCTCCAGAAGAGATGCGGACCCCGCATCTGATCGTAAGGAAGTGGGATGTGAATACCAGTCGTAGTCGTATGTGCCGTGCTCAAAATATACTTGATGAATCAAGTTGGTTTCGGAGAGAACCATTTAACATCCCTTTTGAGTACTCCGGGAAAGATAACTTTATAAATAAAGCAATCTTACCGCCGTGTCGTATGCGTCGAGTGCGATGGGTTGGTGATGGGCCCGTTGTTTTGACGTACGGCGGGACATAACGGGCGTAACACGTGATTTCCATGCATCGACGACGTGAGGCGCACTTTTCTTGACCGCTTTGGCGAGTTCCCAAGTATCTTGCTCAATACCGAAGTCTTGCCATCGGACCAAGTATTCGAGACGCCGTTTGCTGGAAGTGCCTATGACACGCGATTTCTCGCGCATGATGCATTGGATATTCCAAATCGGAGCGCCGTCGGAGTCAAACTCCAGCGGTTGTCCAATATGGACAACGCCATCGGAGCGCCAATGCTTTATCAAACCCACGTGAAACACGGGGTGGATACGCATCATCTTGGGCAAAGCCAAGCGGCACGCCGTGACTTGCCGGACGACTCCGGTGACCTCGTCGCGTGGACCAATGCATTCCGTAACCGTATAGGGGCCAACAAAACGAGGCGTAAATTTTGGTTTACCCGTTGCTTTGAACTTCATATTGCGGGTGGACAAGAGAACTTTATCCCCAAGGTTGAAGAAAACCTCCGTTCGTCGCTTATCGTAATGGGCTTTCTGCCAATCTTGAGCGGCTTGCATGCATGCCTTGCATTGATCTTGTCGTTCAATGTGATCGGCCCACCAATTGTTGGCAGCCGGACATTTCGATTTGACCTCCGCTTTAAGCGGCGTCGTAGGGTCGTAACCAAGGTACGCCCGAAATGGGGTGTTCTGAATGGACTCTTGGTGGGGATTGTTGATTGCAAATTCCACCAGCGCCAAGGACTTATCCCAATCGTCGTGGTATGGCCCCACGTAGTGGCGAATCATGTCCTCGATGACTCGGTTCATGCGTTCCGTCTGACCGTCAGTTTGAGGATGAAACGCAGTCGAAAACGCTTGTCGCGTGCCCATTAATCGATGGAGAGCCACGCCGAAATGCCCGGTGAATCGCGCATCGCGATCACTTAGGAGTTTCTTTGGGATACCATGATAGCGGATGACACGATTCAGGTATAGGGAAGCGAATTCCTCTGCGTTTATCGTAGTATGACAAGGTTCGACATGAACCATTTTCGACAGTTTGTCGACGAATACCGCGATGGCATCATGGCCAGAAGACGTAGGCGGGAGCGCCGTGATGAGGTCCGTGGAGACACACTCCCAGAATTTCTCAGGAATTTCCACGGGAACCAAGGTGCCGTTAGGCTTTGCGTTTCCGGGCTTGTTCGTTTGGCACTTATGGCATTGTTGGACGAAGGCAATAACATCTACCGTGATTTTGGCCCAAGTAAAAGTGCGGGTGACCAACTCCAATGTCTTGGTGCGACCACAATGGCCCATGTACATAGGGTCATGAGCTTCGCGGATAATGTCCAGGCGAAGGGCTGCGTCAAGGGGGACACACAAAAACTCGCGTCCGTAATTGTTCTTCTTGAACCAGTAACCGTTCCTAGAAAACTTATCGCGGAGACGCTTGCAGCCCGGCGTGAAGTTCGAGTCTCGTTTGTATCCAGCCAAAATTCGATCCATGATGGACGAAGAGGAGGGAGTCGACGCAGCGGGCGTATGCCGACTGCGTTGTCGCTTTTCCTTGACCGGAACCGAAGGTACGGGGAGGACAGTCGGTGGGCGGGGAAGGATATCCACGACCGCGGGACCAACTGCAATAGGGCGCTGCTTTCTCGATCGAGGCTTGCATTCGCTGACCAAGAGAGAGAAAACTAACAGCTGGTGCGCAACCGCGACGTCGGCGGGGGCAGAGAGGTTAGGATTGCGACTGACCGGGTCTGCCATATTATTGCGACCCGCGCAATATTCCCACGTATAGCTAAAGGGCGCCAGGTCCTCCTGCCATCGGCCCATGCGTCGCGAAAGGACCGCCTTGGTGTCAAAATACGTGAGCGGATTGTGATCAGTGACCAATGTCATGTGGGAACCCTCGAGGTAGCATCGCCACTCAGTTAACGCGTGGACGATCGCTAGCATCTCTTGTTCCGTCGTTGTATAATTCAGCTCCGCTGGGATATACTTCTTGCTGGCGAAGGCGATGGGGTGTTTATCTTGTAAAAGCACCGCGCCCGTACCAAGCAAAGATGCGTCGGTAATTACTTCGAAAGGTTTGCTAAAATCCGGCAGCGCGAGGACTTGAGCGGACAGAGCTGCCTTGAGGCCTTCGAATGAGACGAGATGTTCTTGTTTGAACAAGGTGCCTAGTTCACCCTTGATGTTAGACAAGGTTTGAAGCGGGGCCGCGAGAGACGAATAGCCTTGAATAAATTTGCGAAAATAATTGCACAACCCGAGGAAAGAGCCGATTTCTTTCGCAGTTTTCGGAGTAGGCCAGTCACGGACTGTGCTAACTTTTCTCGGATCAACTTTAATTCCGACGCGTCCAATGTAATGACCCAGGAATTTAACTTCTGTTTTGTTGAAGGAACATTTGGAGAGTTTCGCGTAGAATTCGTTGTCCTGGAGGACCTGGAGAACCGTGGCCAAATTGGCCAAGTGCTCCGCCGGAGTGCGTCCGTAAACCAAGATATCGTCCAAGTAAACCACGACGAACTTGTGCAAGTATGGCGCGAATATTTGGTTCATGACCGCTTGGAATGTGGCCGGCGCGTTCGCCAAACCCATCCCTAAGACTTTAAATTCAAACTGACCCATCGGGGTAGTGAACGCAGTCTTCGGCGCGTCCTCGTCCGAAATTCGTATTTGGTAATAACCAGAAGTGAGGTCTAGGGAACTGAACAACGTAGCTCCATCTAGACAATCAATGGTCTCGTCAATACGGGGAAGATGATACCTATTTTTAATCGTGATGTTGTTGAGCGCTCGCCAATCGCAAACCACTCGGTATCCCGTTCCACCCGGTTTCGCTATGATCATAATCGGCGCGCCGTACAGGGACGAGCTCGGGGCGATGAATCCTTGTTGCAACAGGTCGGAGACGTATTCCTCACAGAGTAAGGTCTCGGCTGGACTCATGCGACGATTTCTGCGATATGGCGCGTAAGCATTGTCTTGCGTTTTGATGACGTGAGGTATAACTCGATGGTTAGGAGTCCCCATAGGCAAATTGTTGAAGACCTTGCGATACTTCCATAGGAGAGCGCGAAGGTCGCTGGCCGAGATGAGCGTCTTATCGTCGTGGTCAAGGATGTTGTCCCGGATCCAATTTTCGAAATCCATGCTTGCCACCGGGGGACCAGGTAAGGGCCCGTCGGACGGCAGTAATTTTGTTAGCAGTTTCGCCCGTTCATCGGCAGTGACATTAGACGCCGGTAAATCCGCTCGGGATTCGCGCACGTTGACCATGACATGGTTAGCGCCAGCCTTTAAAAGCTTTGCTGCCTTGCGACCAGTAATGACCGGGTCATTAGTTGACTTGCCCGAAAGCGCCATAGTGAAGAAGGAATGAGCCGTTTCGTCCCGCTGCCTGTTTACAGGTGTTAAACAGCAGCCGTACCGTTTGAGCGACAATGTCATGCGATCGTAGTCTAGGACGGCCTTTTCGTCGCGCATCCAGTCGGACCCGAGGATTAGGTCTAATCCTCCAGGAAGTTTGTCGACGACATGGACGAACACTTTGCCAACATATCGTTGTATGTGGATAGGGAGCGTGACCGTCCCGCGGACTTTGATAAGCCCGTCGTTAGCGCAAGTGAATCCGTCGCGATCGTTTTCCCAAGGGCGGATGTGCAAACCGAGATCTTCAGCCGTTTGCTTTTCCATAAGGCAACCTGTCGCGCCTGAGTCTGCCAATGTGAGCAATTGCTTCGCTCCTGATCGGGCGTTGAATAGCATATCGGGGGCAGCAGCGGAGTTGACTTCGTATACCCGATTGGCTCGCGTCATGAGCACGGGGGAAGTAGTTGTATTTCGTTGCGCGTGATTGCGACGGATGCACTTCGTTGACCGTCTGGCAGCGATTTGTTTAATGCGAACTTTGGGATCCAATGCCTCCGACCACCAGTTTTTTTTTTGACGGGTTTCAACCGGACTGGGGATGCCCTCCTCAGGTGCGGGGCCAAAGTATACTGCCTTGGTCACGTCGTTGATCGCATGCCAATCCTTTTTGATTTGGACGGCCCGTTCGGAGTCGGGGGGGTCATACCATACTTGGATGGCTACTTTATTCGAAGGTGACCCCTTGGGGCGGGGTTTCATATGGTGATCGAACGATTGGTACTCCTTAAATAACTCCATACCTTGGAGGAGACTGGAGACACGCTTATCGTTACTCGCGTTTTTTGGGAGGATGAACATACCGGATGTGTCGAAGGGTGCATCGTTTTTGCATTCCCAATAGTGTTCTAACACCGACACGACGTCTTCCGGAATGGGGTGAGCGTATATGAACTCGTTTGCGATGGAGACACGCATGCCAAACTCCGTAGAGAACTTCAGTGGACAAGGGGACGACAAGGCATTAGTAGAAGTTACATCAATGGTTGGGGTTAAGCCCAAGTTAGAAAATAGTTCCTCTTGAAATTGTAACAAGAGCTCAAGTGGCTCGACTACTACTACTTTATCGCCGCTAAGTACACAATCCAGGCTTGTCAATACCTGACCGGCCGGTTCCTATTCCCAAATCGGGATGGGACCGTTGCCATCAAGGGCCCAGTCGGGACACGTAGTCTCATTGAGGGCCGGCCAGTTAGGCAAGTCCCGCGTGCGGCAGCGTCCGTCAGCATTCAACGATCGCACACATGTCCTCATGTAGCGGAAGCAGAAGAAGCAGCGAGAACCATTCTGAAGCCAGATGGTCTGCCCGACGCTGACCGACTTGTTCATATGCATGGCGTTTTGGGGGTCTTGACCCGAAAAGTCGGGGGTCCGCGGCTCGCTGGGCTGTGAACGGCCCCGACCCGCACCCAGTCCGTATCCTCCGCGACCACCACGGCCCGCGCCGCGGCTAATAGAGCCTTTCCCGAACGTGCGATCAGCACCATGCAAACTGAGGACCTGCGGCCTTGGCGATCCACCCAGCTTGCCGTTGTGCGCCGGCTGCGTCGCACTACGTCCTCCACCACCTCGGCCACCGGCCGGGTTGCGACTACTGTTTGCCGCCAGCTTGGGGCTCTTGGCTGGGCGAGAGTTCATCTCCCCGCCGTCGTCGGTGGCTACTCCCTGCGAAGAGAAAGAATCAGAGTCAGAATCGGAGGGGGGTGAGTTGGTAAATTGGACGCGATTGAATGCAAGGTCCTTACCCGGGTATTTAGTATCAGCGGGGCGCTTGAATGGATACCTCGACTTCTGGTTAGCATAACCTCCCCTCTGATGGCGATCGTGCTTGTCCGTCAAGGACTTGCCACGAGCGGCGACAACTTTCCTTGCTTCGTCCAATTGCAGATAGCGGAACAAATCCTCCATCGTTTCGAACATAGTACCAGACTCGCGCCGAGAGTGTGCACCGGCGCGGAGTTCGTCGGAGAGTCCCGTGCAAAACAAGTTTAACTTTTCGCGATCGGTGAGATCGGGGACTTTGCGAAATTCCGACTTGATGGCGTGGTAATAATTCTGCAAGGATCGAGTGTCTTGGCAGAAGCCACCTTCGTGTAGTTTGGTGAGAGCGACGTGTGATTCCGTTAATAGCTCGGGCAGGAGGAGCGACTCCGCCCATGCGACGATTCCCATGAAATCTAACCCTTCCAACTCATCGCTAGCCCATGCCTCGTCGTAAGTGATGCGGAGTTGGCCAGTGAAAGCGTCCGACAGGTGTGGAACAATGCGCTTGAACGGACCAAGGTAACCGTCGGCGAACTGGAGCTCCATGATTGTGGCCACATTGAAAACCCATCGGGGCAACTTAGTTCTAGTGCATCTGTCCGACAGTTTGTGTTCAATGAGACGTAGTTCCTTTCTCATTTCAGTAACACGCTTGGCGAACCCATTGTCGTGATCAGAGTGACGAGTGGCGCGGTTATCGGGAGGAGGGGTGATTGGCGGTAGCGAGACGGGCTCACCTGGCGGGCCTGCCGGGGCCAGGTGTGTGCCCTCGCGAATCTGTCGCGTCGGAGAAGGGGCGTCTGCGGGCAGCGTAGCTGCGCGCTTTGCACCAGGGCAAACAGCGGCCGGGGAAGCCACCGTAGGTACGGCGGGCGTCGTTGGGTGCTCGGGCTGCGTAGCCCGAGGAGCGCGATTAGAGGTTGGGTCGACAGGTGGAACCTGGAGGGGCGAACCTGGAGAATCGGCTAAGTCGTGGCCCGATGACGAGTGGTCGGAGACCACAAAGGGGCCGTCGGGTGGTGAGTGAGCGGGGGTAGGTGCTGCCGGCGGGGAAGGGGTAGCGCCCCCCCGCGGGATCGAACCACGTTGCATTTTGCCAGTAAGGCCACCTGAAGGGGCATAGACGTCAGGGAGGCGAAAGGGTTCTGGCTCAAACGCCGGGGCTACCTGAGCGACAGCTAGTTTATCAAACAACCCTGAATTCCCCGCAACCCGCACCTGCCTGTCAGGTGCACGAGGCAACGTCTCGTCCATCCTGTTGTCATTGGCCTCCGCCGCCGGGTAGTGGGCCTTCAGCTTAGTGCCCTTGAGGGCGGCGTCTTTGTCGGCAATGTCTTTGATGTTCAAAGGCATCCATTCCATCCACCTTTGCTTTCGCATCTTGGATGCCGTGTACAAACGGGTCATGCTGTCGCGGAGATCATCAACCTGCTGCAGCGCGTCCACGATGTTCTCGGGATCGCACTCAAGGAGGAGCATGTCAGCGTAAGCGTTCATATGCACCGCCAACTTGGCGTCGGCATAAGGCGCGACAGGGTGGTCCGCGGAGTGGTAATAGAGAAGACCATCCGTCTTTGCAGCCTTGGCATATGTGGGCGACGCCTTGATCTCGCGGCCGCGCAGAAACGCCTGCTTGCGTGCAGCGATGGCCTCCTGAGCGGCGGCGTCGTCCTCACGAGTAGGCTGAGGAAGCGCATGTTTGCGCCCCACAGTCCTGCCGTTTCCACACCCCACGTCGCGGGCGCCGCTGGAAGAACCGCCAGGGTCCTCAGTGTCCATCAGCACTGTCTCGTTGCGCGCCACAGTAGCTTGGCTCGCCGCGATCAAGGCCATGACATCAGCCATGGTAATGGCGGCGGGAGATGCAGCCGCGGGAGCAGTCATTGGGCGTTTACCATAGGCGACGTTCTCGCGGGTCAGCTGCGCGACGACCTCAGTCAAGCGAGCGTTTTCAGCGAGAGCGGGGGCGAGCGCTGCATGGGGAGAAAGACGTGGCGAGTTAGACAATGGCGTCGGCAGAGCGGAAAACAGTGTGCGATTCACGGGCAAAACATTGGGAGGTGTATCCAAGCGAGAAGGTGAGTCCTCAATATGATCGAATGGATTGCAAGCCCCGAAAGACAGGTTTGTTCGATAATCGTCAGGCGTCAAACTATGCTCACCTGCTTGAGATTGAGCAAGGTCGGCCTGCGCAGCCTTGAGCTCGGACTCCTTAGTCGCCAGCTCGATGCACAAATCATCCAAGGAGGACCTGGCGGTCGCCGCGGCCCCAGTGAAAGCGGCCTGGAGGTCGGACAACGCCTTGCGACTCTTAGCCAGATCCTTGCCGAGGAAGTAGTGGCTGTTTAACAGCTCTTGCCTCTCGGTAGGATCGCCATTGGCCAGATGCGGCGAGGCGCTGCACTAGGTCAGCGACTTCGACGTCCTTAGCGGATATCTTCGCCATAAACTGCTCGGTAAGAGCCGAGTTGGCGATGGAGGCCTGGTCAAGCTGCGCGCGGAGTTGTCCAATTTGCTCCGCCGCGATCAGGTGGTCACCCATATGCTGATGCCGCCTGCGCTCCGCGCCCGCGTCATAGCAAGCGCTGAGCTCCTCGAGGCAAGGCTCAGCCAGCGGCGTCGGCGTCAGCGTCGGCGTCGGGGCCATGCCCACGCGCAGAGGCGGGGCAGCGGGCGGGGCACCCGAGGGTGCCGCCAGACCATTGAGGCCGTCAACCAGCGGTTGCAGAGTACCCACTGAGACAGAGGGCCGCGCTTCGGCAGATGCGGACTCATCCATCGTAGCATCGAGCTCAGTGTCGGGCTCAGTGTCAGAAGACGCCATCCCTTCAGGATTGGTGTTGACCACTGAAATCGTAGGCTGGTCAGCCGCGTCGTTGGTTACCTTGGTGGATTTGTGGGATGCCATTCTGCACAGGCAACAGACGAGTCAGTAGGCTGGACAGGAATGAGTGGTGGGCGAGAGAGGGAGAATTACTCGCAACTTCAGGATGCCAAAATTCACCTGCCACAGGGACTACTAAATTTTGCGAGCGTAACGAGCTGATAATGCCTCAAGCGTAACTGTACATGACGCGTTCGTCCAGAATTCGATGAGGGATAAAAGCACAGCCAAGGCACGTATCACAGGGTAACCAGGAAGGACAACGACGAATCGAAAAGCGCGACAGGATGAGCAAACGTGCAGGTGCAAAGCAACAAAAGATGATGCAGCAAGCAGGAAGAGTCGCAGGACAGGCTCGGAAGTACGCTAATTAAAGCAAGTACGGCCTAGGTGGCAAATGGAGCCTACGCTGTCCAATTGCTCAAACCCCGCTCAGGATGCCCGGGAATGGAGCTTAAGAAGCTATGACCAAAAGGGCAGGTCGTGAAAGCAAGAATCGGGCGCGTAGGCCGTACAGGGGTAGGGCAGGCTAGGAAAAGATGCCCATGCAAGACAGGTCGCAGGCGGCCTAGGGCGTGTCGTCGAGCTGCACAGGACAGTCCCTGCGAGAACCTAACAGGCGCTACGAGCACTCGAAGCCAACAGGGAAGAGCAGGGACAGCGAGCAGCAAATGCCAGAAAGCCGACAGGATGTCCTGGCGGGTGTGATAATTCGAAGAAAAAGAATTCGTATGCGTGCGTATGTGTATGCGTAAGGTCCCTAAGGAACGAAACCAGCTCCGCTACCAGTGTAACAGCTCAGGATGCACTTAGCAGCCTGGGGGGTTAGTCTAGTGGAACAGTCGATGTGATGTATGTTTAGGTGTAAGTTGATATGCGTAAGCTAGCAGAACAGTAGGGTGTTACCTAAGTAGGGGATGTTGAGTTCATCGGGTAGAACGTCTTCGTGAAGGAGTAGAAGGGTTCGTCCCGAGTAGCTCGTGTCTATGTACGCAACGTGTGCGTTGTGAGAGATGAGGCAGTACATGGGTATGGTACTGTATCATGTGCGTTCGTCACGTGGCTTACGGGTAAGGTGTACCCGTATGCCTTGCTGGAAGGCCAGAGTACCCGTGAAGGGTTCTGTACCGTTACAGTTGGGGGTCTATGTCATCACTAGTGTCGTGGGGTGTTGGGGTTTGTGACATCACTAGTGACATTGGGTGTTGGGGGTTTATGTCATCAATAGTGACATGGGGTGTTGGGGTTTTATGTCATCACTAGTGTCATGGGGTATTAGGGGTTTATGTCATCACTAGTGACATGGGGTGTTGGGGGTCTATGTTATCACTAGTAACATGGGGTATTGGGTGTCTATGTCATCACTACAGTCATGGGGTGTTGGGGGTTTATGTCATCACTAGTGGCATGAGGGTGTTGGGGGTATATGTCATCACTAGTGTCATTGGGTGCTGGGGGTTTATTTCATCACTAGTGACATGGGGTATTGGGGGTCTATGTCATCACTACAGTCATGGGGTTTTGGGGGCCTATGTCATCACTAGTTTCATGGGGTGTTGGGGGTCTATGTCATCACTAGTTTTAAGTAATCGATTATTACAATCCTCTTCAATTTAAGGTTCATCCATTGCCATCCTATTATGTAACATAGATGTTCCATGCCATGTTCCCCCAAGAGCCTACCTATGTGTGTGTATATATATATTCTCTATTATTTATGTATATTATTATATATTATAATTCTGTATTATTTATGTATATTATTATATATTATTTAAATATATCTACAGTGCAAGCACTGCTCCTACCAGGCCATCCGGGGAGGTACGATTTCCCAAAACCCAAAATTATAGCCGGATTCTACCCGACCCCATGAATTGTACCCGGATTATAGTAAGATTCCTGCCCCAGAATTATACCCTGAATCGAAGAATTCCCCAACATTTACTCCCAAATTCAAATTCACCAGAATCCCCCCAAATTTGCCCAATTTATTCCCCCAGAATCCCCCTGAATTCCCCCCCAAATTTGCCCGATTATTCCCCCGGAATCCCCCTGAATTTCCCCCCAATTTCACCAGAATCCCCAAATTTGCCCAATTTATTCCCCGAGAATTCTCCAGAATTCTTACCCCAGAATTCTACCCGAATTGTAGTATAATTCTTACCCCATAATTCTACCCGGATTCTAGTAGAATTATTCACCCATAATTCTACACGGATTCTTGTAGAATTCTTACACCGGAATCTACTAGGTAACGAATCTACTAGGGTTATATACTAGGGCTAGTATATTGGGTTAGTACAAATTTGACGGTTTACGACACCATCTGATGGTTTACTACCCCTATCGTATTAACATTTACTACCCCTATCGTATAAAAAAAATACGACCAAATGCAATAAAAACAACCATGGGGTCGTAATAAATAAATACTAGTCAAAATGGGGTATAGTAGAATCGAGTTTAATTCATAGTATACCCCCCCTAAATTTGCAGTGCAAAGTTTCCCACTTACAACCCCCCTTCTTGTCTGATTCATAGGCTGCCAGTTGCAAACATGATGTCCACAACTCTGAATTCCGGTGGAGGACCGTATCCTATTGACGGCGGAGCCGACTCCCAATCCGGCGCTGGGGAGATGGCCGAGATATTCCAATCTTTCAGCAACGATGTGTGGATTGGGGAGGCTTGTTTTCATCCCACTCTTTCTCTTAGTGCTGGTGCTGGTGCTGGTTTTTTCGATGATTTTGAATTTCTGCACACTGTGACCGCATCAAAATCTGTGCCTTTCCCTACATCTGCTGCTGCTGCTGCTGTTGAGACCTCTGTCGCTGGAATGGCGGATATGTTATTATTTGAAAGCCTCTCCACCCAGACAGGCCCTTTTGCAGACGAATTTGAACTCGAATTTTAATCTGAATCGTTACATGGTTCTTCAGCCACCATGGCAGGCCCTGTTGTACACAACCTTGCTTCTGCTCCTCCAGTCGCTGGTCTAGTGGTCGGGATCAACGGCTGCCGCAACGACCATGACTACCAAATCGACCATATTAACCACAGCTCCCACAATGGCCACAACGGCCACAGCTACCACAATGGTCACATCGGCCACATCGACTGCAGCTACCACAACGACTACATTGACCACGACAGCTTCGCCGGCCTCTATGCCGCATCTATGCAGAAAATGTTCCCTACCCCTGTAGCTTGTGTGGCTGCAACTACAAGTCATCTTGCTGGCCCTTGGCAGGAGGCTAGTGCTCAGGTGTGCAACCATCAGGCTTACCCATTCGTGGCGGGTTGGTGCCCGTGGGGCCAGCAGGAAGGCAAGGACTCTAATCAGCCACTCCCCAGATTTCAACAGGCAGCCAATGAAGCTCCTGAGAGCTACTACTGCAAACTCGGTAACAACATCATGTACGATCTTGGTACGCTGACGATGGGCGTTGAGACAGGTGGTCAATGCCAGCCTGGCATCGAGACAGGTGGTCTCTGCCAGCCTCTTATGGTGGTAACGAGTGCTGATCATGATGTCTCTGGATCGTTCACTTGCTTTGGCAAGAGGTCCTACTCACAGAGCCAAGACTCGGGTTGTGTGTCACAGGGGGAGAGCTCACTGGGTGTTGGAAGCTAAGCAGACAAGGTCCAGCCCTGTGGAACCTCTTTGACCAAGGACCCCCCCATGACCAAGGTCCAGCCCATTGGAACCTCTTTGCCGACCCCCATTACCAAGGAAAGAGTTGCAGAGGTAAGTCCAAGTAGAGCCCAGTAGTTTCTTTTTCACTCGGCCATCTCTTAGCTGCTAGGGCAGCTTGCTAGTTGGATGTTGTATGCTGTTACAGTCCAGGGGTCATCGCAAACTAGGCTCAAGGAACTTGCATGCCCAACCTTGAATAATGAAGATCACGACTATATATCGTGTATACACGAGTATAGCCCCTCCACTTCCCCACTTTCCCTCCTCACCACCTTCCCTCCTCTCCACATCACCATATCCCTCCCACCCCCAGCCACGCCCACCACCCACTTCCCCATCTTCCCGCCAGCACACCGCACCACTCCCCTCCGCACCACCCAAACCTCACGCCCCCACATCGTAAACCGCCCCTCCTCCCTCCTCAGCTCACTACCCCTCCACCCACCTCCTCACCACCCTCACCTCACCCCCCCCCCACACACACATCTCTACCTCCCCCTACCTCCCCTCCTCCCCTCCTCTCTCCTACCCCTCCACCTCCCTCCCCCCCCTCCCCTCACCACCTCCCCCCCTCACACCACTCCCCACCCTCCCACCCACCCCCCCCCCCCCCCCCCCCCCACCTCCCCCCCCCACAAACCTCCCACCTCCCACCCCACACACTCACCACCCCCAACCTCACCTCCTCACGTCTTCGTGTTCCTTTTTGCAGTTATATGGGGTCCCTATGAAGGAGGCAGCATCTCGTCTGGGCCTGAGTGTAAACGCCTTTCGAGACATTATACGCCAGTTTGGCATTGAGCGATGGCCCTATCGGAAGCTACAGTCGATCAAGGAGGTTATTGAGGAACTGGGGGACAAAAATGACCAGGTTGGTATTTATTCATCATGGGTTCAGGGTTTAGGGAATGCCTTGACTCGAGGACAATGTGCCGAGTACTAGGTTGGTATTTATTCATCATGCATTACAATCAGGTCCAAGGCGCATTGCAAGCGACGCGAAAAAACCACAATCAGGTCCAAGGCGCATTGCAAGGGACGCGGGAAATTGTGGCCACGTAACCGGAGAGGCCGAAGCTAGTGTTTACGACTTCTTTAGGTCCAGTGTTACAAACAACAGGACAAATGGGTGACCCTGGGGCTCCGCCAATAATGCAAGTTGTTACGCCTTGCCACGGGGCGTGAAGTTGAAGGAACCTTCCCGATCACTTGCACTGGGATGGGGATGTTTACTGTGGGTTATGCTATGTACCTTGCCTTTGTATCTCGGTTCCTTTGGACTGCATAGGAGAACATCAGCATGATCTACGTGCTCAAGGATGAGATCCTATAGGACCCCAACTTTGATACCCCTCGGTACCTTGCCTTTAGGACCCTACTTGTGTTTCTTTGTACCCTACCCTTGCATCTTACTGTTGTACTTTTGGTTCTTTTTACTGCATAGGAGAACATCAGCATGCTCTACGTGCTCAAGGATGAGATCCTATAGGACCCCAACTTCGATACCCCTCTGAACCTTGCCTTTAGTACCCTACTTGTGTTTCTTTGTACCCTACCCTTGTATCTTACTGTTGTACTTTTGGTTCTTTGTACTGCATAGGAGAACATCAGCGCGCTCTACATGCTGAAGAATGAGATCCTAAAGGACCCCAACTTCCATACCCCTTTGTACCTTACTTTTGTACCTTACTTGTGTTCCTTTGTACCCTACCCTTGAATCTTACTGCTGTACTTGTGTTTCTTTGTACTGCATAGGAGAATATCAGCATGCTCTACGTGCTGAAGAATGAGATCCTAAAGGACCCCAACTTCCATACCCCTTTGTACCTTACCTTTGTACCTTACTTGTGTTCCTTTGTACCCTACCCTTGAATCTTGCTGCTATACTTGTGTTTCTTTGTACTGCATAGGAGAAAATCAGCATGCTCAACGCGCTCATGGATAAGATCGCAAGGGACCCCAATGTCGCAATCCCAAAAGACATCGTGCAGCTAAGGCAACACGTCTACAAGAAACGGCACTTGCAGAAAGGGGGGAAGCAGGCCAATCCATCCCCCAACAAGCGCGCGAAGAACAAGAAAAGAGTGTGAAGAAACTATGGCAGTAACTGCTTGCCTGCTTCATCATCACCACAAGCAGCTAGCAGAAGAAGAAGAAGGAGGCTTGTTACATGTGTGACCATATATATGGTGTGAAGAATCGTACATTGTTTTGGGCCAACTGCCAGGCTGTACAGGTCATGCCATTCAGGCCTAACAGACCATGCTAACTTACAAGAGCTCACACCAACATACAACAGACCACACCGACTTACATCATACCATGCCAACTTATGAGAGTTTCTTTACATCTGGGCTGCCCACCTTCTTCCAATTTTTGGTCCCCCAATGTGACGCCCAGGGAAACCAGGAAGCGCACGGAGCGGTTTTGAATCCATGACTTGGATGTGAAAAATACACACAGCGGATTTGAATTTGAATTTGAACTCATGACTTGGATGTGAAAGACACACAGAGTGGATTTGAATTTAAATTTGAACTCGTGACTTGGATGTGAAAAACACACAGAGCGGATTTGAATTTGAATTTGAACCCATTACTTTGATGTGGAGACCATTTATAAATCTGCTCCACTCCACCACTTTGTACAAGCAATGTGTACTGCTATACCACTGCGGACCGCTCTATCACTGTGTACGTGCACTGTGTACCGCTCTACCACTGTGTATACGCACTGTGTACTGCTCTTGCACTGTGTACGTGCACTGTGTACGTGCACTGTGCACGTGCCCTGTTTACCACTCTTGCACTGTGTACCGCTCTACCACTGTACGTGCACTGTGTACCGCTCTTGCACTGTGTACGTGCACTGTTCACTGCTCTTGCACTGTGCACGTGCCCTGTTTACCACTCTTGCACTGTGTACGTGCACTGTTCACTGCTCTTGCACTGTGCACGTGCCCTGTTTACCACTCTTGCACTGTGTACCGCTCTACCTCTGTACGTGCACTGGGTACCGCTCTTGCACTTTGTACAGTTATATCACTGTGTACCGTTATACCACTGTGTACCGCTCTACCACAGTGTACGTGTACTGTGTACCGCTCTTGCACTGTGTACCGTTCTATCACTGTGTACCGCTCTACCACTGTGTACGTGTACTGTGTACCGCTCTATCACAGTGTACGTGTACTATGTACTGCTTTACCACAGTGTACGAGTACTATTTACTGCTGTACCACTGTGTGCGTGCAATTTGTACCGCACTTGTACTGTGAACACGCATTGTGTACAGCTCTACCACTGTGTACCGATCTACCACTATGTGCGTGTACTCTAATTATCTGCATCACTTGTTACCTAATCACTCTTTGCTTTTATTTTTTTATACACGTATGGCTAGTAGCTTCTATAAAGCTTCCTTGCCTGCCCCGGCTCCGTTTTTGTTCGAACCTACATCAACCTGGTTCACCTGCACGCTGGTATACGTATCCTGCATAAAAGGAGCGCTTATACGTAATCCACTCACTCTACCACTGTGTGTGTGCGCTCTCATCAACTTCGTTGCTAGCTACCTGTCTTTCTGTTCAAACCTAAAGCAACCTGGATGCTGGTTTACGTATCCTGCATACAAAGAGTGCACGTGCGTAATCCACTCACTCTACCACTGTGTGCGTGCGCTCTCATCAACTTCGTTGCTAGTTTCCAGATCACTCTTTCTTTGTTTTTTCCGTGTGATGCGTCACAAATTGAGCAACTCTGTTCTTCCCCAGTGTGTTGAGAATTTCGTAGGCCAGTGCTCGTTGTCAAATAATTCTCTTTACAAAGTGCTTTGTCATGATAATACTTGTCCTTGTTTAATTCCTTTAGTAGAGTTTGCCCAGCAGTTGCATAGCTATTTCCTGTTGAAGTTCCCTGTGAACATCAGGTTGAATATTTCTGCGGCTTGAAGTGGCCCAGCATAGACTGAGTACCTTGAGCCTAAGGGCTCAGCATAGGCCGAGTACCTTGAGCCTAGGGGCCAGCATGGTAAGAGTACCTTGAGCCTAGGGGGCCAGCATAGGCTGCTTACCTCGAGCCTAGGGGCCCAGCATATGCCAAGTACAAAGTGACTCTAGGGGCCCAGCATAGGCTGAGTACCAAGTGGGTTTAGGGGTCCATCATGGATTTAGGGGCCCAGTGCGGGGTAAGGGGCCCAGCATAGGCTGAGTACCAAGTGGGTTTAGGGGTCCATCATGGATCTAGGGGCCCAGTGCGGGGTAAGGGGCCCAGCATAGGCTGAGTACCAAGTGGGTTCAGGGGTCCATCATGGATCTAGGGGCCCAGTGCGGGGTAAGGGGCCCAGCATAGGCTGAGTACCAAGTGGGTTTAGGGGTCCATCATGGATCTAGGGGCCCAGTGCGGGGTAAGGGGCCCAGCACAGGCTGAGTACCGAGTGGGTTTAGGGGTCCATCATGGATCTAGGGGCCCAGTGCGGGGTAAGGGGCCCAGCATAGGCTGAGTACCAAGTGGGTTTAGGGACCCATCATGTGTCTAGGGGCCCAGTGCGGGGTAAGGGGCCCAGCATAGGCTGAGTACCGAGTGGGTTTAGGGCCCATCATGGGTCTAGAGGCCCAGTGCGGGGTAAGGGGCCCAGCATAGGCTGAGTACCAAGTGGGTTTAGGGGTCCATCATGTGTCTAGGGGCCCAGTGCGGGGTAAGGGGCCCAGCATAGGCTGAGTACCGAGTGGGTTTAGGGCCCATCATGGGTCTAGAGGCCCAGTGCGGGGTAAGGGGCCCAGCATAGGCTGAGTACCAAGTGGGTTTAGGGACCCATCATGTGTCTAGGGGCCCAGTGCGGGGTAAGGGGTCTGACATAGGCCAAGTTCCTAGTGGGTTTAGGGGCCCAGTGTGGGTTAAGGGTCCCTTCATGAGTTCACGGGCCCATCATGGGTCTAGGGGCCCCGTGTGTGGTGAGGGGCCCAGCGCGGGCCGAGTATGTACCTACCCTATACCCAAAAATTGAAAATACAAAAAAAATCCATGTTTATCCCGCTGCCATGATGTGAGTGTCCCATTGAGGTGTGAGCATTCCGCAACGCATTTGGTGACACTGATGTCTCAGCGTTTGAATGTGCCATGAGTGCCTATGTGATAATATGTATTATGTATACAATACTTCTCGTTACTTGTGTTGCATTCTATACATCTCCCTACTCCTGTCGCACTCTGCAACACGCTTGTTGACACCGATGGTGACAATTGTGAGAAGAACAAACTCTTCCAATGTACTTCTTGGATATACGACTTGATGTCCAATAAGTGCATTGGTAGATGTCAGCAGAACATGCTCTACCAGTGTCCTTCTTGGATATATGACCAGATGTCTAATAAGTGCATTGGTAGGCGTCAGCAGTTGGTAGAGTATGCGCTGCCGAAAGATGTTGGTAGAGTACGTTCTGCTGACAGATGCTTCAGATTTGAGACCTTCCAAGAGTGCCTAAAAGGATAGATGCGCATTCAATACATATTGGTAATCATGTCGTATACATAGTGTTAATCCTGTCGCATTCAATACATATTGGTAATCATGTCATATTCCATACGTGTCATGTATTGTATCGCATTCAAAACATATTGGTAATCATGTCATATTCTATGCTCGTCATGTATCGTGTCGCATTCAAAACATATTGGTAATCCTGTCATATTCTATGCTTGTTATGTATAGTGTCGCATTTAATACATCTTGCTAATCCTGTCGTATTCTTACTTGTCATTATGCCTGTTGCACTCAATATATCTTCTTAATCCGGTTGCATTCAATACACATTAGTAATCCTGTCGTGTTATATACCTTTCATTATGCCTGTCACACTGTGTGCCTATCATTAATCCTGTCGTATTCAATATATCTTGGTCATCCTGTTGTGTTCTATACCTGCCATTATGCCTGTAGCACTCTATACCTATCATGTATCATGTTACTTTCAATACAACATGCTAATCCTTTTGTATTTATTCTATATTTTTCATTATGCCTGTTGCACTCTATACCTTTCAAGTATTGTGTTGCATTCAGTACGTCTCGCTACTCCTGTTGCACTTCAAACCTGTCATTTGTCATCTCACATTCTGTTTTGTATGCATGCATGGTCCAAAATAGCTCTTTTAGCCCTAAAGGCTGGCAGCTAGAAGACAGCATACATGTAGCAGCTATCTGGCAGCTAGGAACCAGTAGCTGGCAGCTGTCTAGCAGCTAGGAACCAGTAGCTGGCAGCTGTCGAGCAGCTAGGAACCAGTAGTTGGCAGCTGTCGAGCAGCTAGGAACCAGTAGCTGGCAGCTGTCGAGCAGCTAGGAACCAGTAGCTGGCAGCTATCTAGCAGCTATCTAGCAGCTAGGAACCAGTAGCTGGCAGCTGTCGAGCAGCTAGGAACCAGTAGCTGGCAGCTGTCGAGCAGCTAGGAACCAGTAGTTGGCAGCTGTCGAGCAGCTAGGAACCAGTAGCTGGCAGCTGTCGAGCAGCTAGGAACCAGTAGCTGGCAGCTATCGAGCAGCTAGGAACCAGTAGCTGGCAGCTGTCGAGCAGCTAGGAACCAATAGCTGGCAGCTATCGAGCAGCTAGGAACCAGTAGCTGGCAGCTGTCAAGCTGCTAGGAACCAGTAGCTGGCAGCTGTCGAGCAGCTAGGAACCAGTAGCTGGCAGCTATCTAGCAGCTAGGAACCAGTAGCTGGCAGCTGTCGAGCAGCTAGAAACCAGTAGCTGGCAGCTATCTAGCAGCTAGGAACGAGTAGCTGGCAGCTGTCGAGCAGCTAGGAACCAGTAGCTGGCAGCTATCTAGCAGCTAGCACACCCTGCATTTCATCTCTAGCTAGCACCAGTTTATCTGATGATGATTAATTGTCACAAGCATTGTTTTGAGTGTATGAGTCCAAGCATCATATTATTCTTTAGTTGTTTTTCATTTTCAAAGAGTCAGTCACAGCCATTTCTAAAGGCAGTCGTGGCCATTGCCATATATAGTCAGTCACAGCCATTGCCATACAGTCAGGCATAGTCAGTCACATCCATTTCCATAGAGGCAGGCATACGCAGTCACAGCCATTGCCATATCGTCAGGTGTAGTCAGTCATAGCCATTGCTATAGCGTCAGGTGTAGTCAGTCACAGCCATTGTCATAGACTCAGCCATAGTCAGACATTTCCATAGAGTCAGCCATATAACTATCAATTGACCAAGTTGGCCACCTTGCCCAACTTAGTCCAGTCGACAGTTCTTACCAATACCACATCAGTGAGCAGTGTTGAAAGGTGTAGATTTGGGGACTGGGTGTAGACGTATAGTCAGCATAACAATCGCCTAGCTAGTGCATATTAGATACCTCATGTTGTATATGTTGACTGTTATGAATGTTACTGCAAACTGTAGACTAGGTACTGTACACCTAAGCACCAGCCAGGGTGAGTGCTGCAGAATTGCATCATCGCATATTGAGCTTGGCAGCATGAACTTCCTATCAGGGGGACTAGTGTACAAAGCATTTTTGAGGTCTTGGTTGGGGCTGGACTAATTTGCCACGCACCAGCCAGGGTGAGTACTGCATCATTGCACATTGAGCATGGCAGCATGAATCTCCTACAAGGGAGACTAGCGCACTATGCATTTTTGAGGTCTTGGTTGGGGCTGGACTTAGTTGCCATGCACCAGCCAGGTTGAGTACTGCAGAATTGCATCATTGCACATTGAGCATGGCTGCATGAACCTCCTACAAGGGAGACTAGTGTACTATGCATTTTTGTCGGAGCCCCCTCTTCAAGGGGGTGGGTGCCCCCAGGGTTTCCCTGTTGTCCGTTTGTCTGACCATCTGACGGAGATGAAGCCTGACACGTCAGCCAGCGGTCTCGTAACTAACTCGCTTCCGTTGCCACCTGTCGCTCCATCGCGCACACTCTCCGCCAATTTTTTGCGTCGCTTGCGACACTGCGTAGAACTTTTGAGGTCTTGGTTGGGGCTGGACTTAGTTGCCACGCACCAGCCAGGGTGAGTGCTGCAGAATTGCATCAATGCATATTGAGCATGGCTGCATGAGCCTCCTACAAGGGAGACTAGTGTACTATGCATTTTTGGCGGAGCCCCCTCTTCAAGGGGTTGGGTGCCCCCAGGGTTTCCCCGTTGTCTGTTTGTCTGACCATTTGACCAGGACGAAGCCTGACATGTCAGCCAACGGTCTCGTAAGTAACTCGCTTCCGTTGCCACCTGTCGCTCCATCGCGCACACTCTCCGCCAATTTTTAGCGTTGCTTGCGACACTGCATAGAACTTGTTGAGGTCTTGGTTGGGGCTGGACTTATTTGCCACGCACCAGCCAGGGAGAGCACTACAGCATTGCATCTTCACACCTTGGGTGGGGCTAGACTTTGTTGCCACGCACCAGGCAGGGAGACTATTGTACTACGAATTGTTGAGGTCTTTGTAAGGCGGGCTTGGACTTTGTTCCCACGCACCAGCCAGGGAGAGCGCTACTGCATTGCAGAATCACACCTTGGGTAGGGCTGGACTTGGCTTCCACGCACCAGCCAGGGAGAGCACCACAGAATTGCATCACACCTTGGGTGGGGCTGGACTTTGCTGCCACGCACCAGCCAGGGAGAGCACTACCACACTGCATCATCATACATTAAGCATGAGTGCATGACTGCGTAAACCTGTACTGTGGAGACCCTTTACAGTGCATTTCTATGCAGCCTACTACAATATTGCATTACATTATCACACATTAAGCATGACTGCGCGATCCTTCAACCAGGGAGAGACTAGCGGTGCCGTACTGCAAACCGTCAAGCAAGAATGAACTTCCAAGTTCATGGGCTATGCACAGGACTTCAATTACCTTATTCATATGAGATTACCCATAGGTGGCTTGAGGTTCAGTTCATGAATGCTTTTTCTTTTTAAGCCCTTCCTATCACGGTTGGGCAAGTCCCTTGAGCCTATTTGGCCTACCCCTGGACTGTAACATACATGCATACATGTCTAAAATATAGGAACCTATTACACGATTACCCATTATTACCTATATAGGAACCTATCACACAATCACCCACTATTACCTGTATAGGAACCTATCCTATTACACAATAACCCATTATAACCTGTATAAACCTACTACACAGTCACCCATACTATCCTGTATAGTAACCTATTACACAATTACCCATTATTACCTGTATAGGAACCTATAACTCAGTCACCCATTATTACTTGTATAGGAACCTCGATTACCTCTATTCATACTGCCCACCTGTCACTCCATGTCTATCCGTTGTATTCTCCGGGGTGCAGCTGTCATATACCACTGTGTACTGCACTACCGTACAATATAGTGGTATGTTATCAGTCTGGGCTACTCAGTGCTTCACACTATATGTATGTACTGCTGTAGTGCAGTACAGCAGTACACTGTTTTTTCACAGTGGTATGTAATCAGTCTGAGCTACTCAGTGTTTCACACTATATGTCCTTTGACTAGGGATCTTCCAACAAATCCTCGGAAAAAGAAAGTCAATATTGCAGCAAGCAAGCATTATTTTCAGCACTAATTCCATATTATGTGGAAGTGGTATGTGCACTGGACGTACCATATGTGTTTTGCACCAGTACACTAGTTCTGCGATGTACGCACATATATATATATATATATATATATATATATATATATATATATATATATATATATATATATATATATATATATAGGTGATATGACTACTAAGTCACCCAAGCATCACGTATGTATGTTACAGTCCAGGGGTAGGCCAAATAGGCTAAAGGAACTTGCTCAACCGTTAGGAAGAGCTTAAAAAGAAAAAACACTGATGAACTGAACCCCAAACAATCGTTTAACCGACGGGGGCCCTGAGTTCGTGCTACAGTGATAATTTAACTCTATGTATGTATGCATGGAAATCTATTGGGCAGTGTATGTATCTCCTGTAAAATAAACAATAATTTCTTGGACTCTTCTTTCACTTTCGCCTTTCAATCTTTCATGTGTTGGTTAGACTGAAACCAGGGTTGTTCAAACCGCTGCTTCTTGCGTCTCATATCAGACGCAGATTTTGGAGGGTCCGTTGCATCTCGGATGCGGTCCTTGGAGTTGGGTGCGTCTAGAGATACATGTCTTGGAGTCCCGCTGAACAACCCTGGATTGTTACATAGCATGATTATTCAGCCTCTTTCAGTGATATACATTGGTCTAGTGGTAGACTGAGTCATTGTAAGAATGAAGAGTCAAGGGTTCGACTCCCCCTTTGGTCGCTCTTGGCGTTGCAGGTCGTCGTCAACCGCGATGGTAGCTTGTCCAGTTGAGGTAGGAGACCGCTCCCCACCCGCGTACGACGGGCTCCCTTAACACCACGCCCCACCAGGCGTTATCATTACCTTTTTTGATTTTTCAGCCAAGGAAATCTGAGCTGCCCACCGCCTTCCAACACCGAGTCCCCCTTTATGCTCCCCAGTTATGCTCAGATGTCTGGAAGAATTCTATCGAACTCAAACTTGGGTACACAGCTCTAGCCAGGAATTTGGCTGCTCGCCGTCTCTGGCAGTAAAAAACAATATTACCAGGGCAAGAGGGCAGAGAGTGTTTGCAGCGGAGGGGCAAGTGGCAAGAAATATATAAATATATCTAGAAATCCCCATTTGAGCATGAAGATAGGAAGTACTCATGGTGCCCATGATGAGGCCTAACCAGATCCCCCCCCCACACACACACACACCACCACCACCACCACCACCACCACATGTGTGTGTACCGTATGCACGCGCCAAGTATGCCATGTGGCGACCCAGACCAAGCTTGCAGCCTGGTTCGATGACAACAATTTGAACATCGCAGCCCGTATACCATCATGGTAGTACCCCCCACCCACCCAAACAGCCATTACAGTACCACATACACGCGCATGCATACAGCCATGGCAGTGGACCGCCCCGCCCCTACCCACACAGCCATGGCATTGCCCCACCCCACCCATGCAGTCATGGCATTGCCCCACCCCCACCCATGCAGTTATGGCAGTGCACCACCCCCACCCGTACCCCCATGACAGTGCTCTACACCCACTCACACAGCTATGGCATTGCCCCACCCCACCCATGCAAATAACTGTGCGAAACGTGCAGTGGGGCTCAACAAGGCAGCGCGCCAGCGCGCAAAAGCGCGCGCTTGGAAGTACCCCGTGCCCCACCCCCACCCATGCAGCCATGGCAGTGCCCCACCCCCACCTGCACCCCCACGACTGTGCTCCACACCCACCCATGCAGCCATGGTGGTACTCCACCTGCAGTCTAAGCCCATTTTGGGCCATTTTCTAGACCCTTTGGGCCTCCACAGTTGGCAAAACTTTGTTGTTCTCCATTTCCAATTCTGAATCGAATTGTCGACCAAACTTTGTAAACAAACAAAAAAACATTTTTCCTGGAAAAAAAAGTGCCCCCCCTTTTTTACCGCCCTCAATGTAGGAGAGACTCAAGAGTTACACCGAGTCACTCAAACTCAAAAATTGACAAAAGGGGGCCGACCAACTAGTGTAACAAAAACGAGTAACCGGGTGAAGAGCCATGAAGAACCTAAGGGGTTCGCGTCCGCCGCAAGCCAACTGTCCATGCAACATTCGCGTTTCCGTCCGACCCTGAGCCATCGCCTGCAAACTCCCATCGCGGCTGGACCTGCTACTTGCGCGCAACGTGCGAATTGCGCAAATGCTAACTTCGAACTACGCAATTGGATTGAACTGGTGCTCTTCCAACCTCTGAATCTGCCAATCTTGCTATTAATAGCATGCCTCAGTACTGATCAATCGTTCTGCAGACATGCGAAGCTTCATAATTAATTACTATCAGCCCAAGTGGGTAACGCCACCCTGCGAACCTGTGGAGTTTGGACCAGCGCAGCTTTGAGCTACGTGCTATGACCTAGGGGCCCATCGCCTGCAACCTGCTGGACGTGGTACTTGCGAACGTGGAAATCGAGCATATGCTGACCTTCGAACTGCGGAATTGATAACTGGTGCACTTCCGACCCCCGTCTCAGCCAAAGTGACTTGCTATTTATAGCTACCTAAGTACCAATCGTTCCTTCTGCGGAGCTGCGAAGCTACACAAGTAAGAACTAACTCGCTACCCAAGAAGGTGACACCACCCTGAGAAGCTGCAGAGCTTCGACCAACGCAGCTTTCAGATTCGTGCTTCGACCTAGGGGGCAGCGGCGTTGCACAATGGTGGCCACTAATCTCCATTCTCCATGGCCAGGCGCAACTCTAGGCCCAGCCATTCCAAATCATGGGCAGAGCGGCTATTGAGACCCTATGCTCACCCACGGTATTCTCCCAAAGCACATGCCACATGCGCTCCCAAACTGCGCTACATTCGTGTCATACCCACACAACGCATAACCACCCGGCCAGCCCGATGCATGCCGGCCCACGCTACAGGCATCCACCCCGACACACCCGACCACCCCCTCGCGTCGGGTCAGGCCCAGACCGGAACGGCTCATACTGCCCAGCCCACACACGCAACGCCTTCTCAAAATCCCCTAAAATTAACCCGACCTCTGATTGGTCTCATTTTTTCTGCATCAAATTATTACAACTAAAGCCAACCTTCGTGTATGCTCTGCATGACAGTAGAGGCACGTTCAATACTGCTTTAAGTAGCACCACTGCAAAATGTCCCTTGTTTGTTTGTTTGTTACTTAGTTGTTACTTTGAAAGCAACAAGGCTACAACATAAGTACATAACTGACCGCCCGTACATGAGCTTATAATTCCAAAAACCAACTGCTCAGGGGGCGGTCGATATAGTAACCGCCCCTCCATGGGTAGCGACTTCGGTACATCAGCCGTACTACCGGACGAGCAAAACGGATACGCCAAACGGGTGCGCCAAACGGGTGCGCCAAACGGATGCGCTAGGGAACCCAATGGTTCGCCCTACAAAGTGCATTTAGACCGCACCAACTGACGTTTGCAAACGGCCGGCAGCTCGATAAACTCGCATATACAGACACCTCTTCTCCGACTCGAAGCAAATTTGAGGCAAGTTGTATTTTCAGTCACGTCACCTCGTCTTCCAGGTAGATATAAGTCAAACTGCGCCCCAAACCACTTGACGTTTGAATTCGGCAGTCATCCCGAAGAAGACTGCCTAGTCACTGTCGAAGGGTGCACAGCCCCAGTTTATGTGGTAACGCGCGACTGTGTACCAAAGCGCGGTATACGAGACACACATTTCGCGAGAACAGCCACGAGGGCAGCAACAAGGTTCACGAGGGCAGCAACAAGGTTAGACACACCGCACACCTCACACCGCACACAAAACAACCCTACTTACAGGGGGGGCTACCTATCCGGCCATCCCCATCCTCAGCGGATCCCTTGGTCCAATTGGTCCAAACCAACACAAGGGCGGTCATGCCCTTGTTGTCCATGTTAGGGGGCCTAGATAAGGGTTTGGGACAATGCCCAACTTTTGAGCATAGTCAGAGCTTGATATACGCATAAATATTCATCCTACATAAAATTTATAGCGGAGAGGATTGTCTCGTCCCTCCACTCAGCCATCCCCGTATAGGGGTTTCGGCTGTGGTGCAGCCCTCCCTCTAGGGGGGGGGGGGGGGGGGGGGGGGGGGGGGGGGGGGGGGAGGGTCTTCGGGATTGCTCAACAGTTGAACTGTTGAGGGGGGAGGGCGGTGGACAAACCCTAACCTGGTTGCGCACCTGGCGTGCCAGATCGGCGAAAAGTTGAACTGTTGAAGTTGAACTGTGCCCACTGGAAACACTCGTGCCACGCTGGCGCCCACAGTTGAACTATTCTGTTGGTCCACTGGTCCACTAGAAACACGCCCTAACTCGGCCGAGTGGGCGAGTGGGCCCCGCCATCCAGCCTTGCTGACGTCATTAACGACCAAGTTCAAGGCGTGGTATAGCGGTGCCCAGAGGCGGTGCAGATGCCCAATAACCCATGCCGCGGCATATATATGCTGCGGGGATATGGGTATCCCCTGATGGGCATGGGCCGGCATGGGCATGGGCATTGGATATCAGGGCGCGCCGACGGCCATCCGCCCTATCGGCCATCCAAAGGAGTGACCGACGTGCCAGCTCATAGGTCGTGCACCGCCACCTCATCACATTGATTTGCCGGCTCAAAGGTTGCACAACGCCACCTCATCGAATATCTGTGGCGCCATCGCATGCTAGTTCCAGGCGGGGTAGCACTGACTCTTACCTGAACGCGGTACAATCGAATGTACTCGAAGGGGGGGTCCGCCGAGGAGCAAGCCCTACAGTACATGAAGGACATACAAGGGAAGGGAAGGTTCAAATAGAATGCGCCTAGGGATTCACGTTGCGTCTGTCAATCAAGGCATTGCTCTAGGCAACTGACGCCGCAACTCAGGCTTTTAAAATGACGACCAGCGCTAGGAATGGCGTGGCAAGGTCCGCGCCACTTCCCCAGAGGACGAGGAGCGTCTGCCGAGCGCTGGACCTGGATCCCGCAGCGGGCCAGGCCCCGGCCGCGGCCGATGAGGCGCCCCTTGACGCTATCCCGGAAGACCCTCGCGAGGTAAGCTGACCCCCGCTTCTCCCGCTCACCGTTGACACCACTATCTCGTTGCTTTTGTTGGGGATCAGCGCGTTGAATTGCTTGAATCTCGCTGTTCCCGCCCAAAGCGTTTCGTCTCCCGCTTGTCTGACCTGCTTGAGGTTGATTCGTCTCCCCCCCCCCCCCCCCCTCACCCGCGCGTTCATTTTGCCTTCTAAACTGCCCACGACACGCCGTTTACATGGTAACGCTTTACACGTCTCCCTCACCTGTCACGCCACGTCTGGTTAGGTTCGACCACCCTCCGCTGTCACAGGCCCCAGTCACTCGCTTCTCTCCCCTTTCCGAGGCGAGAAAGGGAACACCTGATTTTTTGCTTCGCTTATCGCTTGCTAGCCTTTCACATGTCCTCCTGCCTCGACTCACCTCGCTAGCTTTATTAATCTCCATTCCAGGCCGTCGCGCCCTCATTGACTGTTGAAGTTGATTTAAGAGCCGAAAAGTAGGCACCAAGCTAGTTCCCGTGGTTTCGGCTTCCATTTGTTTCGCCATGGCTAGGAAGCAATTTCGTACTAGGATGCCTGCCTTTGCAGGTGTTTCGTCTTCGTTTGCAATGTTTGGGCTCGACAGAGTTTTTTTCTCGCCCCACCCCTTTCATGCCGATCCGGGCTTGCCTATATTACCCCGGTCCCCAATGTGTCCCTCCCCCTCCCTAGCTCATCTCGCAGGCCGATGTCCGTTAGGAGACCCAGCCAGAGGCAGATCTACAGCCCTCTGTGCTGGCGACCCCAAGAGATCCGAGAGGGGCCTTCATAGATTCAAACAAGGAGGTTAGTGCCCTCCTTATGCCTAAGGAACGTGTGGAATAATTTTTCCCTGCCTTACTTCTTGTCTAAGGAACGTGTGGAATTATTTTTCCCTGCCTTACTTCTTAGTCTAAGGAATGTGTGGAATTATTTTTCCCTGCCTTACTTCTTAGTCTAAGGAATGTGTGGAATTATTTTTCCCTGCCTTACTTCTTAGTCTAAGGAATGTGTGGAATTATTTTTCCCTGCCTTACTTCTTAGTCTAAAGGAAAGTGTGGAATAAATTTTCCCTGCCTTACTTCTTAGTCTAAAGGAATGTGTGGAATAATTTTTCCCTGCCTTACTTCTTTATCTAAGGAACGTGTGGAATAATTTTTCCCTGCCTTACTTCTTGTCTAAGGAACGTGTGGAATTATTTTTCCCTGCCTTACTTCTTAGTCTAAGGAATGTGTGGAATTATTTTTCCCTGCCTTACTTCTTAGTCTAAGGATTGTGTGGAATTATTTTTCCCTGCCTTACTTCTTAGTCTAAGGAATGTGTGGAATTATTTTTCCCTGCCTTACTTCTTAGTCTAAGGAATGTGTGGAATTATTTTTCCCTGCCTTACTTCTTAGTCTAAGGCAAGTGATTTCCCTTAGAAAGTGTGGAATAAATTTTCCCTGCCTTACTTCTTAGTCTAAAGGAATGTGTGGAATAATTTTTCCCTGCCTTCCTTCTCTTTCGAAGGAATGTGTGGATTAATTTTTCCCTGCCTTACTTCTTAAGTCTGAAGGAATGTGTGGAATAATTTTTCCCTACATTACTTCTCTTTCTAAGGAATGTGTGGAATAATTTGTCCCTGCCTTGCTTCTTTGCCTCGTAGATCGTGAGGACATATTTTTCTCCGCCATGCATACTTCCCTCTGAAAGCTGTGTGGAAACTTTGCCCCCCTACTTCTTTGCCTAGAAGATTAGTGTGGAAACACTTTCCCCTCTTGCATTTTCCACTCTCAAAGGCTGCGTGGGACTTCCCCCCCCCCTACTTATTTTCCTTAAGATCACCTGACCCCCTTCTTACTTCCCTACTCTACCCCCTTTTTCTGGCTTTACAGTCCTCCAAAGGACTGTCGCTCTCTCGCTCCATCCACCCTCCTTCCAAGGTATCCACCAAGCCCACGCCACACCAGACCAAGTCTGGAAAAGAAAATCCCAGCAACCCCTCCCACCCTTCACGCCTACCGTCCTTCAAACTGATGGATTGGGAGGAGAAACCAGTCCCGACAAAGGGAGCTGTGGAGATGACAGACCCTGCCGCCCACTTCCGTATCCTCATGCTGAAGGGTTCCCCCCTCCATGAAGCCATAGCTACATTCACGTGGGCTACGCCTGTGGAGTCCTCATCAGACACGCCAACGCTGATGGTCTCCCCGACACTTTTAGACCTCAAGCCCGGGGCCCATCTGCCCGGGGTTTTCACCTGGCATGTCTTGTCTGGTGCATTCTGGGATGGGATCACCTCTTCAACCATCAGGGCGCTGAGAAGGGCCCTTTGTGAATGTATCCGTAAAGAGTTCCGAGTGAAGATGACGGAGCCCTCACCTCTGGAGTCCATGGAGGACATAGCCCCCTTAATTGAGGACAGCTTCAAGCGACTCCTATCACCTGTCGCTCCCAAAGAGGTGGAGAGGGAGCACTCAATGCCTCCCCCTGTCATCCGCCAACCCCTTGGTCCCCTCATGGCTGCCGCTCCTGCCCAATCGGACCCCTCTCAAACCATCCAAGATAGGGGCAAAGTCATGCTGGACGAGTTTGCTTACATCGTGGGTCCAGCAATGGCGGACTACTGTAAGATGCTGCAGGACCAGCTAGCATCCATGTACCCTAATGAGGGTAAAGGGGACTTCTCCACCGACACTCCTGCCACTCTCATGATGAGACTAAGAGCGTCCCTGGCCAAGTCCCTCCCTTGGCAGCCAGATGCTGTAATGGCTGAGTACTACAAGGACGCCTTGAGGGACCTGGCCATAGCAATGGCGAAATCCACGGTTAGCCTGCTCCCCAAGGCCCTGTCCCCTGAGGGAGGGATCTGGATAGCTAAGCTGGAAAATGAGCTGGCCTCCGCCACTGACATTTACATGGCTTTCAGGCTAAGCGCCATCACTGCCATCGAGGAGTGGAGAAAGGCCCACATAGCTGCTCAGCAGCTCCTTCCCTTCAGGTCCCAGGGTTTCAGGGGTCCCCCTGGCCAGGCACCTTACTTCCCTCATGGCAACAGATACACTCACGGCCCCCAGTTCGGGGGCTCTGGTTCTGGCCAGCACAGGAGTCAGTTTGGGGGAGGTCATAGGAGATCCGCAGAAGGTAGGGCCAAGCAGCACTGCTTCAGCCTCAGAAACACGGGTAGATGTGATAGGGGAGCCTCGTGCCCCTACTCTCACGCTCCCGCCGCCGGAGAGGGAGGGAACTAGAATTTGAATATGCATGGTGCCTAACTAGTAGTGAGCTAGTGTTTGGCTAATTTGCCCCTTTGAGACTTATCCCATAGCTCCTTGCGTAACTACTTTTCCAATAATGTTTTGACTGCTCCCCAGACGCGAATTCCATGAATGATTATTTTCTTGGCTAGCCCTTTGTAACAAATGATGAGAAACACTGCTCCCTTCGCACATCCTCCATTTTCCTTGTTACTTTATATCGACACTTTCTTTTCCCCCTCCCCCCCCCACCCCACCCCACACCTGCGGGCCGGTCGTAGGTTTCTCGTCCAGACCGGGACCCTCCCACCAGCAGCAGCTTCCCCCACCTCCCCCGATTGCTCCTCTCCCCCCCCCCCCCCCCCCCCCCCCCCCCACACCTCTAGAAGACTTGGAGGCTTGGGATGATGAAACAGGAGTCCTTTTGTACTCCATCTCTAATGGGCATATCCATATACCACAAGTGCGGGTGGGCAAACTGGTTGAGTCAAACTTCCTCCGCCTCCGGGACCTCTCACCCTACCCCAAGCCAGCCACTCTCGAAATCCTTCATAAGGCTTGCGGTGCACTAAAAGATTTGGCAAGTACCTCCTCATGGGAGCCCACTGTTGCACAAGATTGGGAATCCGACCTCGCTTCTTGCCTCCCAGACCCCCAAGATTTTCAGGCTGGCGGTCTACGGGACCGGGTAGATGTGTGGAAAGCTTTTTTGACCTTGCTAGCATCCCAGCCCATACCTAAAGAAGGAAACAAGTAGTGTCATGGCTGACTTCTGGTGTCAACCTGAAACAGCTTCCAGTGAGACACCAGTCACAACTCTCTGCCCCCTTCCGGGCAAAGAAGATTAGGGTGGTTAAAGCTTTGCTCACCAGAGTCCTACCACCCGGTTCTCTAGTGGACAAGTGCTTGGAAAACCCTGAGCCTCTGCCGGTGGTTTTTCCCAACCACCCCAATACTCTTGTCCACAAGGACTTCGTGGAAGAGGAGGTCAAATCCCTCTTGTCCAAGGGAGTGATCAGGCGGTGGGATTGTTCCACCAAACCAAGGGTGGTCAACGGAATCCTGGTAGCGGAAGATAAAGCTCCCAAGCTCCGCCTTTGCATCAGCCCCATGTACCCCAACTTGTTTTGGGAGTACACACCTCTCCACTATGAGTCACTCACAGACATCCCACCCATATCCCAACCTGGGGATTTCGCTTTCACAACGGACGACAAGAGCGGCTACTTCCACGTCCCTCTCCACCTGGACATGTGGAAGGACTTGGCTTTCATTTGGGATGGTGAAACCTTCTGCTTTACCCACCTACCATTTGGGGTGGGCCCAGCCTGTTCAGTCTACACCCGCATCCAGGAAGCAGTCATCTCTCCACTAAGAGACCTTGGCTTGCGGATCATCTTCCTCCTTGATGACAAGCTGGGTTTGGACACCTCCCAATCCAGAACCCAGTGGATGGCCATATGGGTGGCCAAGCTACTGGCCTGCTTGGGTTTTACACTCAGCATCCAGAAGTGCCAGCTCAAGGCGTCCCAACTCCCCAGATTCCTGGGCATGAACATAGACCTGGGCAGCAGAGCTTTCATGCTGCCAGAGGACAAGAGAGTGGCCTTATTTGCCCTGATGGAGGAGATGACGACCAACCCCGCAGTCACAGACAGGCAGATTGCCAAGCTAGCTGGAAAATTGATAGCAGCCGCCCAGCCATCGAGCTCTCCCCCTTGCTGGCCAGATCCATGATGAAGGCCATGGAAGGCTCGTTGAGATGGGACTTGGTGTATGCATCACCAGCTGCACTGAAGGCTGACATGGGCATTATGTCCTTGCTCCTCTCTTCCCCCAGGACTAAACTCTGGGGAAAACGGAGCCAGGGCTTGCTCCTAGTTGGGGATGCAAGTGAGTCAGCCTTTGCCGCTTTTACACCCAACGGGGAATTGGGAGGCAGCATGGTCCAGTCTTTCACGTCCGACCAACTGGCCAGAATGGAGAACAAGGACTACTCGAGTACAGAGAGAGAGCTGACAGCCGTCTTGGCTTCCATCCAGGTGATCCTAGAACAACACCCCACCTTGTTGAAAGGTCAACGCCTGACCTACAGCACCGACTCGATGGCAGCGATGCAAGGTGCTATGGCAATGAAGGGTTCTGTCAACACATTTCCCATGGTCAAAGCTATCAGGCTCCTCTGCTACCAGGAAGACATAGAACTTGAACTGGTATGGAGAAGCCGAGACCACGTCTTGCAACAACATGCAGATGCCCTCTCAAAAGTGGAGGACCCATCAGATTGGAGCTTGAATGAGGTCGTCTACAAAGACCTGCTAGCAAACCAGGCTCTCCAAGGTCGACGCCCCTCAGTGGATATCTTTGCTTCTCCTGGAACATCAAAGGTTCCCCAAGCCTACTTCTCCAACTATTTGGGGGTGGGCTGCAAAGGTCTGGATGCCTTCTCCCATCCATGGATTTTACCAGACGATCCTGCTCCCTTGGCCTTCATCAATGGCCCGTTCGCCGAAATGAGCCTCATCATCAGGAAAGTGCTTACTGAAAAAGTGGATTGCATCCTCATCGTCCCCACATGGAAAAGACCATGGACAGCCCTCCTCCAGGAGTTACGCTCATTGGCAGTAAAAGCCGAGGTTTGCCTCCCAAGAAGGCCTGATCTGTTCATTGCGGGAGCCTTGGTGCCTAAGTCACAAGACAGGACCAAATGCCCAGCCTACCAGATCAAGGCCCTCTTCTTTCTGTGGGACTAATTAGAATAGTTGATAAGCTGAGTTCCTCTGTCTCTCAGGTGTTCTTGGGGGATACGCTTAGCTTGACCTATGGTCAAGTCTGCTTGGGGTATTCCGGGGTCCTGGCACAGATGTTGGCTTGGACCAACGATCTGGGCCGTACCCCAGGTATGCCCTAACGAGCAGGTGGCTAAGCGTATTCCCCGTAAGCCCAATCAATCAAGATGTAAGAGTGATGCTAGAGCTGAGGTGTAACACAAAGCCTAGTAGTACAAGTGTAATTACACAAGAGCATTCAAGTAGTGACTCTTACCTGGACGCGGTACAATCGAATGTGCTCGAAGGGGGGGTCCGCCGAGGAGCAAGCCCTACAGTACATGAAGGACAAGGGAAGGGAAGGTTCAAATAGAATGCGCCTAGGGATTCACGTTGCGTCTGTCAATCAAGGCATTGCTCTAGGCAACTGACGCCGCAACTCAGGCTTTTAAAATGTCCTCCCACCCACCCTTCTTTTTTCCTACTTATTTATTTTTCAGTCATTGTCTACCTGAGGCATACTTAGCAAATTCAAAACCTGGGTTTATAAAAACTGCAATTGAGATTCCCCAGTTGCAAGAGACGGGAAGGGAACTTGAACTTGGTTACATGACTGCAGCTTTATGAGCTGCTAGGTGTCTTCAACTATAAACACGTTAATTTTTTTTTTTAACATCTGACCAGAGAGATCCTAGAAGAAAAACACGCGTAAATACATACAACGTTGGAACCTCTCCCCCCCATATATTTTCCTACTTGGCTTTCCTGGCCAAGTGCTTCTTGAGATCAAGGTAGCGATCTACCACCGCTGGAGTCTTAATCCTCCCATGCCTGGCGGCGGCATCATGGCCGCCAACCTCAGCAGAGGCCTGCAAAGTACCCCTCCTAAAGCTATGACTAGTCTCCCCATCATAAGCTCCCATATCCTTCAAATGCTTCTGAAATCTCTTGATCAAAGCACAGCAGCTGAAGGGTTGGTCCTCCTTAAACGGGTCACGACGGGAGGCAAGAGGACGAAACACGAAGTGGTTGACCGTGTACCCTGCCAAGTGGCTCAGCTGCAAATAGGCCCATAGATGCCCCCAAAAGCAGTATCCTGAGCTAGGCTCCAGGACATACTCCACAGGCTCCTGGTGCTTCCGGCTTCGCTTGTTGGTCTTGGTCCCATATGTGAGCTTGATGACCACCTCATTAGGCAAAGACACGGTGGGATCATACCCGTTGGGGAAGATCTGCCGATCATCCTTGTAATGGAGATCAAGCAAACACAACCGGCCTTCCTCCTTCCCTCGATAGGCGGTCGCCCACACATGTTTGACCAACAGAGCATCCCTAAAGTAAACAAGGCGCTGGAGAACCTTGGGCGCTCGCCCAGCATGCCCATCAAGATAACGGACCAGTTGCTCGGTTTTCCCTTTGGAAATGGTAGCCCGCCATCCACAATACCCGGTCATACCCCCGACGGTAAGCTTGAACTGGTCCTCCTCGGCAGGGGTTGCCATGTCCAGTCAACTCGTCATACGGTCCACATCGCCCTAAAGTCTGGAACAACGAAGACAAGTGCCCCAAGGCACTCTCAACGCCAGAGGGGGAAGCTAGCAGACGGTCGATACCGGGAATCTTTGTTCCAGCATGACGTTGTACCCAGTGTGTTAGCATGAAACACACGATATCCTCTGGACGAGCAGTCCGAAGATCACAAGGGAAAGGGGGAGGGAGGCGCGCCATCCAAAAAGCGAACTCCTCCCCTACAGCGTCACGACGCGCCAATGTCTCTGGCTCTACTTGGTGTTCCATGATAGCCATGGCTCCTTCTAGCCCCCTGGAGTAAAGCGCCTCTGCCGCGGAGACACTCATAGGTCCCGCTTGCACGCCTGCAGTCCTACGCTCAAGGCGTTCCATCACAAGGGAGCCAAAGTGGCCCACGAATGGTACCTGTGACCAATTAAACATGCTAATTAGAAACTTTATCTGAGATTTTGCAATTCAAGCATCTATCACTCTCTCGCCCTCTTCTCTACCATCGCTCTTACATACGAAACAGGGAATTACGCTTACGCACCTGCTCATGCCTCCTTTGCGCTCCGGCCTGCCCTTCATTGGTCGAACCTGCGCGCAGAGGATGTTTCGTAAGAAGGGGTATTCCGGGGTCCTGGCACAGATGTTGGCTTGGACCAACGATCTGGGCCGTACCCTAGGTATGCCCTAACGAGCAGGTGGCTAAGCGTATTCCCCTTAAGCCCAATCAATCAAGATGTAAGAGTGATGCTAGAGCTGAGGTGTAACACAAAGCCTAGTAGTACAAGTGTAATTACACAAGAGCATTCAAGTAGTCTATACAGTAGCAGGTCTGACGCGTACATCTGTACATCGGCGTGGGGTACCACGTGGAATTGTCAGCTGTACGGAGCAAAAGGCGCCAGCCTGTCGAGGAGCCAGGCGAAGAGATTCAAGGACCTACGCGAATTTCGATTCCGAGTTGCGACTAACTAATTTCGGCGTTGCATTCAGACAACAAATTTCAACTGGGGCTTCAACAGCACGTCTTCCATCTTGTTTCTATGATTTATTAGTTTGTCTTCTCCTTTTGTCTTCGTATGGTTGGAAATCCATCGAGTCAACGCGGCAGTCAAGCGTTCTCATCAGGGCCTCTGGGTTGCGCGCCATCGGTGTATGTTGAAAATCTCGCAACAGGACATCATTAGTCGCCACTCGAAATCGAAATTCGCAGATGATGGAGTGGCTGGTCCGCATCAAGGCGACCATCCTGAATAATAGGGGCTGCCATGGTCTGCCCAGACTGATCATGGCCAACTAGCAAAGCCACGATGGCTTCCCGTAGCTCACGAAGGAACGCTGCAAGCTCCCGAGTATCAACGTCGTCGGGCAGTAGTTAAACCTAGAATGAGAAGCAGTAAAGCGCAACACATGGACTGTGTGTGTATGCCCAGTAGACAGGGTAGCATACACTAGTCCCTCCTGGTCCCTCGCGAAATTTGCCAAGTCCTTGAATCTCCCCGCCTGGCCCTTCAATAAGCTGGCACCTTTGCTCCGTCAAGCTAGCAGTTCGCTATAGGTGTAAGTAGAGAAATTCGCAACTGGACATAATTAGTCGCAGCTCGGAATCGAAATTCGCTTAAGTCCTTGAATCTCTTCGCCTGGCCCTCGACAGGATGGCGCCTTTGCTCGGTACAGCTGACAGTTCCACGTGGTACCCCACGCCGATGTACGATGTACGCGTCAGACCTGCTACTGTACAGAGTGCTGCCGAAGCTACGTTTCTGCTGCCGAAGCTACGTTTTGTAGGGAAGGTGCACGAGCCTCGTTCTCAGCCTCGTTTCGAGCAGTGCACACCCCCACTTCTACGTCTGAAACTCGATCATGGAAAGGCTTCGTTCACAGCCTCGTTCACGATGGGCAGCAGAGCATACTACGCCTCGCCTCGTGAACTTGTTTTGTTTGAATGAGTTTGAATGTGTTTGTTTGATAGCTTGCGATTTATGGGGTCACAGGGTGAGGGTGGTGGCGATGATGCTAAACACGGGTCAGAGGTACGAAATTATCGAGCGGAAATGTGCAGAAATGTGCAAGAAAGTAAGGAAGCTGTTCGCATCACTGGCCATATATTTTCGAAGTTCCGACGTTGCGAGTATCTCGCCCCTTGCTGCCCACTTGAGCTAGCAGGCGCAGGCGCCACAGATTTGCCTTTGAGCCGGCAAATCAATGTGATGAGGTGGCGGTGCAAGACCTATGAGCTGGCACGTCGGTCACTCCTTTGGATGGCCGATAGCGCGCCCTGATATAGGCATTGGGCACGCGGACAGTTAGGATCAGGGCCCCCTGCAATTTTTATCCTGACAAATATCTGTCGGAAATATACGCCACGGTTGCGGTTGTTTCCGCTTATCCAAGTGACGTCACCAGCTGTACCAGCAGATATTTCCGCTGATAAAAGTAACGTCATCAGCTAACTGCCATATGTCATTCATCGACTGCAACGACTGCCATATCCCATTCATCGACTGCAAATAGATAAATTTATAGCAGATAGTGCACTCCCTTCTACCTGCTGTACCTACTGCAGATGACCAACCCCGCTGGTGCGGACAGTTTTCGGCCTCCATCTTGCCTTGCACTCCGTGTCCCCTTATCATTCCTGCCGAACGCGCCTGTTCATGCGCCTATCTGTAGCTGCTCCAGCGGCTGCTGCTGCTAATGGTGTTTCCTGCGCTTCGACATAAATGTATCTGCTATACTAGTTATATTGCACTTCCCCAGGTCCTCCTGCAGTCCTGCCCTGCAAGCCTGGAGCGCTTTTGTCCAGCTCGCACCTACCACAGACGCGCATCGAGGGACCTTCCCAATGCGCTGCTAAGCGGTATTACCCCTAGCCAATATCCGGGCAATATACCCCCATCGGCTAAAGATATACCGCTCCCTCACCTCATTCTCGGTTCACGAATCTTCCCTCTACCAGTCCGATACACTGCATTTCATACAGTTGGAAGCTTCATTTTCACTGTTTTCCCATCTGGATTATGAAGTCCAACCCTACTCAAAGCTATTGTCGCACCCACACCCGACTGAAAGCTATTGTTGCTCCACCGACCCCTACTGATAGGTACTGCCGCTCTCATCCTTGTCTCGTTATGCCTTTTGCTTTCGCAGGGGATACGGAAGTGGCTCTCGTTGTCTCCAAGACCGCCCCCAAGATATTTACGCCTGTTAAGACCAAAGAGGAGGTCGCAGGAAAGGCAGCTTGTCAGGTAATTTGACTGCTCAAATGACTGATACCACGTCTTCAGCCACACAGAACCCGCTCCGATTCGTTGTTAGTATGATATTGAGATATTTTAAAGCCGGTTTCTTTCGTATTCCCAGGTCGCTGGCTGCCACCGCGTTTTATCAAATGAAAAAAGCTATTACCAGCGCTACCGGTGCTGCGAGGTTCACCTCAGGTCGCTTTCCATTGTCATCAATGGAAGCGAGTCACGCTTTTGCCAACAGTGCGGCAGGTTTCAGGAGCTCCATGAGTTCGACGGAGTTCGAAGGTGGGTGCTGGGGGTTGAGGCGGGGCAAAGCTAAATCGCCGCAGGTCTGAAGCTTTGTGCTTCCCCCACCCCACCCCACCCCACCCCCCCAACTATTACTACATGGGGTTGGGGGGTCCGACCCCATGAAGCTACCTGGAAGTTAGCTTCTCTTACAGCAAAGGATCTCCTCTTTCACATTACATCAGTAAAACCCCATAATATTGAGTGGAACCAGAGAAAACATAACGTTTCAGCTTCCCATAGCCAGCCAGCCAAGTTAGGTGGTCTCATTGGAGTTCTAAAAATCGATCAATATCATGACGAGATAGTTTACTGAGCATATGATATATCTTACGAGACGGCAACTTTGAATGATAAGTTGACAACCTTGCCTTCTGAGAGTGAACCCCTCGAGCAGTACACAAGCGCCCAGCATCATCCCACGCAGGACCGGCAAGCAGCAGAAAGCCAGTTTGGTGAAAAAGAAGTAAGGATGCAAACGTCTAGCCAATTATTTAGCCTTGCTACCTAGCAAACAGATGTTTTCACAATCATGTATCTAGAGAAGGACTACAATTTCCCTGTAGAAGGCGGGTCCATTCCTTGCTTTGTTCTGCCTCCAATGGTTGGGCTATGAACAGAGCGTATTGGGCAAACATCAACCTCTCTTTAACTCTCTCTTGCATCGTCTCCAACTGACCCGCCTTTTTCCATGCATTTCTCCCCTGCAGGAGCTGCAGAATCACTCTTGCATCTTCTCCAACTGACCCGCCTTTCTTCCTGCCTTTCCGCCCTGCAGAAGCTGCCGATTCACTCTTGTATCTTCTCCAACCGACCCGCATGTCTTCCTGCCTATCTTCCCTTTAGGAGCTGCCGATTCACTCTTGTATCGTCTCCAACTGAACCGCCTCTCTCCCTGCCTTTCCGCCCTACAGGAGCTGCCGAATCACTTGTGTTTCTTCTACAACTGACCAGCCTTTCTTGCTGCCTTTCTTACCTTCATGAGCCTCCGAATCATACTTGTATCATCTCCAACACACTCTTATATCGTCTCCAACTGACCTGCCTTTCCTCCTGCCTTTCTGCCCTGCAGAAATTGCCGGTGCACTCTTGAATCGTCTACAACCGAACCGCCTTTCTTCCCTGCCTATCTTCCCCCAAGGAGCTGCCGAATCACTCTTGCATCCTCTCCAACTGAACCGCCTTTCTTCCTGCCTTTCCGCCCTACAGGAGCTGCCGAATCACTTGTGTATCTTCTACAACTGACCAGCCTTTATTCCCTTCATGAGCTTCCAAATCACTCTTGTATCATCTCCAACACACTCTTGTATCATCTCCAACCGACCCGCCTTTCTTCCTGCCTGTCCGCCCTACAGGAGCTGCCGAATCACTCTTGTATCCTCACCAACTAACCCGCCTTTCTTCCCTGCCTATCTTCCCTCAAGGAGCTGCCGAATAACTTTTGTATCGTCTACAACTAACCCGCCTTTCTTCCCTGCCTATCTTCCCCTAAGGAGCTGCTGAATCACTCTTGTATCGTCTCCGACTCAATCTTGTATCGTCTACACCTGACCCGCCTTTCTTCCTGCCTTCCTTCCCTGCAGGAGCTGCCGATCCAAGCTGCTCTCCCACAAAATGCGCAGAAGAGCTGTCGCGATGGCAGGTGATGACTCTCCTGGAGCTTCCCTCTCTGGTGACGACTCGGCCAAGCTAGTGATTTCAATTCAACCATCGATTGGTGGAACTGAGGAGGAGGAAGTAAAAACAATCTCTCAGCCACTGCTTGTGGGAGAGAAGTCTGACCAGGTAATTATCGCCAAAACCAAATAAACCCAACATGGTAGGCATTCTGTAGTATGTACACATGCATGCGAATGGGAGGGTTCCCTCAATCTCACACCTGTGGCACGGCGTACTAATTTCCATTTTCCAATCGCCGTTTCTGTCGTCAGCCGTTCCTTCTGTTATTGGCGGAGCCCCCGCGTCTGGGAAAGGTCACCCCGTTGTCTGTTTGTGCGTGCAACCAACCACGCAAAGCCTGGCATGTAAGCCAGTTGTCTCGGAACTAACTGGCCTCGGTCCGCTCAATTCCGTTGCCACCTGTCCCGTCGATAACACTCTCCGCCACCTGTCCCTCCGCCACCTGTCCGCCACCTGTCTCTTCGCCACCTGTCCCTCCAATAACACTCTCCGCCTATTTCCCGAGTCGCTTGCGCCGCCGCCTAGGACTTGTATGGAGCTGAGCTCACTCAGCTCAGCTCAGCTCTTGGAGAGGTGTAGATATAGGTTATCCTAGTTTTTTTGTGATGTTCCCGATTCCCAGTTATTTTGGTGTTCCCAATCCCCAGTTCACTGCTTCTAGTCATCATGTCATTCTTGCATCCACGCTCTTCACTCCTGCATTCATCACCCCCCTGCTTGAAAGCACCCTTTGGTGTACAACATTCTCTGTTCCTGGTAATGTCTGATGCAGGCTAAAAACAGTGAGCAACCCACATTCCCATTTGTATCTGATTTTACCCGGTTGTTCACTGCTGCAAGTAATGTCCGATGCAGGTTTAAAACAGTGAGCAACCCACTCTCCTATTTGTATCTGATTTTACCCGGTTGTTCACTGCTGCAGGTTATGTCTGATGCATGGTTCTCGAAGCACTCCGACGGCGATTACCTCGAGCTTGACGATGACATGGGCACAGACCTTGACTTTGTGATGAGCATGGACCTAGAGGGCTTAGCCAATTTTGTCAGCGTTCCGCTCGCTAAGGACAACTTCCTGGCATCCATCCAGCTCGGTGGGCCAGAGTGCAAAGGTGCAGATGGTAGTCTCGCATGCTCTATGCTGCATCAAGGCTGGCAGCAAGGTAGTGCCATGGACGAGCTGGTCCTTGGCCAGAAAACCGCTTCTGTCTGCCCTAAGGTCAGCTGTGCCGATGTGAAAAACGAGCAAGCCATCATGCAGAATGCGCTGCAAAGCATGACAAATACGACTGACATCCCTATGTCGTTATTGACTCCAATGCCTCCCATGAACTTCAACATGAACAAGTCTATGATAAGTGGTAACGCACCAACCTTCTGCCCCCCCAAGGTCAGTTTTTTTCGAATTTGAGAGTGGGTTTTTTCTAGCTTCATGGATTTAGGCCTCCTCCGGGGACAGCATTCTAGTGCTTTTTATAGCTTTTATACCTTTTTGGAGTTGTTTTGAGCCATTTAGGGCAAATAAAAAAACTTTTTTTATTTTACTTTTTTGTAGCGATAATTTCTCTAAAACGGGGTCAAAACTAGCGATCGCTATATATAGCGGAATTAAAATTCCCTGCCCAAGGTGGATATGCAAGGAAGATGGCTGCAGATAGGAGCAGGGTACTACTTCTTGCCAAATTGGTCAGCGCTTAAAGCGCACAAACGTCAAATTGGTCGGCACTTTTTAGTGCAAAAACTGCACGCTGCGTCCACAGGGGGTTGAAAAAACTGCGCGAAACGCGCATAGGGGCTCAAAAGGCAGCCCGGCACCACGCTGCCGTGCGCGCTTAGTAGTACCCTGGTTAGGAGGAGGCATGTGCAACACGTCCATGATAACTAAGGTGGGATGTTACAAAGTAATAATAGCGCCTGGTGGGGGAGCCCCGTCTTTCGGCGGTATAGAACAGGCTGCTACTTGACCTGGACAAAGCTACCATAAACGATGAGTAAAGCTAGATAATCATGCCTCCTTGGTACTACATTTGGGTCACAATCCCTGCCAACTGAGATTGAATGGTCCAACCTGACAGTACTGTTCTTGGATATCCTGCCAACTGAGCTTGAATGCCCCTACCTGACAGTACTGTTCTCTGATGTCCTGCCAACTTAGCATGCCTCTACCTTCACATGGTGCCACGTTCCCTTCCAACTGAGCTTGAATGCCCCTACCTGACAGTACTGTTCTCTGATGTCCTGCCAACTTAGCTTGAATGCCCCAACCTGACAGTACTGTTCTCTGATGTCCTGCCAACTTAGCATGCCTCTACCTTCACATGGTGCCACGTTCCCTTCCAACTGAGCTTGAATGCCCCTACCTGACAGTACTGTTCTCTGATGTCCTGCCAACTTAGCTTGAATGCCCCAACCTGACAGTACTGTTCTCTGATGTCCTGCCAACTTAGCATGCATCTACCTTCACATGGTGCCACGATCCCTGCCAACTGAGCTTGAATGCTCCTACCTGACAGTACTGTTTTCTGATGTCCTGCCAACTTTGCACGCATCTACCTTCACATGGTGCTACGATCCCTGCCACCTGAGATTGAGAGCCCCCACCTGATAGTTCTATTCTCGGATGTCCTGCAGGCGATGACAAGCCTAGATTTCAACCCCAACACGATGCAAGCCAAGGGTTCACCCTATGCTAAGTGGGGTGTGAAGTCTGCTCACTCTAGCCTGCAAGTGGCGATCGATGGCTCACCTCTCTCCTCTGCTTCCTCCATTTCATCCTTTAACAAGTCAGCCAGTTAGTTGGCAGACATTACCCTCGCCTTCCATCGTCCGTACTCACTTGCTGACCTCGTTACACAGACGTCCCTGGCGGGGGGCCACCAACAGCCTCTACCCCCACGTGGTGCATGGGGTGCCAACTTAGGCAACATGAACACCAGCTCTGGCCTGAACAATGGTGCCAACTTAGGCAACATGAACACCAGCTCTGGCCGTAATGATGGTGCCAACTTTGGCAACATGAACACCAGCTCTGGCCTGAACAATGGTGCCAACTTTGACAACATGAACACCAGCTCTGGCCTGAACATTGGTGCCAACTTAGGCAACATGAACACCAGCTCTGGCCTGAACAATGGTGCCAACTTAGGCAACATGAACACCAGCTCTGGCCTGAACAATGGTGCCAACTTAGGCAACATGAACACCAGCTCTGGCCGTAATGATGGTGCCAACTTTGGCAACATGAACACCAGCTCTGGCCTGAACAATGGTGCGAACTTAGGCAACTGGAACACCCGCTCTGGCCTGACAATGGTGCCAAATCTTAGGCAACATGAACACCAGCTCTGGCCGTAATTATGGTTCCAACTTTGGCAACATGAACACCAGCTCTGGCCTGAACAATGGTGCCAACTTAGGCAACATGAACACCAGATCTGGCCGTCAATGATGGGCCAACTTAGGCAAAATGAACGCCAGCCTGGCTGAACCAATGGTGCCAACTTAGCAACATGAACACAAGCTCTTGCTAACCCCCCGTGGCTCCCTTTGTTTACTTGATCTTTTTTACTGCCTTTTTTCCTCTCTTTTTTTTTTTTGGTGGGCCGTGGTGTGTCATTTTTATGGCGTAATGATGGTGCCAACTTTGGCAACATGAACACCAGCTCTGGCCTGAACAATGGTGCACTTGACAACATGAAACACCACTGGCATGAAACATTTGGTGCCACTTAGGGCAAATGAAAACACCAGCTTGGCTTAACAATGGGCCAACTTACACCAGCTATGGTGCCAGACTGGCCCATTGCAACTTAGGCAACATGACACAGCTCTGGCCTGAACAATGGTGCCAACTTAGGCAACATGAACACCCTATCTCTGGGCCGTGAATCTAAATGGTGCCAACTTAGGCAACATGAACACCAGCTCTGCCGTAAGATGGTGCCAACTTGGCAACATGAACACCACTCTGCCTGAACAATGGTGCCAACTTAGGCAACATGAACACCAGTCTGGCCTGAACAATGGTGCCAACTAGGCAACATGAACACCAGCTCTGGCCTGAACCAATGGTGCCAACTTGGCAACATGAACACCAGCTCTGGCCTGAAATGTGCCAACTATGCACTAACACCACTTGGCTGAACAAGTGCAACTTAGGCAACATGAACACCAGCTCTGGCCGTAATGATGGTGCCACTTTGGCAACATGAACACCAGCTCTGGCCTGAACAATCGTGCCAACTTAGGCAGCATGAACACCAGCTCTGGCCTGAACAATGGTGCCAACTTAGGCAACATGAACACTAGCTCTGGCCGTAATTATGGTGCCAACTTTGGCAACATGAACACCAGCTCTGGCCTGAACAATGGTGCAAACTTAGGCAACATGAACACCAGCTCTGGCCTGAACAATGGTGCCAACTTAGGCAACATGAACACCAGCTCTGGCGGTAATGATGGTGCCAACTTAGGCAACATGAACACCAGCTCTGGCGGTAATGATGGTGCCAACTTAGGCAACATGAACACCAGCTCTGGCCTGAACAATGGTGCCAACTTAGGCAACATGAACACCAGCTCTGGCCTGAACAATGGTGCCAACTTAGGCAACATGAACACCAGCTCTGGCCGTTATTATGGTGCCAACTTTGGCAACATGAACACCAGCTCTGGCCTGAACAATGGTGCCAACTTAGGCAACATGAACACCAGCTCTGGCCTGAACAATGGTGCCAACTTAGGCAACATGAACACCAGCTCTGGCCTGAATGTTGGTGCCGGCATTGCCTGGCAAAGCTGCTTCTAATGCTTTTATACCATTCAATGGAGTTGAAGTACCCATCTCCTGTGCAGCGACACATATGTAGGGACCGGCATATCATATGATGTAGACCAAAGGCGATTACGATATCATATGATAGCATACAAACTGCACCATATGATATTGTATATAAATGGTAACTTTAGCCTAGTCAGGCTGCCGGCATCATATGATATCATAGTGCCGTTTCCTAAACATATGTGATATGTATTGCCTGGTTGAGCCCCCTCCCCCCCCTCCCCACACACGCACAAAATCACACCCATTGTTTCTGTCCAGACCAGGGTACTCCATTTTGTCAAATTGGTCAGAGCTTAAAGCGCACGAACGTCAAATTGGTCAGCGCTTTGTAGTGCAAATAGCGCAAACACTGCCCGCTGCGCCCACAGGGGGTTGAAAAACTGCGCGCTTTGTGGTACCCTGGTCGGGTAGAACATTCACCTTAGTACATCTGTCAGGTGCGTTCCACACCTGAACAGCCACGACCTGTCATATTGAGTTTGATCAACCATTGGTTGGCTACTTTAAAACAAAAACGCCTGGAGGGGCGTGGTGTTAAGGGGACCCTCCTGTACGCCGCAGCTGGTTTGGCTGCTTCAAAAAACTTTACAAACAAAAGGAATCATTAACAAACCCTGGTGAGCAACTTAAGCCCTGCACTTTTGTGGGCGTGCTACGAAACGTACCTTGCACGACAAGTGATAATTGTTGGGAAAAACCCATAATGCATATGGTTCCACACCTGAGCAGCCACGGCCTGTCATACCGAGTTATGTCAACCGATGGTTGGCTACTTCAATTAACAAACCCTGGTGAGCAACTTAAACCCTGCACTTTTACGAGCGCACTACGAAGGGTACCTCTCATGATCAGTCGGGACAAAACCCTTGCATATGGTTCCACACCTGAGCAGCCATGGCCTGTCATACCGAGTTATATCAACCGATGGTTGGCTACTTCAATTAACAAACCCTGGTGAGCACCTTAAACCCTGCACTTTTATGAGCGCACTACGAAGGGTACCTCTCACGATCAGTCGGGACAAAACCCTTGCAAATGGTTCCACACCTGAGCAGCCATGGCCTGTCATACCGAGTTATATCAACCGATGGTTGGCTACTTCAATTGACAAACCCTGGTGAGCACCTTAAACCCTGTTTTTATGTGCACGCTACGAAGCGCACCTCCCACGACACGTGATCATTGTTGGGGCAAGACCCATAATGCATACGGTTCCACACACGAGTAGCCACGGCCTGTCATACCGAGTTATGTCAACCGATGGTTGGCTACTTCAATTAACAAACCCTGGTGAGCAACTTAAACCCTGCACTTTTATGAGCGCACTACGAAGGGTACCTCTCACGATCAGTCGGGACAAAACCCTTGCATATGGTTCCACACCTGAGCAGCCACGGCCTGCCATGCCGAGTTGTATCAACCGATGGTTGGCTACTTAAATTGACAAACCCTGGTGAGCAACTTAAACCCTGCACTTTTATGAGCACGCTACGAAGGGTACCTCTCACGATCGGTCGGGACAAAACCCTTGCATATTGTGAAAGAAAACCTTTCACATGGTATGTCTATTCTACAGATGGAGTCGAAAGTTAGGTAGAGTGGCCGATGGCAAAAACAAAAACGTAAACCCTAAACCCTAGCTGCGAGCTCTTCGGACTGCTATAGCTGGCGGTCGTTTGGAGCTGAGATAAGCTAAAAGTAATGATAACGCCTGGTAGGGCGTAGTATTAAGGGAGCCCCGCCTTACAGTGGTAGGGAATAGGCTGCTACTTTACCTGGACAATGTTACCATACACAATGAGTTAAACTAGATACTCATGTCTCCTGGTTACTACATTTAGGCCCAGGGTACTTCATACCCAGGGTACACTGGGCCCAGCATACTGTATTTGGAGCTGAGTTAAACTAGATAACCATGCCTCCTGGATACTACATTTGGGCCCAGTACGACAGGCACATGGTACTTAATACCCAGGGTACACTGGGCACAGGGTAATAGATTTGGAGCTGAGTTGACTAGATAATCATGCCTCCTGCTTACTACATTTAGTCTCTGGGAACTACATACCCAGGGTACACTGGGCACAGGGTAATCGATTTGGAGCTGCGTTAGACTAGATAATCATGCCTCCTGGATACTACATTGGGGCCCAGAGTACTGCATACCCAGGGAACATCTGGGCACAGGATACTACATTGGGGCCCAGGGTACTGCATACCCAGGGAACATATGGGCACAGGATACTACATTGGGGCCCAGGGTACTGCATACCCAGGGAACATCTGGGCACAGGATACTACATTGGGGCCCAGGGTACTGCATACCCAGGGAACATCTGGGCACAGGATACTACATTGGGGCCCAGGGTACTGCATACCCAGGGAACATCTGGGCACAGGATACTACATTGGGGCCCAGGGTACTGCATACCCAGGGAACATCTGGGCACAAGATACTACATTGGGGCCCAGGGTACTGCATACCCAGGGAACATCTGGGCACAGGATACTTCATTGGGGCCCAGGGTACTGCATACCCAGGGAACATCTGGGCACAGGATACTACATTTGGAGCTGAGTTAAACTAGATAATAATGCCTCTTGGTTCCGATCCAATAAACAACACAGGGGGATCCAATGACTCAAGATAAAGGGTGCCCCCTAGTTCTCAGGTATGCGGTAGAGGATGCCAGACCCAAATAATCCAGACTAGATAATAAATAATAACAAATTGATAACAATAAATAATCCAAACTAGATAATAAATAATAAATAAATATTCCAAACTGGATAATAATAAATATAAATCCAAACTAGAGAATCAGGCCTCCAGGGACCTACCTAACCCAGGGTACTACATTTGGTCATTTTGGGTTGCTTCAGAAGCACAACTGCCTCCTTTTTGGTAGCGCTTTTGATTCAAGTGTCAACAGAAATCTGCGCGCTACGCCTAGAGGGGGGTTATAAATTTGCTTTTATAGCGCGGTTTGGTGAACCACTAGACCAATTGATTCGCTGAAAGGGGCTCACCTGGCAGAAGAACATAACCATGGTATGACTACACCATCAAATCAACAAACATGTTTCAATGGGCGCTAGGGTACCCTCACTTGTGCTGATTCGACGAATGGAATGACCCTGGGCCCAGTCTGGCCGCATGTATCAAGCCGTTTGTGTCATAATTGGATATTAGTTTTGCTCACGCTGGATTCTTTGAGTTGCGACTGTCTCCAAGCCCATCCTCGTCAATCCTGGGGGTGTGGATGGCGCCATCAGCCATCTCTCCTCCCTATTTGAATCCCTGTTCTTTGGGGTTGGGCTTGCTGGCACCGCGGAAATAGTTCCATGCGCTCCATTGTAGTGCTATTGCACCTGCCAAACTTAAATTGGTAGTGCTACTCGATGTTTGCCTTGGCCGCGAGGAAGGGACATATGGTTGAGTTGCAAATGCCATTTAGATCCCTCTGAAGGTGGCACTTATTATATACCGGTATAGTGGTTGTTTTCTCTATGAATACCTGTCTTGTCCCTTGAGCCTACACCATCTGGTGATAATGTGTGTGAGGCTGCTTTGAACTTGAACTTGGTAACATAGCTTCAGCCAGCAATTTGGCTGCTCTGTTTAGATCCTTCCGACCTCCCCTATTTATATTCTGAGGGGTTGGGCTTGTTGGCACCATGCTCCTTGTCTTGCCATTTCTAGTGATTGCATTTGACCTAGATACGCTAGACTTTAAGTTGCGACTGCTCCTACGCCCTTCCTTACGTTGATACCTGGAGGTTGGGCTTGTTGGCACCGTGCTTCCTCTCTTGCCATTTCTAGAGATTGCCTTGGACCTAGATGTGCTAGACATCAAGTTGCGACTGCTTTTTAGCCCGTCCTTACCCCGACACATGGAGGTTGGGCTTGTTGGCACCGTGGTGCTCGTCTTGCCATTTTGTAGAGATTGCCTTTGACCTAGATGCGATAGACTTTAAGTTGCGACTGCTCCTAGGTCCTTCCTTATCTCAATACCTGGAGGTTGGGCTTCTTGGCACCGCGCTAGTTTTCTTGCCATTTCTTGTGATTGCCTAGGACCTAGAGGCTTTAGACTTCAATTTATGACTGCCCCTAAGCCCTTCCTTATCTCCATACCCGGAGGTTGGGCTTCTTGGCACCACCTCGCCTCTCTTGCCATTTCTAGTGATTGCCTTGAACCTAGAGGGCTAGACTTCGAGTTGTGACTGCTCCCAAGCCTTTCCTTACCTTGTTACATGGAGGTTAGGCTTTTTGGCACCGTGCTGCCTCTCTTGCCATTTCTAGTGATTGCCTTGGACCTAGAAGTTGCGACTGCTCCTAAGCCCTTCCTTATCTCAATACCTGGAGGTTGCGCTTGTTGGCACCGCGCTGGTTTCCTTGCCATTTCTAGTGATTGCCTTGGACCTAGAAGTGCTGAACTTCAAGTTGCAACTGCTCCTAAGCCCTTCCTTGCGTTGATACCTGGAGGTTGGGCTTGTTGGTACCGTGCTGCTTGTCTTGCCATTTCTAATGATTGGACCTAGATATAGATGTGCTAGACTTCGAGTTGTGACTGCTCCTAAGGCCTTCCTTATCTCAATACCTGGGGTTGGGCTTGTTGGAAATGTAGTGCGTATCTTGCCATTTACAGTGGATAGTGTCAGCCTTTGACCATGAGGATCTACCTGGGGTTCTAGAATGATTGATGATGCCAAGGTCTGGATTCATTATTCAGCACAAAGGAAGACCTATAAAATTTGATTTGAACTGAAACTGAACTCTTGAATTTTTACCGTGTATGTATTCTGTGATTTGGGTCCATTTGCCACCTAGCTGACCTGTGAAAGGCATGGTGCATGTGTTGTTAGGCAATTAGAGATTGTGGTTTAAGTATTGGGCGATGAAGCTGCATGTTGGACACCCGTTGTTGTTGGTGGTGAAACATGAAACGTATAATGTGTCAGCGTCGGCGCCTGTTTGTCTTAGTCGCAGAGATTTCTACCTGGAAAACTGCTTCTAGTTACTTGAACTTGGTTGCATAGCTTCAGCCAGCAATTTGGCTGCTCGCTGTCTTTGGCAGTAAAAATAATATTAACAGGAAAATGTAAACACGAACAAATCACTTTTTCATTTTTCTTCTCTTCTTCTGAACAATAAAAGCAGTACAAAAAACGAATCATCCCTATAAAAATACCTGTCTTGTCCCTTCAGCCTACTGTGTGTGAGGCTGCTTTGAACTTGAACTTGGTAACATACGGTAGCTTCAGCCAGCAATATGTCTGCTTGCTGTCTTCGACAGTAAACAAAACAAATACATGGAAAATGTAAGCGCGAACAAATTGTTGAGACACTTGTTAGTGGTAACAGTTCATACAGCTTTTATTTCAGCTACGAGCAGCAGCTTCTAGGCATCTCCATGGGCTCTCTCGCTTTTATCTAAACCTTAAGGAACCTCGTTCACGTGGAAGCTGATACCGTCGGCTGTGTGTCCAGTCCTTCTGGAATCTGTGGGTTTGGCCCAGTGGAAGTCGCAGGGAGTTGTCTAGAAGCTCATGCTCGTTGCCGAAAAGAAAAGCAGTATGACAGTCCAACAAAGCTATGTGGGCTACCTAGTAACTACGCTGCCGAAATTGTGGTGTTAAATAATCATGGTACCTTAAAACGGAAAGATAAAGCTACGTTTCAATATTCTTGATAGCGCCTGTTACTATCAACTATACAGAACTAGGACCTGGCATGCACAAATATTTAAACTTTCTAAACCGCTCAGTGAGTGTGCTCCGTGGTATCCATAGGTACCGCGAAGGGGGAGTTTGAATTGGCCAACAGTGAGCATCCCAGAGTTGGCCGAAGAACCGTGTAACAATTCAAATTTCAGAACTGGCCTCAACGTGGGTCAAATTTGGCCGACGCTTGCACGTCTCAGTCCAGCTGGCCGTTGAAGGCTTCCTTGAAGGGGAAGTCGTCGAAGAAGAGGCGGTGCGTGGGCGCCCTAGACAAGGGGGTCAACGCTCTTTCTGAAGCCTGTGATGGTCTTCCAGGAGACTTGAGCGCCTGAGCGTTTGGACGGACGGATGGCCTGTCCTGGCCTTTGCCTGGTCCTTACTCGGAACCATTGTGCTCCTCACATCACATTGGGTCAAAGATGTTGTGAGTACGAATAATAACAGTGACCGATGCTTCAGCCAAGCCGGTCGCCCGAAAACATTAAGTATCGTTAGCAATCGATGCTTCAGCCAAGCCAACGCCGGTAGCTCTGAAACATTTAGTATCGAACGTGACCGATGCTTCAGCCATAATCTGAAAACATTAACCGAACCTGAGAAATCGAAAAGAAAAAGCACAAATAAACATTAAAACCGTGCAAAATATGATTAATCGTGCCTAAAAAGCTGCTCTCCGATGTAACCAGTCTACGCTACGCCATCCTTTCACACTTTTTATGTTTTTCAGCTGAACAACTTAGACATCGTTAAACGGTCAAGGCCTGTGTGATTGCATTCGGCACTCAAGAGTGTGGTGCAGTAGCGGTTTGGCTGCCATTTAATCTGCCCGCAGACGGCAAGCAGCCTGACGGCAGATGCATCATGTAATCAAACCAAATCCAATCAATCCAAACCTAAACCATTAGCCTTGCGCCTCCCTTATTATAGTGACAGTAACTGGTGCATGCTGCAGATAGACCATGTCACCAAACCAAATCCAACCCTAGAGCACCAAGGCAGTTATCACCTAGGCAGATAGAACATGTAATCAAACCTAAACCAACCCTGGAGCATATAGGCTGATATCACCTAAGCTGTGTGGAGCAGCCCCAAGGATGATAGACCATGTAATCAAACCAAATCCAAACCCTAGAGCACCAAGGCAGATATCACCTAGGCAGATAGACCATGTAATCAAACCTAAACCAACCCTGGGGCATACAGGCTGATATCACCTAAGCTGCGTGGAGCAGCCCCAAGGATGATAGACCATGTAATCAATCCTAACCCAACCCTGGAGCACCTAGGCAGTTATCACCTAGGCTGATATCACCTCGGCAGATAGACCATGTAATCAAAACTAAACCTTACCCCCCCCCCCCCCCCCCCCCCCCCCCCTCTCCCCCCCCTGCAGATTCGGGGGGTCTTCTGCCCGCCTTTTGCACCCCTGCAATACTCTTCTCACCCAAATTACACCCTTACAAGCCAAATAAAAGGGAGCTGTAGACTCCCCCAATTAGTAGTGCCCATTTAGTAGTGCCCTCCATTGCCATGATGGAAGTGCCCAATTAGTAGTGCCCTCCATTGCCATGATGGTAGTCAGGGGTGCAGCTTTGTGCGGCTGAACAACTTACATGCTGTTATCCTGTTTCAACGATTGGCTCTATGTTAGAGCTTGTTGATATCAGAAGGTGCGGGGTTCGAATCCCTTCGGATGCGCTTTAGTGTTCGCGGTCGCTGTCAACCGCCATGGTAGCACTGCCAAGGTGGACAGGCACTCCCTTAGCCTCGCGCCGTCCTGGCCATAATGGTAGTCAGCGGTGCAGCCTTGTGCTGTTGAACAACAGCTATCTGCTTGAAACCCAGACGCTCATATAGCGACTTACTCCCATCAGATGTCGCCTCCAACTGAATGAAAGGAAGGAGTGGGGTAAGAAAAATCACAGTACTTACACAACATGGCATATTTTCGCTGTTAGCTATCGTTTGTTTTGGCGGCACATGCAAACACACAAACACCCACACACTCGAAAACACGAAAACACAAACAGTAACTTACATCACACGACATGTTTTCCCTGTCAGAAATTCCAAGCATGTATGTCAGAAGCTGTGTTCCGTAGCTTTAAGCTTGTAGCTGAGGAAGTGTAGTTATGCATACGCACGCACACAAACAAACACCCACAAACGCAAAAGCTCACACACACACGCAAACACACACACACACAGACACACTCACACACAGAAACACAGAAACACACACATGAACACAGAACTTAGATTACACGGCATCTTTTCCCTGTTATCAATTCCAAGCATGTATGTCAGAAGCTGTGTTCCGTAGCTTTAAGCTTGTAGCTGAGGAAGTGTAGCTATGCATACGAACGCACATAAACAAACACCCACACTCGCAAAAATTCAAAAATACACGCAAACACACACCCATACTCGCGCGCACACAAACACACACACTCACACACAGAAACACAGAAACACACACACAAACACAGAACTTACATTACACGGCACGTTTTCCCTGTCAGAAATTCTAAGCATGTTTGTCAGAAGCTGTGTTCCGTAGCTTTAAGCTTGTAGCTGAGGAAGTGTAGCTATGCATACAAACGCACACAAACAAACACCCACACACGCAAAAGCTCACAAACACACGCAAACACACACACACACACGCACACACACACAGACACACTCGCACACAGGAACACACACACAAACACAGAACTTAAATTACACGGCATCTTTTCCCAGTTAGCGATTCTAAGCATGTATGTCAGAAGCTGTGTCCCATGGACTTCAGCTCATAGCTGAGAAAGTGTAGCTATGCATACACACGCACAAAAACGGACGCCCACATACGCAAAAACACTCACACACACACACACACAAATATCACACACAAACACACAATCACACACACACAGACACACACACACAGGCAAACACACAGGCAGAACTTACATAAAATGGCATCTTCTCTCTGTTAGCAATTCTAAGCATGTATGTCAAAAGCTGTGTCCCATAGACTTCAGCTCGTAGCTGAGGAAGTGTAGCTATGCATACACACGCACAAAAACGAACACCCACATTCGCAAAAACTCTCTCACACACACACACACAAATGTCACACACACTAACACACAATCACACACACACACACACACACACAGGCAAACACACAGACACAACTTACATAAAATGGCATCTTCTCTCAGTTAGCAATTTTAAGCATGTATGTAAGAAACTGTGTCCCATAGTCTTAAGCTTGTAGCTGAGGAAGTGTAGCTATGCACACACACGCACAAAAACGAACACCCACACACGCAAAACTCTCACACACACACACAAATGTCACACACACTAACACACAATCACACACACACACACACAGGCTAACACACACACAGAACTTACATAAAATGGCATCTTCTCTCAGTTAGCAATTCTAAGCATGTATGTCAAAAGCTGTGTCCCATAGACTTCAGCTCGTAGCTGAGGAAGTGTAGCTATGCATACACACGCACAAAAACAAACACACACATACGCAAAAACTCACACACACACACACACAAATGTCACACACACAAACACACAAACACACAATCACACACACACACACACACACACAGGCAAACACACAGACAGAACTTACATAAAATGGCATCTTCTCCCAGTTAGCAATTCTAAGCATGTATGTCAGAAACTGTGTCCCATAGACTTCAGCTTGTAGCTGAGGAAGTGTAGCTATGCATGCGCATACTCACAAACTAACACACATACACCCACACACACGCAAAAACTCACGAACACACGCAGACACACACACACTCACACGCACACACACATAAACACACAAGCACAAACGAACACAGAACTTACAAAACAAGGCATATTTTCCTTGTTAGAAATCATATGTTTCGTGGCAGCACGTACACACACACTCACTCAGAAACTTCCATAACAAGGCATCTCTTCCCTGTCAGCTTAATAATGCTTCGTGGCAGCACATACATACATACATACACACATACATACACACACACATACACACATACATACACACACATACATACACACATACATACATTCATACACACATACATACACACATACATACACACATACATACACACATACACACATACATACACATATACACACACAAGCACACACACTAACACAAACTCACAAACATACACACACTTACACACATACACACACAAGCACACACACTAACACAAACTCACAAACATACACACAGAAACAAACAAAAACACACACACACACACACAAACACAAACACACTAACACACACACACACACAAACACAGAACTTACATAACACGGCATCTTTTCCCTGTCAGCAATTCCAAGCATGTATGTCAGAAGCTGTGTTCCGTAGCCTTGAGCTTGTAGCTGAGGAAGTGTAGCTATGGATGAGATGTACAGATAAGCTCCATTTACCTGTGTAGATGAGGAAGTGTAGCTATGGATGAGATGTACAGATAAAATCCATTCAGCTGGGTAGAAGAATGTAGTACCATTAAAAGAGTGATGAGACTACAATCCTTACTTCAATATAAAACTGATACTTCAATGTACAACTCTTACTTCAATACAAAGCCCATACTTCAATGTACAACTGATACTTCAATGTACGACCCATACTTCAATGTAACCGATACTGCAATGTACAACCCATACTTCAATATAAAACTGATATTGCTAAGTACAATCCATACTTCAATGTACAACCCAATAAAAACAAACATACTTTGATGTACAACCCATACTTCAATGTACAACCCAAGCTTCCTAACATCTCCTCTACTGTGTTGTACTGCTCACCTTTCCATAGTCTTCCCTGTACAGCTCCAGATCCATGTACAGCCGGTCTCCTGCAGAGCATAGCTCAAGCACTTTCCATGGCTTCAATATATATACAACCCCTACTTCAATGCACAACCCCTTGTAATACTTCTCAACATCTTCTCAAAGCAGGCACACACTGCGTTGTCCTGCTCACCCATCCACACACTGGATTGTACTGCTCACCTTTGCATAGTTTTCTATATACAGCTCCAGCCGGTCTCCTGTAGCGCATAGCTCAAGTACCTTCCATGGCCTCAACATATATACAACCCACACAACCCACAATTAAATGCACAGGCCATTGGCACACATCCCAACACCTTTTCAAAGCAGTCACGCACTGCGTTGTACTACTCAACCACCCACGCTCTGCATCTTACTGCTCACCCACCCACGCACTGCATTGTACTGCTCACCCACCCACGCACTGCGTTGTACTACTCACCCATACATGCACTGCGTTGTACTGCTTACCCACCCACACACTGCGTTGTACTGCTCACCATCCCACGCAATGCATTGTACTGCTCACCCACCCACGCACTGCATTGTACTGCCCACCAACCCACACACTGCATTGTACTGCTCACCTTTGCATAGTCTTCCCTGTACAGCTCCAGCCTGTCACCTGCAGCCCCTAGCTCAAGCACCTTCCATGGCTTCAGATACAAGAGCAGCAGCAAGCCAGCTAGGGCCTCACTCAGTGGCATGCTCTCACCCAGACGAGGGTATACGTAGCAGATTGCGGCACACACAGGTTGCGTTGCCACGCTCCCAGTGCTTGATTCGCCTCCACCACTGCCTCCACCACCATCTTCACCACCACCACCACCACCTCCACCACCTTCACTTCCACCAACAACTCTATATCCACCTTCAGCCTCTGTTCCAGACCCTCTACCTCCATCTCCACCACCTCCTCCACCCTCACTGCTGCCCTCTCGCAGATGCAAAGGATTACTCCCCCTAACCACAATCGTGGTCTCGGGGTATGACCGAAGCATAGAGCGCAGAGCATCTCGGTAGAAAGGGAGGGACGCGCCTTGCAGGCAATAGTACGAGGACGAAGGGTCATCTAAGAGAGCGGCCGCAACCAAATCCATTGCCTCCTCGGCTTGCTCTCGGTTTGAGCTGTAGGTTATGGAGGTGAGCTGAAGCAGCTTGGCTTGATGCCGGGGCTGGCTGGGTGGGGAGGGGGTATGTAGGGCAGGCATAGCATTGGTGATGATGCTGGCCCTGGTGGGGGCGCTGATCGTGGGGGTTAACATCGTGGTCGTACTAGTACAGGTGGCCATGATGGGGTTGCTAGCCCTAGTGGTCGTGCTGGTTGTGGGGGTGAAGGTTGAGGTCCTGCTGGTGCAGCTGGCCATGGTGGAGTTGCTAGCCCTGGTGGGGGTGCTGGTTGTGGGGGTGAAGGTTGTGGTCTTGCTGGTGCGGCAGGCCATGATGGGGTTGCTGGCCCTGGTGGCCGTGCTGGCCCTGGTGGTGCTTCCGGCTGTGAAGTTAAACACACGAGTGTCAATAGTGGTGAGGGTGAGCGCAGTGGTACTTGGCCTGGTGTTAGTGCTGGACCTGCTGCTGGTAGCCCTGGTTGAAGTGCTGGCCCTGCTGCAGCTGCAGCTGGTTGCTGGGGTGCATGCACTTGTGCTGATGGCGGTGGGGATGATCCCTGGGGTTCTGGTGGTACTGCTGGCTCTGGTGTATGTGCTGGACCTACTGCTGATGGTGGCTGTGGGGATGAGCACACTTGTGCTGAGGGTGGTGGGGATAAACCCTGCGGTTCTAGTGCTACTGCTTGCCCCAGTGGTGTTGCTTGCCCTGCTGCTGATACTGGTGTTGGGGATGGACACTGTGGTGCTGGCCCTGGTGCTGCTGCTGGCTCCAGATAATACCATAGTGACCATGCTGCTGCTGGCCATGGTGGCCATGGTTGTGGGAGTGGAGATACTAGGGTAGTTTATCTCAGGTGGTGCATAACTGGAAAGGAATGAAGGTTGCCTTTCTGGAATACAATTTAGGGTGTAGGGAAGCTTCTTCTTGCCTTGCTAGAAAGGAATGTTAAGTGCTGAGGAGGTGCTTCTTGCCATGCTGGAAGGGAATGAGGTTGTAGCCGTTTAGGCGAGCTACTCCGAGCCTATGCGGAATGCGTGCATGCCTCTAAGAAGGCGAAGCAAGCGACGGGAAGAATCAATGGGATATGCCCAAATCAGTGCTGGTAGGGAACAGATTGGAATCCTCAAGGGTGGTGTGTCCTTGTTTTTGGCCTCACGCTTGGGTCATCCGGTGTGGGTCATCGATGTATCGCCCAGGAATCCATTGCCACCGCCCGCAGTACATATACAGTCTCCATCCCGTCCGTTTCCATTCCCTCACACCTCCATTCCCTTCGCTTCCATCTCCTCCAATCGTTATTTTTATCTTTTATTCGGCCCTCTCTCATGTTTCGCTCAACGCACGACTGCATATATGAGAGTCTGGGGCTATTTGCTTATCTGCCTCGCTGAGCATGGCTGGTGCTTTTTTACCGCTCTCGTATGGAATTTCAACACTTAATAATGTTTTGATCGGTGGAGTTCGGGCTATGAAATCTATTCCACGTGCCGTTGACATCGCCTCTGTCATAGCTACCGCGATTTTCAGCCCGTCACTGATTGGGCTACGTATGGCAAACGCTTCATTGGCAATGCCGCGTCGTTTGATGATGGTGGTAAGTGGTGGTGGTCATCCTGGTGCCCTACTGGACTCCAAATGTGCCCCTCACTTGATTCTATGATAGTGCTCAGAATGCGTTTGCATGTGCAATTAGCCAGGTTTCCTGGATACCAGGAGAGTAATTACTGCCGCAGAGACAGGGGAGCTGAACCTGGCCTGTGTGTGGTGTGTGTGTGGTGTGCGGTGCGGCCTGTGGTGTGCCTGTGTGTGTGTGTGTGGCGTGACTGTGTGGTGTGTGTGTGGCGGGACTGTGTGGTATGTGTGTAGCGTGACGGTGCGGTTTGTGTGTGGCGGGACAGTGTGGTTTGTGTATGGCAGGACTGTGTGGTGTGTGTGTAGCAGGTTGTGTGGTTTGTTTGTAGCGGGACTGTGTGGTTTGTGTGTGGCAGGACTGTGTGGTGTGTGTTTAGCAGGCTGTGTGGTTTGTGTATGGCGTGACAGCATGGTGTGAGTGTAGCGTGACAGTGTGGTGTGACTGCGTGGTGTGTATGGCGTGACTGCATGGTGTACGTGTAGCGTGACGGTGTGGTGTGTATGGCGCAACTGCATGGTGTGTGTGTAGCGGGACTGTGTGGTGTGTGTGGTGTGACTGTGTGGTTTGTGTGTGGCAGGACTGTGGTGTGTGTGTGTAACAGGCTGTGTGGTTAGTGTATGGCGTGACTGCATGGTGTGTGTGTAGCGTGACGGTGTGGTGTGTGTGGTGTGACTGCGTGGTGTGTATGGCGTGACTGCATGGTTTGTGTGTGGTGTGACTGTGTGGTGTGTGTGTAGCATCACAGTGTGGTGTGTGTGTGGTGGGACTGTGTGGTATGGTTGTATGTGTGTGGTGTGGCCTGCAGCATATGGTGTGTGTGTGGCGGGACTGTGTGGTGTGGCATAGGTGTGTGGTATACTGGTATGGCCTGCGGCATATGGTGTGTGTGTTGAGTAGGTGTGTGGTGTGGCGTATGTGTGTGGCGTGGCCTGCAGCATATGGTCTGTTTGTGGTGTGACTGTGTTGCGTGGCTCGCGGCATATAGTGTGGCTGTGTGTAGGAGGGTGCGTTCATTCTCTGGTAGTAAAAAAAGACAAAAAAGGATAACGCCTGGAGGGGCGTGGTGTTAAGGGGACCCTCCCGAACGCCGCAGCAGGGAAAAGTCACCATGGCAGACCAGGGTACTTCCATTGACTAAAATGGCCAGCGCTTTAGCGCACTTGAAAAAAATAAAACTGCGCTTTGTAGTGCAAAAAGCGCAAAAATGGCTTGCTGCGCCCACAGGGGGTTGCAAAAAACTGCGCAAAACGCACAGTGGGGCTCAAAAAGGCAGCGCACCAGCGCGCGCTTGGAAGTACCCTGTGGCAGACATAGGAAGTCTCACCCTCCAGGCGGTAGGGACTCCTTCATGCGACTTAAGTCAAGAATGCTGGCACAGGAGGCGATATATTCTCTGTGCAGCTTAGAGATAAGTTTGTCTACATGTTTGCGACTGATCCCTAATGTTGAGAGATTATTCCCAGGTGGTAGCCTTCTTGTGATTTCTTTCTGTTTTACTGCTCAGCTTTTTCACAGCCATGCAGCCTATGCAATTCTTGGTTCCAAGAGGTGCCAAGAAACACATTTTTGTCTTGTTTTAACTGCCAAAGACGGCGAGCAGCCAAATTGCTGGCTGAAGCTATGTAACCAAGTTCAAGTTCAAGTTTGCATTTTCCTGGTAATAAGCTGTATACGGTACTGCTGGAGATGGTGAGCGGCCAAATTGCTGGCTGAAGCTATTTACCCAAGTTCAAATTCTAAACACACAACACTTGTTACAATGACTTGTCTCCCCTGGTTTGCGCTTGAAGAACTGAATTCTTCATCATGCCTACTCTTGTGTAGGAGTGGCAAAGTCATTCAAAGTGAATCCCTGGGTGTGCTGGTTTCTAAAATAAAAAAACTCCTCTTGGTCCCCCACACAAATCACACAGTGTAAGAAACACACACCGCCCACCCTTGGGCCGATGTCCTAGATACCATCCCAGCCGGGGGGGCCCATTATTAGGGACCGGCATATTATATGATGATGACCAAAGGCGAGTATGATATCATATGATATCAGACAAACTGCACCAATGATATTGTATATAAAGGGTAACTTCAACCTCGTCGGTCTGCCGGCATCATGACCAAAGACGAGTATGATATCATATTGCCGTTCCCTACCCATTATCCAACAAACTCCTATCTCACCATCTGGACTGGGGGGGGAAATCACCTCCACGGCTCCTCCATTGCGAAGACAAAGGGGCACCAACTCCTCATCATCGCCTACCCCCTGGGCCACCCCGGCCCAGCCACCCCCTTTGCCCAAGCATGGAATGAAGCTATGCACCACTTCCATCCCTCACACAAAGACATCCAACCCATCCCCAACCCTGCCATCGGCCCTTCCCCCTCTCCTTCCCACCACCAGCCAAAGCTCTGCCTGAGGGCCCGGCCCTCCTTGCTCGGGGCTGCGGTATACTACTGTAGCTGAGTATGGCTGACTATGGCAACGACTGTAGCTGAGTATGGCTGACTATGGTAACAACTGTAGCTGAGTATGGCTGACTACGGCAACGACTGTAGCTGAGTATGGCTGACCATGGCAACGACTGTAGCTGAGTATGGCTGACTATGGTAACGACTGTAGCTGAGTATGGCTGACTATGGCAACGACTGTAGCTGAGTATGGCTGACTATGGCAACAACTGTAGCTGAGTATGGCTGACTATGGTAACGACTGTAGCTGAGTATGGCTGACTATGGCAACAACTGTAGCTGAGTATGGCTGACTATGGTACCAACTGTAGCTGAGTATGGCTGACTACGGCAACGACTGTAGCTGAGTATGGCTGACCATGGTAACAACTGTAGCTGAGTATGGCTGACCATGGCAACAACTGTAGCTGAGTATGGCTGACTATGGTAACGACTGTAGCTGAGTATGGCTGACTATGGCAACGACTGTAGCTGAGTATGGCTGACTATGGCAACGACTGTAGCTGAGTATGGCTGACTATGGCAACGACTGTAGCTGAGTATGGCTGACTATGGCAACGACTGTAGCTGAGTATGGCTGGCTATGGTTAGAACAGACTAACTGTTAAGTTTGCTGATATGGCTGACTATGGCGTACACCTGTTAGGCTGAGTATGGCTGACTATGGCAACGACTGTAGCTTAGTATGGCTGACTATGGTAGTGTCGCCAACTGTATCTGAGATAGGCTGACATTATTGCAACCCTGTACTGAGTAATGGCTGACTCATGGCCTTTAACACTTGTAGCTGAGTATGCTGACTATGGTCAACGACTTGGTAGGCTGAGTTATAGGCTGACTTATGGTACGACTGTAGGTCTGTATTATGGCGGACTAATGTAACAACTGTAGCGCAGTAGTGATGGCTGACTGTATGGCAACAACCTCGAGCCCTGCGCTGCGTAGTGGCGACCTATCCGGCCCCCAGCATAACCTGTAGCGTGAGAGGCTGATACGGAAAAGCGAAGCTAGCTTGAGTCATGGCAGACCTTATCTGGGCAACCAACGGCGGTGCCGAGTATGGTGATCTATGGCAATGACTGATAGCCTGAGTCATGGACCGACCTATAGGGTATACTCCCTCTGTGTAGTCTGTGGAGTATGGAGTGGGATCTACGGCAACGACTGTAGCTGAGTATGGCTGACTATGGTAACAACTGTAGCTGAGTATGGCTGACCATGGCAACGATCTGTCTGTCGCTGGTATGGTGACTATGGTACCGGACTGGCGGTCGTAGTCTGGCTGAGTGGGTAAACGCCCGTAGCTTTAGTATGGCTGACTATGGAAAACGGACGGTATTGTGAGTTTATAGCGACTAGTTGAAACCACTGGGATGTGTGCAGTATGGCTGACCTGCTTATTCGGCAAACAATCGTAGAGGAGTGGCGATATCTACGGCACGACTGTGAGTGAGTATGGGGGCTGCACTATGGCAACGAACTGGCAGGCGGACGTCATGCTGACTATGGTACCATGGTAGGCTGAGTATCGGTCCGCTGACGATGGCAACAACTGTAGCTGAGTATGGCTGAGCTACGTGGCGCCACGGACAAGTAGCCTAGTATGGCCTGATATGGCAAGACTGTTAGCTGGTTGGCTGACCATGCAACGATTAGCTGAGTATGGCTTGACTATGGTAACGACTTGGTACGTTCTTGAGTATTGGGATGCTCCTATGACTCTGGAAGACGACTGTAGGTTTGATGTATGGCTTGAAATATGGAAATGACCTGTAGCTGACGTATGGTGACTAATTGGCGAAGACGTAGCTGAGATCGTGCGGTCGCATATCCTTGGGTAACGACTGTAGTTAGTCATTGCTGATCTGGAGTACAAATGGATGTTGGCGGACTAGCTGACGTATGGAAACAACTGTAGCTGAGATGGTGGATATTTGTGGCACACGAACTGTAGCTGAGGTCCGGCAGTTCATGGGGCCACGACCCTCATGGGCACCATTAGCCTGGAGCTGAGCGTTGTGCCTTGTGCACGGTAGCAATCGTCGATCTGATAGCTGAGTACGGGGGCTCCCGACTCGGCTCTAACGATCCTGCCCCTCCTCAGCTGTATGTAGCGCTTTCTTCTGTTCCACCCCCCTATCCCTCTTTTTTGCCCGCATCACACAACTGTAGCCCTTCTGGTATGGCGCATTTATGTATGTTCCCCCCGGCAACACCCACTGAGCCGAGTTATGGGCGCTGACTATGGCCCCACACGAGCTAGCTGAGTATCGGCCACGGACCTCACCCCCCTCCCCCGCAGCAACGGAATTTTCCTTCCCTATTCGTATCCCACGACGTTCTGCGCCTGCAATACTGGGGCATCCCCAAACATGCTTCACCTGATCGACGACTATGGTTTGCTGCCACTATGGTAACAACTGTAGTGATGTATTGCGCTTGACTACATTTCCCCCCGGAAAAGCATGGCTGTTTTAGTGAGTCAGGGTTTCAGACCATCTTCTCTCTTTTTTTCTGGTAACAACTTCTGTAGCATGAGTACTGGCCATGATTCCATGCCGCTGCAAACGACTGTACTGAGTATGGCTGGACCTCCTTTTGTTGTCTAACGACGGAGCGAGTATTGGCCCCCCCTTGACTATGGTTAAGACTAGTATCCTGAGACTTAGTATGGCTGACTATGGAAACGACTGTATTTGAGTATAGCTGACTATGAAAAACAGTAGCTGGAGTATTGGCTGGAACTACTTGGAAACAACCCCCTGTTACCCGTCAGCCCAGTACCTGGCATGACTCTATTGGCAACGACTGCTGTTAGACTTGAGTATGGCCTGACTATTGGCCCCCCAACGTACTTGTAGCTTTGAGTAGGTTTTCTTTTTCCCGACTATTGTACACCTCAACTGTAGCTGTTAGTATGGCTTGTGATATTGGCAACACATGAGCTGAGTTATGTGTGTCGGTGCACATTATCTTCAAACTGACAGTATATAGCCTAGTATGGCTGGACTATGCAACGACTGTAGCCTGAGTATTGCGACCATGGCAACGGACTTTAGCTAGTATGGCTGACTAGTAGGGAACGACGTAGCCTGAGTAGGCTCTCTGACTATGGGCAACCGACTGTAGCGGGTATGGCTCTTGACTATGCGAAATGACTGTAGCTGAGTATGCGATTTGGATATGGCAACGACTCTGTAGCTGAGTACTGGATGATATTGGTCTAACGACTGTTAGTTTAGTATGTGCCCCCTCTGCTACTATGGACGACATAAACACGCTATTTGAGTAGAGTGACCTATGGAACACAACTGTAGCTGAGTATGGCTGATATATGGCAACCAATGGAGTGCGTATGGCTATCTGACTATGGTTACAAAACAGGCTAGTGAGTACGGGTATTCTCTCTGACCTATGTTGCAACAAACTGTAGATGTGAGCTTTATGGTCCTGACTATCGGCAATCAACTGGATAGCTGAGTTTATGGCTGCATTAATGACTATTTTGGTCCAAATACCCAAACTGTAGTTGAGTATCCCTGGCTTGACTATGCGCACGACCTTAGCTGATGTTCCTTCTTTATTGGCATCCAGGGACTATGGCAACGACTCCTGTACCTCAGTATGGCTCCTTCTTTTTCTGACTAGGCAACCGACTCCGTAAGCTGAGTATGGATGCACTGTATTCGGCAACAATGTAGACTGCCAGTATTCTGGCTCTTGTTAACCTATTTGCAACTACTCACTGTAGCATGAGTATGGCTTCCTGACCCTTATCCCTTGGTAACAAACTGTAGCCCTGAGTATCGGTCCTCTCCCCTGTACCATGGCCAACGGACTGTTAGCCCCAGTGCAGCTATGGCCATTGCTATGTGGTTAACGACTGTAGGGAATATGGCTCGCTGACTACCTGGGATAAATGATTTTCCCTCTGTAGCCTTGAGCTATGGTTTGACCTATGGCTAATATCGTATGAGTAGACCTGAGTAGTGG